>JAOXNG010000042.1:13914695-13930929 GCA_028566535.1 Scolopax minor | reverse complement strand
CTTGGGGCCCAGTACTTTGGTTGTGCACTTTGACTTTGTGTAGGTAAATATCCAGTGGATCAGGGTTCTGAGCAAAGGCCTCAGGACTTGCGGCAGACAGTATGATGTGTTGAGGCCTGGGCTCTTTTGGTGTCTCCTGGGGGAAATGTTCCAGTTCATAGAAAACATCGGTGGTTGGACTAAGAGGGGCAGTGGTCTTCCAACCCAGACCTTCTTTCTTCATGGTCTGTTTCCTAACTGTCTCCTTACTAATTCTTCCTTTGTCTTACCCTCTGAAATTGCATAATCTCAGTAGCTCTCTTTATTGATAACTGTCCAGTCAGTTTCAGTTTACCTTTTGCCTTCCTCATTTTCCCAGATTTCCCTTTGTCTCTAATTGTTGGTCCAGCTTTCTCTCATTTGTATTCAAATTGGCCAACTCCTCCATTTTGTCAGGATCCAGCAGAGAAGATAGATGAAAAGAAATCTCTCTGCTGTCATTTCAGAGCAGTCCTGGCACAGCCTGTAACCATCCAGAATTGAAATTGCCAGGAATTTGTTCACTGGAATGAATTCAGTTTGGACATAATCAGTAGGAAATAACAGCTCTTGAACTATAGCACATCTCCCCTGAACTCATGTGTGAACTGCTCATTTTCACAGATCATCAGTTTAGCTAAAGCTTAGGTGAATATTCTTTACTCTAAAGGATGAGGATGAGGGATGTTTCTGCAAGAAGACTTCACCATAATTAACATACTTTTTTCTTATTTTTTTTTCCTCTAAATGTATGAGCTGTCATGGCTGAAAGTTTCCAGGTGAATTCATCTCGAAATAGTTGACAGTATCAGTCAAACAGTTAAAACTTGGCAAAGTTACAAGCATCTGAAAACAGAGGACTTATCATGGGATTTGTCAGACAACCTTAATAATAGTTTCACCTACAGCAGCAAAATTCGGTAATGCCATGTAATTCTGAGGCATCAGCACTCTACGGAAGAACACCATTAGATAAATGGGACCTAAAAGAGTGCAAAAGACTAGTACCCTGGCACTTAAAGCTATGGTTCTACCTTGATATTTGTAAGGGTTATTTGAGCATAATAACAAAGCAGAAAACAGCTTGGTACTCCTAAGATGCGAGCCTTGCAAAACCCATGCTGCGGGTAGTCCCCAGCACTGTGTCACATCTTAGCCTTCTCACCTGTTCCACGTTTCCACCTCACGGCTCAGGTTTGAGCAAGATTTGTGGTAGTGCCAAACTGATAGATCGACATCCCATTTTCTAAAGTGCCCTCCCTGACAGCACGGGTTGTGCCAGCAAATCTAACTGAGAAAATCCAGGATAGCAACTCTCGGCCATTTATCAGCATGGTTTGAGGCTTGCAAGGTAGAATTTCTAACCTCTCCCAGTGTCAGTACCAGGAGTACAAGATATACATCCCCAGCAGGTTTCCTCCTTGTGTACCTCTCTCCTCTGCTCAAGTGTAATGAACAGATTAATCCTGGAGCCTGTGTGTCAGTTTAGCCTATCTTTACTGAATAGATGGAGAGAAAAAGTGTGGGACAGATGGAGTACACACCTCCTAGTCATGCTCACCCTCTCTTGCTCAGTTTCTTGACAGTTTATTTTGTTGCCCTTGGTCTGCCCTATTACAGATAATAGTGACTTATAATATGAGTTTGGTTTCTGTATTCCAACAGGGTGCATCTAAAAATGTAAAAGTAGAAAATTGACGGTGACTCTAGCAAACAAAAAGGACTTTATGAGTTTTCGCCAGCAAGGGAGCTGCCCGGGGCTATAGGGAGAATATTTGAGATTCTTCTGCAGATTTTTCAACTCCATTTTCTGCTTGTGTGCTAAACTAAGACCTGTTCTGTGGACTACTCGGTGCCATGAAGCAAAATACTATGAAAATGCTTGGAGCTTTAAGGCATTCTCTAACTGCCAGAGATCAGGATGAGACCAAATATAGGGTACTTCGCTTTCTGATTGCAGTCAGAGACCTTGGACCTGGCCAGCTCCCATATTTTCCAAAATGTTCTGCAAGGAGGAGATTCCATGAGTCATTCTGGTCATGGTGATGAGCCGAGCCAAGCCCGCCCAAAAGTGTTGGAAGCGCTTTGCTGTGACATTAGCTTATGACTTTCTTCTTGCTGCAGGGAACAAGTGTTGCAGCGGGATAATGTTAGTGGGAAAGGCAGAGTTGTTTCCACTCACTCTCTTCATTAAATGGGCTGAATTGTGCAGTGCAGCTCGGAGAGATCAGCCCAGGCTTCCCTTCAGCTGGTCTCCTCTTTAGATACATTGCTGCCTAGACAACCAGAGAGGTTCTGCATATGTCTGATAGTTGTCATGGTTATGGATGCTGCATAAGAACCAAAATAGATGTATAGAAAGATGGTGATAGAAGTTGGCGCAGATCCTGTCTTTTCTGTACATGAGCTGGCAGGAAGTAGCATGGAGGAACCACCTGTGTCCTGGCTCCCTCCTGCTCCCTCAAAGACAGGACTAGCCACATGGTTGGCCTTGACAGATGCAGATGGCAAAAGAAGCCGAGCTGTCTGAAAAAGAAGTCATTTAAGTGAAAATGTTGGGGTAGAAAATAGACAAGTGAAGATGTTAATTTGTTAGAAAAAACTCATTTCTCAAGTTTTAGATTGCAGGGAAGGAAAAATATCAGTGTCTGAGAGCACCAAAGGAAAAATATCAGTGTCTGAGAGCACCAAATTTTCACTTTTCTTCAGTTATTTCTCTTCTCCCTCTTGGAGGAAAATATAGAGACATAACACTGTCTTTCTTCCACTCAAACTGATTGATAAATGCTGTTTGATTTTAGCAATATCTTTCTTACTGTTTCTTATAATCACAAAACACTTCCTTGGGCTTTTCTATATAAATACATCAAAACTCAAAAGTGTGGGAGTTGCCTGAGTCCATCTCCTCCTCCAAGTTTACAATTGCACCTGGAGGGCAAGGGAAGTTAGAAGATGAAAAGCAGAGGCACTGGCAGGAGGTGGTGGAGTGCTTTAGTCAAAGAAGGTACAGGATTTTGGAAAGATTTTTGGTTGAGCTCTGCACCCAAGTCCTCACAGGATCCCAAACAACTAGAATTTTGCTTGATTTCAGGCTGCTGACTTCAGGTCCAGCACTATCATGCCTTATTCTAGTGCTTTTCCTCTGTCCTCTTTCTGCTACAAAGCCTTAAACCACCTGGACATTTTCTTGTAACACCATGGGATAAAAGGTAAAAACAGAGGGGTTATTCTGAATGCTTTTTAACCCAGTTCTCCCTTTTGAAAGCCTCTTACAGTAGGGTTTTAAATTGGTTTAGGGACAGAGCCTGAATGTGATAAGATGTTAGTTAACACGATGGGATAATCAAGTTGCTCTGATTTTTCCCCAGGCAAACCTCTCTGCAGTCTATTAAAATGAAATATGATGCCACTGCCATTTCCCTCAGCTGTAGTCAAGGAGATATTTGTTTTAATTCAGCACAAGATTGCCCCACAGGCTCCGATTTCTACTATCCATATTGATGTTTGTAATTTATTGCCCTTTTACAATATACACTAAAAGGATGTTGTATTTGCCAGGCTGGCTTTTGAGAACTTCATCTTCAAATCAGTCTGTATAGGATACACTGAAATTGTTCTCTGTCGTTAATGTACTGTGTCATACAATATTAACACAGGCTCCATTCGTTTTTCAGGCAGCCTTGGGTTTAGTAAGGTACACAAATAGAATTGAGCATATTCACGGAATATAGAGATATTATCCTGGGTATGATTAAAACAGAGAGGCCCTTTTGTCCCAGCTTCTATAAATGTTCAACATGTTTCTGACTAGCTGGCACTTTTTCTTCAAATATAAATGATCTGAGAAAGTATGAGGAACCAGACCATAGATGATAGTACGTGTTACTGTCATGTTTCGTCCAGCAGGGATGCATTTCATTAAAAGTTGTATAATTCATAAGGCATGTTGGGATGAAAGATGCTGCTAAAGTGCAAAACCCTGTTTTAAATTCCCAGTTTAAGCAAGCCCATGAGAACTTGAACTTTCTGAGGGTTACAGGCATTGATGCCACATGAAGCCATTCTCAGTGTAATCCACAGGTCAGAGTAGGTGATGCAGGCAGCTATTTCCACTCCTTCATCTAATACATCTTATAGTTGGCAAATCTGAGTTTCATAGAACTAGACTTTTTCAAAAGGAGAATGACAAATTGATGAGATGTTATAATTTTTCAATTAGATGAATTGATACCAAAAAATCATTTTGGCATTGATATGTCATAACATTATGATTTGATTGAAAATGTCCTTTCTGCTGTTACTGATTCCACTTTCATTTCTCCCGTTCCTGACTTTTTTTTTTTTTTTGACTGGTTAATACATAATATCTTGTCCTGCTTTGAACTAAGAAGATTCCAGACATTCCCAGAAAAAGAAATCTTTCCTAGCAAGGCTGGTGGTTTGCTCCCACTGTCGTGTTCATGCGATCATTCAGACTGTGATGTGAGGCCCTGCAGCCCCGTGCTGTGTTATATTCTGGTTGTTACATATCTCACCATTTTCTTTTGGAAAGTAAAACAGGACAAAATTTGGCCTCACCACATCCTTGGAACCAAATTATTGTGACTAAATCTTGTGCAGCATTTTATATTTCTTAAGGCTAAGGAGTAAAGTGAAAGAAAGGTAAAATCAAGATTGCTGGATGGAAACAGAGCTGCGAAACTAATTCAAATCAAATTCCTTTGGGAATGGCTGAGGATTTAAAGATAGATCTCACTGTATCTGAGTTTGTTTGAGTTACTTCAGTGAAACATCGAGAAGATGCATAAAACCCCTTCATTTTTCCTATCCTTTTTACTCTTGCCCATCTCAAAGGCTTGGCTTGTTAGAAAAATACAACGAAAGACTAATTACAAAGAATGGAGAATTTTAATTACTTCATTTACATATAGAGAATTAGTAAAAAATCAATATTAGGGTGTCAGAAAGGAGAATTAGCTGAATGTTTTTCTGGGTTTTCATGTCAAGGAAGCAATGCAGTTTGGAATACTCTTTGGGATTACTTGCCTCTTCCTTCCCTAGCAGCCCATCCTCATTCATTTCAAGGCCTTTTTTTTCCCCATGAAAATTCAAGCATGGAGGGAACTTTCAATGTTTTCTTTGTACTTGTGGCAAAAAGCTGGCCATTTTTATCTGCAGATCAGGTTGTCAGATGGTGTCAGGAAGGGACAGTGCTTGTGTACTGAGAGCCGGAAGTCAAGGCTGAGGAGGAAACACTGAAAAATATGTTGACTGTTCTGGAGGAATAAGATTGTCTTCCCTAGATAAGGCCACCACTGGTTTCTAGAGAGAGAGATTCACATGCTGAATACTGGCCTCAATAAAACTGTTGCAATTCAACTTTCATCACTCCATGAGCAGTACCTGGGTTAAGTTTCCAAGCAAAGTATCAATGGAATGACCAACGAGTTTGCAAAATTATTCATTATTTTAAATTGTCTTTCCATCTTTCTTGCAGAAGCTGTTGTAATAGATTTTTCTCTCATCAGCATTTCTGTCCCCATCCAGGGTAAAACCAAGTGGCAGAGCGAAGCGCTGCCCCAGCTGCAGGACACTTGCCATGTCCTGATGTGGTGGTCTGGCCGTGCCTTTTGCATGCACCACCCCATCGGTCCATCTTGCTGAGCCTAGAGGGCAGCCAGCTCCCCTCCCTGCAGCAGGGCAGGACGAACCACAGTCTCTTTGTACCATGTGTAAAACACAGTACACACTAATACCACTGCCTATATAACAATAAATTTCTGTAATTTCCGTAGAGGTCTCAGGATGCTTTTTACTGTTCCTTGAAGGGGCCTTTGCAGGCCCTGTACTAAGTTCCAGTGATTTAGCCTCTGGGATGGGATATGCATTTTCTCCCTGCTTTGCCATCTTGGCAGCCCCCCTGGTTGCTCCACTCCTTCTCATTCACTGCTGTCTGAGAATCCCAATTCTCCATTAAAACTATTTTTCTATTTAAAATACAAGATTAAAAAGAAGTCATAAAGAGCCCAGAACTCCCACTTGGTCAGATGCAATGGAAATGGGAGTTGTTTTATGTGAAACATTAAAGTGAAGGGAAAAAGGCCTCGGTGACCTCAAATGGATAAGAGAAGTCATTTTGGATGATCAGTGATTTGATTTTATTCCTTAAGCTTGATACAGCACTGGATTTAGAGTCTCCTCATTTGGGGAGAGGTTCTGAGCAGAGGGAGTGGATCAGACTCTTATGACTTTCAGATGAAGGAATGCAAGGAGCTTGTTTCAGTTTAGGTGATATGTGGAAGAAAATCTTACGAAGTACCTGCAATGGGCTAACTAATGGTCCACAATATTTGTCCTCCTACTGTCTCTCCTCTCATACTCCACTAGCCCTTCATACTGCCTCTATCCCCTGGTGTGGTGGCCTCGCATGGGACTACTATATTTTTGGTACAATGCTGCAAGTGGGAAGAGCTCTCCAGCTTCTCTCCCTACAATGTGAGTTTCACAAGCACTTCTGAGAGGTGGAAAATTCATATTTCGCTGGGCCACAGTTCCACATCTTCCTGAACTGAAGCAGCCATCTTGCATGCATCCATTTTTAAACTCAGTTCATGCTCCTGGATTTGCAATATCTGAGGGGGTGGGAGTGAAAGTGGAGATTTTTGAGAAAGCAATGGCACTTTTAAAGAGTTACCATGATGTTATAGTTATATTGATCTAGTCTAAACTGAGAGAGATGTTGTGGTTCTGCAGAGCTATCACTACACAGAGCTTGTATAGACCTCATTTGTAAAACATGAATATAGACCCAGATGCTGAACCCCCAGATTTCTGCAGCACTTTGTCCCAGCTGTGCAGTGCCTGTTTTTGCAGGTTGCTCTTGCAGCACTAATGATTTTCTGTCAATTTGAGACGGCCAATGTTGATTTAGATTCATTATGTGTTTCAAGAATATTTTCCGATCATTATACCCTCTGGGTTAGTTTTAAATTATCCAATCTTAAAGACATAAAGAAAACAAAAAGTTTCTAAAACCCAAAGATATTTATTGAGTTGTACATCAAGAAAAATAGTTTTTCATCCTGCATTAAGATTTCTCCTGATACATACATAATAAAGCTCAGCAAAACAAAAGAGTATCTCTTTTCATGTGCGCTAAGGCTGATTCATTACTGACATGAACATTGTTCCCTTTCCTGCCAAGGGAGGAGATAGCTCAGTCTTTGATCTTCAGAGTGACTGGGAATTGAAAGGTCCTCAGAAGATCATAATCTCTCTTTTTTTCAGCCTTAGCTGCATTGAGAGAAGGGTCCTGCAGGTTCTTCTGTATAAAACAGCCTGCTGAGCTTGATCAAAGGTTTTGGTTTCTATCCTTCTTCTAGAGGTCTTCCTGCTCTGTGGTGGATCTACACGTATTTTCATACAGGTGTTGGTGTTCCATGAACATGGATGAAAATTGGCTTATGTAAAGTCTTCAAGTATGATAACCACAAATCAGTGAAGAGTCAGCTGTTTTCCTTTGTGACCTCCTGACCTAGCCTACAACTCCTGTGGTTGATGGAGGCTATGGACTACACAGTAACCACTATAGTAGTTTAGCAGGGCAGAAATGAGTAAGACATCTGGAAACAAGAGTATGGCTTATCTCAAAGTCAGGAATATGGACATAAGGCACTCCAGTATCACCTCTGACGAGGAATCAAAATGTCCTAGGAACTAATGGTGAGGAATGGTATACACAATATTCCTCATGTTTGCTCTTCTGCAATTACAAATAACTATGTCACTGACTTTTATTAGATTCAGATTCACAGAATATCCACCTTGAGTCCCACAAAATGGTTCTCTAAAAAGATCAGTCTTTAAGGACATAATAAGAAATGCCAAAGGCTACAATAAAAGCATTAATTTTATGACTACAGAGGATAGAAATGAGACATCATGTTTGAACGTTGCATAAAGAAACGGTACTTTTATATAAATGTGAACGAAACCTCAGAACATTTTGACTGAATGTTATTTAGTGGCTCCTGTTCTCTCCCAAGCAGGATGTTTCAAACACAGACAGATCCTTTATCTAGAAGAATATATCCATCAGAGAATCCACTTGCCCGCCTCTTCTGTTCATAAAATATGTAATTCCTCAGGCATCATTCACACATGTACTATTACATTGATTTCCTTGTCTGTAGTTGATGAAAATGGTTCCATTCAGGCTAAATTTGAGAGGAGAAACAAGGACAGTCATATGCGGGGGAGCAGAACTGAGCTCATACAGTGAGCCATAAACTGTTGGACAGTTATTCCCAGAATTTTCTAGCAATACAGTTAAACTATGTATATGTGGACTAAAATTATGCTAATAGTTTAGTTAATTAAACCATTGCCAGCCTCCTGTTGTTATAATATGTATTAATCCCTAATACTAAAATAGCTGAATGTACCCAGACACTGCAAACAACTTTATGAATTGTGAATTAATTAACTCTCACCTCGCCCTGCATAGCTAGGGGAAATTATTGCTTCATCTGTTCTATATCACTCATGTTCTGAGTCCTGGTCCTCTGCACTGTCAGTGGATAGGACACCATCCATTACTTGTTGTCAACAGGTTTAAGAATAGAACATAAAAATGTAAGTAAAACGGGTGCATTTTGTACTGGGAAAGCTTCTTAATAGGTTTTCTTAAGTGGAAAAAAGAATAAGGAAAAGTATCTTCTTAGCTAACAGCCTGTGTTGAAGAGGAGCAGTGCGATACATGCCCTCTTGGCTGTCCTCAGCAGAAGGCAGCCTTCAGTTCGTGTCCCTTTGATGGTGCAGAAGGGAAACACTGCTCTGGAGCACATCCTCTTTCTCCACACCTGAAAAGCCAGGACAGCCATCCTGACAGGCCCTATCAGTCCTGTAACGTGTCAGCTCTAGAAGATACCTCCAGGAGAGTCATCTGCATTGCCCTATACCCAGGGACTTACTGTCTCAAAAGTTGGGAAGATTTCTCCATTAACAGTTCCCTTTAATAGCTTTATCAATGACTTGGATGAGCAGATCGATTGCACCTCAGTAAGTTTGCAGACGTTTGCAGGGTGGAGTTTTGAACTGCCTGAGGTTAGGCTGACTCTACAGAGGGATCTGGACAGGATGGATTAATGGGCTGAAGCCAATGGCACGAGGTTCAACAAAGCCAAGTGCCAGGGCCTGTGCTGGGGTCAAACAACCCCATGGATGCAACAGCCTGGAGGAACAATGGTTGGAGATGCCCGACAGAAAAGGCCCTGGGGATTTTGGTTGCCAGTGGCTGAATATGAGCCAGAAATGTGCCCAGGTGGCCAAGAAGGCCAACAGCATCCTGGACTGTATCAGGAAGAGTGTGGCCAGAAGGACTGGGGAAGTGGTTGTCTCTCCTGTACTTGACAATGATGAGGTTGCATCTTGAGCATTGTGTTCAGTTTGTTTGCTCCTCAATGTAAGAAAGACATTGAGATGCTGGATCAGGCCTAGAGAAGGGTAACAAAGCTGGTGAGGGGGCTGGAGCACATGCGTCATTGTCCTGGTTTGAGGCAAAAGAGAACTACTTTCTGTTCAGTAATTTTCTTTTTTCAACTGGGCCTCTTCTAACTAACAAAACTCTGAAATTAACAGCATATTGTTCAAAAACTGCTCACTCTCAAAGTGATAAGACCTAATGATACCAAGGAATGGTGTGCAGAGAGGCCCTTGCTTACACCTATTGCTATAACAACCAAGGTCAGGCAAATTTTCTATTTGCCCCATTGGAGGATTAGAAGCAGAAAAACATAGAAGGTCCCACCTGTGGGGAGAAGCGGACAGGACAGGTGACCCAAAACTGACCCACAGAGTATTCAATCCCATCTGCATCATACTCATCATAAAAGCTGAGGGATCAAAGGGTCAACTCTCTTCTTCAATGGCCAACGTCCAAGGAGGACCCTGTCTGTTCGTCTGCCTTTGATCCCAATCCGAGCATTCCTGACTCCAGATCCAGAATCCAGTGCCTGTCCCTCACTAAGTCCAGCCTGGGACTTTCTCCTGTGCCTGCCAGTGATGATCAGCCTGGGAGCTTGAGACGGTTTTGTATATACTGTATATATTTTTTTTTCCGTTTCTTTTTTTTTTCTTTTTCCTTATTATTTTATTACTGATTTATATTTTCATTAAGTAGTTTAGTTTTTTCTAAACTCATAAGTTTGGGGTTTTTTTTTCCTTTCCCCCTTCCTCTCCTTGCTTTTCCTTAAAAGGGAGAGGCCATTTGTCATTCTGGTTGGTCAACTAGGTCAAAACCACGAGAGTCATGAGGAGCAGTTGAGGGAGTTGCGGTTGTACAGCCTGCAGAAAAGGAGGATGAGGGGAGACTTTCTCTCTCTCTAGAACTATCAAAGGATGTTATTGCAAGGTGTGTGTGTTTCCCCTCCAAAAAATGAGGTTATAGGATGAGAGCAAATGTCAGCAAGTTTCTCCAGGGGAGATGTAGAGTGGATATTGGGAGAAATTTCTTCACTGCAAGATTTGTCAAGCACTGGAACAGGCTGCCCAAGGAATGCATGAGTCACCTTCCCTGGAGGTGTTTAAAGCATGTGGGGAGGGGGCACATAGGGACATAGTAGTGTGAGGTTTACAGTTGGACTCAATGATCTTAAAGGTCCTTTACAAACTAAATCATTCTATGAGTCTATCATTCCTTTGAATCTTGGGACTTTGTTTCATCCTCCCCATTCTTTGGGAGGCCAGGAGGTGTCACAGAATTCTCATGCCCTGGGCACTGCTCACCCTCATATCCCAGAGGCATAAGTGAGGGGCAGGAACTGCCTTGCCAGGGCCTGGGGGTGAGGGCTTGGCCTTTCTGCTTCCTCAAAAAAAGCCAGGGGTTCCTCAGCATTTCCTCCTTTTCTCCTTCCTCACCTGCACTCTGCCTTTGCCTACTTGCAATCACAGCCTCCAACTCTCTGCTTTAAAGAGTCCCTGGGGAGCCTTTGCCAGTAACTGCCCTCAGTGTGGCTCGTTAACACTTCCTGGAAGTTTGGACTTTGCTTCTGATTTCTTGAGCACTTTTCTTCAATCTTATCTCAGTACGTGAGGCTCATGGACTTAACTGCAATACCACATGGGGCTCCTGGAAGGACAGAAAACCATCACAAAAAAGTTTTCTATTTCCAACTTCCTTCAAGACTTTAAGCCTTGTACAGCTACTTGGAATCCAAAATATAATCTGTAATTATTATGGTTTATAGATACAGTTCAACAGTGCTGAAAAGACCTTGAGTAACCTCCTTTTATTGGCATTACTGTTGTTGCCAAAATAATATTCTGAACTACCAAATAACATTCACGGAAGTATTCAATGACCAAAGCAAGGTGAAAAATCTATCATAAAGATAGAGAAACAAGTTTCAAGAGTTTTACCTCTAAATGATGACTATTTTTCTACTAAAACTTATGCCAGTCTAGAATACAGTGGCAGTGATATGATCTATCTTTGCATACTGTTTAGAGGTTGCTCATGCAAAATGAAATTTTTTTTGGGTAGTGTCTTTTGTTTCATCTTGATCTTAATTCTTGTCTAATTTGCAAGTAAAACAGGATTAAATACAGTAGTGTTTTGACCTGGTTTTGGCTGGGATAGAGGGAATTTTCTTCCTAGTTGGTATAGTGCTGTTTTTTGGATTTAGTGTGAGAATCATGTTGATAACATTCCGATCACAGAATCACAGAATTGTAGGCGTTGAAAGGGACCTTCAGGGACCTAGTCCAACGGTCCTGCCAAAGCAAGTTCATCTAGAGCACTTTGGACAGGAATGTGCCTGGATGAGTTTTGAATATCTCCAGAGGGAGACTCCATAACATCTCTGGGCAGCCTGTTCCAGTGCTCTGACACCCTCAAATTAAAGAAGTTTTTCCTCATTTTGAGAAAGGACTTCCTGTGTTCCATCAGGCACCACTGAGAAGAGTCTGGCCCCATCCTGTTGACACCTGCCTCTTAGATATTTAAGAGCATTAATAATGTTCATGTTTTAGTTGTTGCTAGGCAGTACTTATACAAAGGCAAGGACTTTTCAGCTTCTCATACCCTGCCATGGAGTAGGCTGGGGGGGCACAAGAAGTTGGGAGGGGACACAGACAGAACAGCTGACCCAAACTGTCCGAAGGGATATTCTGTACCATACGATATCATGCTCAGCATATAAACTGGGGGGAGTTGGCTGGGGAGCAGCTGATGCTCAGGGACTGGCTGGTGAGCAATTGCATTGTGCATAAATTGATGATTTATTATTATTGTTATTGTTGTTATTATTGTTGTTAGCATTATTCCTTCCTTTTCTGTCCTAATAAATTGTCTTTATCTCAACCCATGAGTTTTAGTATTTTTTTCCAAATTCTTTCCACCATCCTGCTGGAGAAGAAGAGATAGATAGATAGATAGATAGATAGATAGATAGATAGATAGATAGATAGATAGATAGATGATAGATACATAGATGTGAGCAAATGGCTATACGGTATTTAGCCGCCTGCCAGGTTAAACCACACTTCCCATCAAAGCCTGGGCTGTTGTACTGTATGGCATTGGTATATCCAGGAAAGCCACTTGAGTTTTTAATTCATTACTGAAGCAGTGCAGCAACACGACAATAAACCCCTTTTTGTAGCGGAGTTCTTTTCTTACAGAAAAATTATAAAACCAGGCTCCAGATTACCCAAGAGCAATGAGAGATACTTCAAAATATATAGCCCCCATGAACCAAATGTTTTATCTGAAAGGCATTTTTTAAAGTTTAGTGTAAACAATAGTACACAATGCTAAAATTTACACTGACAACATTCATTTGAATATGTAAATTTAGAGTTGATATAGGCTATATTTCATATGCAGTATGTCAGAAAAACAATAATTTCCATAGAAACCAGACTGTGGGTAGAGAAAATCACCAAAGCCTGAGCTGCACATTTCTGCAGCAAGCTTCTCAAGTCAGTCAAAATAACTGCCACTGTGGAGCTCTTGTTGACTTTATTGCTTGTATGTCCCAGTAAAGAGCTGATTGCCTTAATATAATTTAAAGGCAGTGTGTGATCTATTAAAAAGACACCCTGCATTTAACCAACTGGCACTAGTCTAAATAAACACAAGCCTTAGCTTTCATTATATGACTCTATGCATTTTATTTCTAATCCAAAAGTATTGGCTTTCCTACTTTACTTTCCCTATAACACTATGATTTCTAGATGGAAACTGACCACAGTACTTCGCGTTTTTTTCTCCTCTCTCTTTTCCTTAAAATGCATGTTTTGCATGGGTCTAATTTCAGCTGACTATTTGACACTGCTTTCAAAAATACACTTATATATGGCATTATCAACATTGGTGTCCTGCCATTGCCTTTGTAGATATGCTTTTTCTTTGTTACAGGTTTGACTGGTCTTAACTGCATTGTTAACTCCAGGTTTCAAGAAAATCCCTGAAACCTGACACAAACAGAAGGATGAGGTGCAGTTTTTTATTTCCATCTCAGTGAGTACTATCATTCTGTACTGACAATTCAATAATGATCCACTAGCAGGTATTGTCCAGATAATTTGTTACCATAAATTCTGCTGTGATCATCAGGCTTCAAGCCCTCCTCAAAATCTTTGCAAAGCTTGATTTCTTATTTTACTTTTTTTTTTCTCTTTTACCTTTTTATTGTTTATATTATTTAACCGTTATTACGGAAAGCTTTGTGACCTTCTTTGAAAATTAATATTATTATAAAAAGTTTCCTGACAAGCAAGTTCTGACTCTTAGTTTTTTGGAGGTCTAAGAATAAGATCTTGAAGTATTTAGAAGAACCCAATGAACAAGAAACATGTGTTAACTTCTGCAATAGAAGTCTAAAACTGAAAGATGAATATCTAGGGATGACACCTGGCCTTTTCAGCAGAGAAGTCCTTCTCTTATTGGGTAATTATCTATTAACTAAGAAGTGGAAAAGCCACAGATGTTAAGGGCATTTTAATGCATTAGTAATTCCTAATTTGAAAACAGACACTTTTTTTATATAATAAACATACCAATCATAGAGTATATTTCAATACTAATCCTTAAGTGATCATGTGCTTAAACCCTTGAGGAAAGGGTCAGATAGACTGTCAATTAGACCAGATAGAAAACCCCTCTTCATTCAATTTCCAAAACTGAATCTGGAAGACCAAACTAGAATAAGGTGAAAAGTAAAAAAGTTTTTTTTTGTTGTTGTTTTTTTTTTTTATAACTGATGGATAATATAGGTAATAGAATTGCCTGTACATTGGTTTGTATGTTGCTTTTATTGAAACAGATCTCTGAGACAGCATGACGCCCATTTTCACAGTATCTCAAGAGCTGGAGTCCACAGTGCAGCCATAGATGCTGTTTAAAGTCCTTGGGGACATCAGTAGAGGACACTTTATCTTCTGGCTTCCAATCAGTCTTTAGTTCAAGCTATGCTATAATGTCAAGACACTGACAGTTATATTTTTACCAGTTTTTGGGTGACTGTTTTTTGGGTTATTTTTCTACCAAGGTCTACCCCTCCCATCAGTATAAATCTTTTATTTCTTCAGCCACAACCAGATATTCTGTAAGAGTTGTCACTCAGGTTTCCTGACTCTAGACAGTATAGCAATTAGCAAAATGGAGTAAAATTGAATATTACCAGCCAAACTGCAGCCAAGAGCTGTAATAACTGTCTAGGTTCTAAAATCTGAATTTGACTAACTTCCTTCTTATATAATTACATTGTTACACATTGCTCAATTTGCTAATTGACTACATAATTTGTTTGACATACATATACACATTAATCAGTAGTTTTGTTATGCTTTGTCATGGTCATACCTGCAACATTTGGTGACATCCAGACTTGAAAGAATATTTTGAACTGCAATTATGTGTGTGCATTTGTGTGTGTATGTAAGTATGATTTTCATCATGTACACATAATTCCTTTGAGCTGCAGGCCTTTTGTTTTCACTAACCTGTTAGTGTTAGCATGACCTATCATTATTCATCAGTCCTCAACACAGAAAAAATCCTAGTAGGTTCCCTGCTTGTTGTCATATATCATTTTTATGATCAGCTGGCCCAGAAAAACAGGAAAGTAGAACATTAAGAGCCCTTTGAGTTTTAGCTTTCTTTAGGTACAGACTACAGCTTTCAGAATTTGAATCAAGCACCTAAATGGCATGTAAATCCCATTTTTAAACACACTTTCTTTACTGGCTCAAGCCCATAATAAATTAGGCCTGAGACCTGGACAGCAAATTAGAACATTAGTAAACATTCGTAAAAGGATTGTTGAAGGCAAGAAAGGAAGTAAAGAAGGAAAAAGCAGAAGATAATGAGATATGAGTAAAAGCATCGAATTTGGGACACAGATTACATAATGAGTAGTCCACTGCGAATGGGTGAGTATGGAGATAAAGGATGATGGGAGGCAGGACCAGAAAGGAGACACACAACAGAAGAGTAGGCAACAGGAGAGGTGAGACTGTTGCCTATACAGATTCGTATTTCATTTATTCCAAAAGCTGAAATACATGAAGGTTAATGTTACATTTACAGGAACTGAATGTTTGTTTGGAAACTAGTCTCCTCTGCCATAGAGTTTCACTGCATACTTGAAATATACTTGAAATATACTTTCTAAAGGTGCATGTTCATAATGGTGGGAATATGTTGCATCTCAGTTGCAGCAATATTGACTGTTCACAGATGTAATTAAAGTTGATTTGCTGTGCTGTGAATATATGAAGAGCCATTAATGTTAATACTATGAAAAATGAGGTCATAGGTATTCCAACCAGAGATTTTTTAATCTCAGTCTTCTGGTGTCTCAGTTCTCTCATCTCTAAAATGATGACAGCACCTATATATGAAATTGAATTTATTAATGTTTATGAAGCAGTAACACACTCTAGTGATAAGTGTTGTAGAAACGCTTATGAGAAAATTAAGAATTCCTTCTCCAGACCAGGTTTTCAATTTTACGGAAAAAGTAAGGGAGAGGTCCAGGGGGAGAAGACCAGGCAATGGACAATGAGGAGAATGCAAAATTGATCTTGTGGAGACAGGGATCTTAAGGAGAATAGAGGTAATTAGAGAATACATCACAATCAGAATAACATTAGGGAAAAATAGTTTTTTTCAATTGCAGAATGAGAACAAGGGGTGCAAAAATCACTAATG
>JAOXNG010000042.1:13797309-13809133 GCA_028566535.1 Scolopax minor | reverse complement strand
CCTCCCCAAAAAAGTAATGTGCTGTTTTAACTGCAAGTTATTTGCAGTGTTGATGTGAGGAATGATGAGATAAATTACAAGAAATACAAAAAGCATACTTGCCTGTTACTAGATTTAGACTTAAATAACACAGAAAATGTCTTTTATAGTAGGCTATAAATGTTGGGATTTTTTTCACCACGCTGATAGCAATGAAGAGTTGGACAAACCTGTCTCTGTCATTTGGAAGCAACTATTCAGGCAGGAGCAATGGGTCAACAGGAACTTTCTGAAATTCAGACAAATGCAAAGTCCTGCCACCGGGAAGGAGTAGTCCCTTGCAGTAGAACAGTCTGGGCACTGGCTGGCAGGGGGCAGCTCTGCTGTCAAGGCCCTGGAGGTCCTGGTGAGCAGCAAGCTGAGCGTGATCCAGCTCAGCAGCTAAAGCACTGACAGCACCTGGGCTGTATGAACAGAAGCAGAGCCAGTAGATAAGAGGAAGCAATTGCCTCTGTCTACTCAGCACTGAATAGTCCACATTTAGAGCTTTGCGTCCAGTTTTGGCCTCCCAGTACAATAAAACACTCATAAACTGTAATGAGTTCAGCAGAGGGCCAGGAAGACAGAGGGTCTGAGAAGCCTTGGCTTGTTCAGCCTGGAGCTATTAGCACCCTTCCCATACCTGTGAGGAGGTTATCGAGAAGACCTGCCCATGGCAGGGGGGTTGGAACTTGATGGTCTTTCAGGTCCCTTCCAACCCAAACCATTCTATGATTCTAAGACAGTGGGCATTTCACCATGGTGCATGGTGGGAAAAGGAGGGACAACAGGCATAAGTGGAAGCAAGGGAGGTTCAAACTCCTTGGCAATAAGGAATTTTTCCACAGTGAGGATGGCCAGTGGAACAGGTTGCCCAGAAAGATTTTGTAGTCTACATCCTCAGAGGCTGTCAAACCCTGACTGGATGAAATCTTGAACAAACTGGTCTGACCTTGTAGCTGACCCTATGAGCAGGCAGTTGGAGTAGGTGACTTCCAGAGGTCACTTTTAACCTGAATTATCCTATGATCTTGCCCAATTTGTTCTACGGATTGTTACAGAAATAGAGGTCTGCTGTTCCTTACCTCTTTGCTCCCAGTCTTGCTATTAAATACAATTCCTAAGCTCCAGGGTGACAAGCAGCTGCAACAGAAGTTTCCCCTGCTCAGGCATCTTTCCACACCACTCAGAGACAAAGGAAGTGTCTGTCTGAAGGAATTATCACAGCAAGCAAAAGACTAATGGGGCCATTCATTATCTTTAATTATATTCATCATCTTCTGGTGATTAGAACACAGTCATAAATTAAGATACATTTAAATCTGGTACATTTGAATGAACTGGATATCCTTTGAATATCTTATGGGAAGTGAATTTGTTAGGAGTAATGATGCTGTCACCTTGACAGGGCAGAGGGGATGCTTTAGTATGTCATGGAGCTCAGGGGGCCTTATGGTACAACTCAGAGAGGAAGAGATCAGTATTTGCTTTGGTTTTTCATAACCAAAGATCCCAAGAGCTCAACTCCCAGTTTTCAGCATTGTCTCAAGTACTCAAACAAAAAGTATAGCACTTTGTGCTTCTGGAATTTCTTAACTTTTGCTCTTTGCAACACAGAGAGTGCGGGACAGGACTCTGTACAGGGAAGCGATGCTGCTTGTGTCCAAGGGGTGATGGACCCATGCATAGATGTATACTTGCATAAGAGTTGCAGACTTACAATTGTTAATACACTCAACTCCTTATGTACCCTAGGAAGTAGCTAATGGGAATCCTAATTGGAGTCCAGCCCTTCTAAGTCCCTCAAATCTTAATGGTTGCACCATGAATTAATTGAGTGGGAAGGATTAAGAGCTTGTGGTTTCCCCTGGACCTTCCTGGGGGAAGAATAGATGAGAGGCTACATTCTTGCCCAGCTTTTAATCCTCTAGACCTCTAGGTCTTCAAAAACACTTAAGCAAACTAGTTTCTGGAAGGAAAATCACAGGCACAATTATTGTGTGGCTCCTGCATTACTTTAACTCCTCCAGTCATTAGCTAGCAGAGCTCAGATAACACAAGCAGAACACTGGGGTACCTCCTGCAATCTCACCCAGGGTATCAGATTGGTTGGTTCTTAATGTGGATTAAAGCACACAGATAAAGTATATCAGTTTAACAAAACAGTCCTGTATCAGCTGATCAGCAGTGATATCAGTGTATCCAGTTGTAATCCATGTGTCATGTTACTCTGCATTTGCCGTGGACAAAGAATGTGTGTCCAGCAAGTCCCCATGGCTCTGTCACAACCAAGAACACATGGTCATGTGGTCCCTTCCAACCTAGAAAAAACTGTGATTTTATGTGGATAACCAAAAGGTCTACTGTTATTCGACAAAAAATTGTATCCAGGAACAATCAACTCCTGGAGTACCACAATGCCATATCATACACTGTAACATCAACTGCCAAACAAACCATTGCTGTTAAATGATCCACCTCTGCCAACACAAACACTTCATCATTGGCAGCAAAGAAACACCCTCTTTCCAGATTTGGATTTAACTACATGCCAGAATTTGTCCATGATCAAATTATTCTGAGCTGCTTTAACCATGTTTTCATTTTTATTGGGAAAAAAAAATAGATTGGAAAAACTTAGCCAGTTTAAAAAAAAGACAACAAACCACTTACATGAAAAGTGATAGCTAGTACATTACTTCAGAGAGAGAAAATGTTCGATTTGACTGGAACTTTTATCTGTGAACATATCTGCAGGGCCAAGATTACTTTGAAACAGGAGGATTTCAGAGTAGAAGCAGTGCTCAGTCTTAGCAACTGCTAAGAAATTGAGTTTCTTTAAAATCTCCTTTGCTCCCACCACTTTCAAGGTAAGTCCAATGTAGGTAGCACACATAAAAGCTCATAATGCAATGAACAGAAGTTGAATAAGAGATTTAATCAGAATTTAAATTATTTCAAACAATTAAAAATAAAACCAGGGAAGAATAAACAAAGCCAACCTGAAGCAGAGGTTAAAAAAAATAAAATCAATAGAGGTCATTTCTATTTGTTACCCAATAAAATAAAATACACCAAAATAAAATAAAAACAAAATAAAATACAACCAGAAGAATATGATCTTAAAAAAAATAACTCCAACATGTTTCCTAATAAAAGTATTTGCAATCAATACATGCCTTCAGAGAAAACACATACTATTTTCTGTGCTAAATTACATGGCGCACATCTGGCTTTATCTGACATCTCACATTGAAGTCCCAGAGTTTCACTGCCAATCTAAGTGATGCAAGACAGAAAAATATAGTCCAGGCTGTTGTAGATAATGAGAAAAACATTAAGTCAAGGTGATGCTTTAGTCCTTCAAAAGCCCCAAATGAGGCTGTACACTAGGCACTCTACAGTAGACCATCTTGTACTTAACACTGGGGCTGGGTAATAAACCATACGTTTGTTCTTTATTCCTCCTAGTTACATCTTTTCTATATTGTTTAGGTTTATTTCTTTAGACTGATGCATTTAGCAACTTCTAACGAACAGAAAACAGAAGAAATGACAGCTTCTGGAGGAAGGAATAACATCCATTTACCCGATTAAGGTACCAAATCTATATTCTTACTACTGACATACAAATATCAGCACTTTCATTTGCTAGAAACATTTGACTTGTAGCAACGGAGGTTGAGTAGCCATAGTAAAACATCAATTTTTATGACAGCAGGTTTTAAAATCCCCCCTTCTCCCCTCCCCAAAAAGATCTCCCACAGAGTGACTACACTGCTGTTTAGCCCACGAGCCCATGGATGCTGGATTAGTTTCTGTAACCAAACATGCCCAAGGAAGTTTGAAAAGCTACTGATTATTGAGTAACTCTAGGCAATGACCCTTTTGACACCCACAACTAGAAAACACTGCTTTATTTTAAATTCATGTAAGCAATCAAACCATAACTATGACCCAGCAATATCTGAAGATGAAAGTATTCAGATGATCTAGGCAAAAACTTCCTCCATCTTTGTTAAGGATGAAAGCCCACCTCTATGTATTTGTTGTTAGTTATTTGAATAAAGTTTGGGGCTCTAGTTTGGATATGAATTTGCAATTTGAGGTTAACAATGCATTTATACTTCCTATTACACATCCCACACATATTTAGCCTCTGAATGTGATAGCATCCTTAATTTTCTCTGTTACATCTCATCGTGAGTCTGTTTAAATTAATTTGAAAAAGTCATTAGCTTTACATTAAGGATCGCTGTGGCATCTGGCAGATGATCTATAGAGAGAAATTGTGTTCATATGGAGCCCCATCATCAGTGTTTATAGACTGAGAAACATTATTTAAGAGAATGACTGAATTAATGGTATTTGACACATAAATACACTTCCATGATCATCAATGAATCACATACTGCATTGCCAACATTAATGTTCATAAGACCCCCACAGAGGAGCTAAGTAGCATTACTGAGAATGCCAAAATGGGGAAATAAGACCTAGGTACTTTAGAGAAGAAATTGGGTTACAAGTAAATTGTAGATCTAAAACACATGAACAAAAAAGGAAATTAACTTAAGTCACTCTATTTCTCATGTATTGCTTGAAACAAAAACTTGCTCACCCATATGTCTGATATCTGAAGTGCCAGATTTGATGTGGAGGGGGCAAAATTTTAGGTTTTTCCAAGGTTTTAGCTTCATACAGACACCCAACCAGCAATGCATTTCAACAAAGGAAAGGAGTAACAGCCACCCTTGTCAAGGCTGAGGCCAGCAGAGCTGATTACCCTCCTCCTCCCTGGCAGTCAGTCAGGAGCTAACTCTGAAGAAAAAGTGCTGCTGACAAGAAGACTGTCAGCAGCACTGGACTGATGAGCCTTGTCATCTCCATCCATTACAGTTTTGATCAGGAAACAAAATCTGCATCCTCCAAACCCACAAATATACAGTGAGAAGACATAGATGAAAGCTGGCAGGCAAACATAGATTTTTGTATTAGAAGCTTTTTTATGCTTATTTCTCTATTTTTATGAGCACTAGAAAGATAATTCCTGACTATTCCATTCATCCATACTTCAATTTGTTACTAATATTTTATTAAGTCAGCAGAGCAAAGATTATAGGGAAAACCAAGACAGTTTAAGTGCTTCATATTACAGAGAACAGTAAAAAAAAAAATGCTTTAAGTTTTCTAGCTTTATAAAACACAATGGACCACGTCCACCCCTGAGACAGACTTAAGCACACTGCACCCTATAAGATGTTTTACTTAATCGTCCATAGTAAAAGTCCTATTGGTATGATGAGGTTCAAAGAAACATTTTGCATTAATGCTGGATTTTATCTTCAGTTTGGGAAAGACACAAGAGTCTGTTATTTAGAAGTAATACTTACGTTAGTGGGTGTCACTCTCCCATATATCCAGCATAGCTGAAAGGGGTCTTTCTCTTTGGAAATACTGCCCAGCTTTGTCCCAAAAGTTTGTTATCCAACCCACCTCTAAGAATGAGTCACCCACTTTCAGCAATGAGCAGTCTCTAGATTGTCACTACCACAGTTACCTGTACATCATTTTCCACTGGGACAGCATTTTCCCAGCAAGAAAGCCAGAAGAACAAAAGAACTTTGAGTAAAAAACTAGTTCATGCATATGCACACTCTGCCTTGATGCAGGATATTTTTTTCCCAGTAAAACTTCGCTTGATTTGTTCTATCTTCCAGGTTTGAGATGCTTGGGAGTTAACATTAACTTCCAAAAAAAATATTCTTGATAGAAAGCTTTTGCAGATGAACTGTATTTGTTCAACGAGAAATAACACTAGTCCTCTGTATTTTCACCCATGGTTTCTACAAAGGAAACCAATCCTTATCACCAGAGAGTAACACAGGCAATTATTTATTGAGTGAGGTCCTCAAGCAGCTATTTATAGTGAGAAAGCAGGGCGAAGCTACAGATTTTTTACTTTTTTTCTTTGATAAATGTTTTCATTGTATGCTCTGTGGTCATGTTCACATCATTCTTATCTCCAAAGAGCTTTCTGCAATACTAACAAGCACAAGTTTCAAGCTGAAATTACTGTGCTAGGTGAAAATCTGGGGTACGCTGCTTAAAGGGGAAAGAAGGACCCTTCTTTTAACTATTATTTTCACAGTGATTTTGAGGTACATGTGCCACCTGCTTCATTGTGAGAAGCAAAATACTTGCTCCAGCAACAACAGATACTTTGCTGTTCTTCTGGGTCCAGGAAGAAGCAGAAGTGAAGAAACACAACAAGAACAGATACCCACCATTACATCCTTTGACTGTTGTAATACGGTAGAAGGCTACTTGTTCTTCCATCCCAACTCCTCTGCCTCCCCTCAGACTGACACTAGAACTGAGTCTTGCAGAGAGAAGACCCTGCAGAGCACCCTCAGCACAACAGATTAGAGGGGAGACAAAGTCTGGACAATGCTCATTTGTGGGTGTACATAAGGGGTTTCTGGAGGGTGTAATTTCTACTAAGGTTACTCATATACTGTTAAAAAAGACAAAAATTCAAGTTCTTGGAGGTCCAAGAGGTCTTATTTTTTTAAGCTTTTATATTTTATTTTTTTTAACCACTAAAGGAGGGGAAAGGTTTTTTTTCCAACCCTGAACTATAAGGCTGGCTTACAGCTGGTGGCTCTGTAATTGGTATTTATGGCTCAGAATGCATCACTAACATGCAGGTTGGAGACTGATATTTTCATCACTTCTTACTTTGCTCTCAGCTTAGCAGCGATTTCATGCACTCTGGGTTTGTCAATTACCTTCCTGAGCTGGGACAGTGTGATTTGTTTTTAGTACACATACAGGCAGTTTTAATAGTCTGGTGGGTTGTTGGTTTTTTTTTTTTTTTGTTTTTTTTTTTTGCATTTGCAATTTAATTGGGACAGATTCAGGGAAAAGTACACATGGAAGACCAAGAGGGCACATAGTCTTGATAAGCACTACAACAACTTGTTAGACCTTCACCTCTCCCCAGCCTGTAAGGCATCTATTCCAAACTGGCTCCTAAAATTCCCCAGCTAACACTGCTCCCTTTGGCCTGTGGCCTTGTGGTGTCTGTTAATCTCACAGTTCTCAGGTTGTGAGGTTTGCTCTTCTGGGGAGGGGAAGGGATGCTAGGAGCGCAAATACGTTACAATGCTGAAACCTGAAAACTATATGTTGGATGGAAGAAGATACTATTGAAAGAGTTCACACAATGAGTGTACCAAAGTCAATGCAGAAAAAGATGTCTTACCAGAACCCTATGAACATAGGATGAGGTCCCAGTATGAACCAGGAGGTGTGAGGGCAGCTCTCATGAGACACATACTGCTAATTTTGTGGTTTGCAGGGTTTAGGATTGTGAAGAAGTCAAATAGTCTCTCATCTATAATTCAATCCTCTTTCACTTCATTCTGGATTCCTAGAGTCCCAATTTCCCCAAAAGATATAACGTGTCCTGCCCGGGGGCATAGGTACCAATAAATTGAAAATATCACTGTTTTGTCATATTTGTCACTTTTGGCAGCAGCATACTCAGAATAGGAAAAAGAAATTAAAGGATCAAGTATGCAACTGGCCAGAGTCCAAAGCATAATCAGAGGCTGGTTGGGATCATGTCCATCATCTCTGGCTGAAATACCAATTCCCAGTCATTCAAACTAGTCAGAGTCAGATAGCACAGATAAACTCTTGAACACACTGTAAAATGTAAAAGACAGGCCCTACGTGGATTTAATTAGTAAACCAGAAGTAGAGAAAAGTACTGGAAAGTCAGATCAATTCTGCATTCCATGGATTTCTCAATGATAAGGATGGAAAAGGGAAGGCCCTGGTATAGAAAGGAGAGAAATGGAATATTTCAAGGAATATGCACAAACTTTCCTGTAAATGGGCTGCTGGAATAACCCAGGCAGAATAAACTTCCATTTCAACTCAGGCATGAAAGTCAATAATCTTCTCTGTAACCTTTCTAAACTCTTTGCTTTTCTATCACATATAGTGAGGCTGAAGGGAGTTAATCTATTCAAGGTATGAGTTCAGACACACATATTTTATGCAGAGTACTCCATCAAAGAGAACTAGTTACTCAGTAAGTCTCTCATGACCAGAACCAGTAATTTTTAAGGAAAGTGTCATTTATCTTATTATGGGTTTTACCAAAACCAGGGAAATTGCCCCTTCCTAAGGAAACAAGAGGTTGAAGAATGAAAGATGGTCCAAATGACTTTTTACTTATCAACTATTTGTCTGTAAGCACTCTAAAAACTAATTTCTCATATATGTATTGGAATTTCATAAACTATTATATGGCTACATGCATTATACATTAAAAATTAAATTGGTAATATTTCTTCCTAAAAGCTATTTCTATAGATGCCAAACTTACCCATGCTGCCTTTGTTTTTTATGGTTCTTTGCAAGTGACAAAGTGCCCAAGAAGAGCAAATCTCATTCTCAGAGGGACATGTCTAGTTTTGAGTTGTGTAATTACTTTGGATAAATTGTTTTATCCCTGATGAAGGAGTCTGTTGCAGTCCATGGAGGGTGTCTTTCCATCTGGGCATCAATTAATAGATTCTCTAAGCTAAGACTTGCTGTTTCAGGACTGCTCTAATTTTTACTTGACAGTAATGAGACTGTCAGAATAATTCTTATCTCAGTAGAAATAATCTCCCTCGATAAGTGCTACACAAAAGGAAAGACTGTCACTCACTGAGCTTCTCTCATACAAGGGCCAAAACTGTTAGTGATAGCATCAAATAGAAAAAGCCATTGAGGGCAGATAGGCTTGCCCCTATCAATGGAGGGCTCTTTCTTAATAAATGGTTGCCAGACTGTTATTAGTTCTTTTACATATCCATGACACATGCACTTCCAGCTCTTCCCTAGAAAGGCTGCTTCAGACAGGAGTTTTCCAGGGAGTTAACAGGGCTGTCATATCCTCTCTCTTTCAAGAAATTACTACATTGCCATAAGACATACAGGTTGATCTTACAAAGACAGCATGACTATATGTGCTGGTTTCTTCCAAAAGTGAAGTGTCTAGCTTAAGGTCCATTTATAAAGAAAACCCAAACCAAAAGTTACAGCTAGAGATAATATCAGAACAACCCCAAAATCTCCTGGCTTTTCGGATGAAGAAATTATGAAATTGGATTTCCACTACAGAACAGAGGAGTTTCCATCCTCGCTAGAATACTGTGCAGATAAATTCCTTCTCTCATGGGAAATGCTCAGGTGTTGTGGCCTGCTTTATGTAGAGCCCATTGCAAGAGCATCTTGAGCAAATCAAGTTTATTGCAAATTATTAATTTTAAATACAGTAGATCTATGGTAAGAAATGACTGAAATAGGAAAAAAAAAAAAATCACTGTTACAATACAGCACACGCACCCACAAACAAGCTGCATCAACAATAAAATAGAAAAGAAAAAACTTCCTCTGACTAGGTCTCACTTGGAAAAGCATTAATTTATGGTTGGACACAAGAGTATTTGAAACTACTGATGCAATGCACTAACATCACTTATCAACAGCGTTCACTAGCTAAGCTGCCATTTCTTCTACCACAAGGACGGGTGTCACAAGTTAAAAAATAGTTTAGGCATATGTCTAGTAATACACGAAATCAATTATTTCAGACTTTGGGGTAGGAAGAAGGAAGCAAGAGTGGGAATAAATTGACTGCTATTGAAAAATACTTTGCACAAGATGATGCAGTAATGGTAAATAGCCCAGTTTCAGTGAGCTAAACTGTGATCGATAGATAAATACAGATTAAAAAATGCAACTCCACATACCATCAGATTTACAAAATAACAAAATTGAAGTTGTAAATGACAAAGCATCCATTTCTTTCTTTCTTTGTTGACAAGTACAGAAGTGTTGCACACTACCATGTTCTTTGAGACAGTGCTTTTTAAACATTGATACTATATAAGAATGAACAGAAGAAGTAGGGTTCCCCCCCCCCCCAAGAATCTACATTTTCCCCTCATAACACAGAAGAAAATATACATAAGTGTAGATGTCATATGTGACATACTGACCTAGAAGACCAATGCCATACACCTCTGCAGTGCAATCCAGCTGTAAGAAGCAGGAGAGAAGAACACTCCTGAAATCCAAAACCAGCCAAAAATATGCAATTACGTCTTGTCTAACATGCAAACCCAGAGCACATAAGCTCCACAGCCAGGGCACTGCTGCCCTGGATCTAACTTCCTTTCCCCAAGCTCATATGCAAAATTTATACATAAAAGCTTTTTGACATTCAGAGCCTTATCCTACAATGGTTAAACTTAGTAGGAGCCCATAGCAACTGCAGCTGGGTTTGGGATGGATTGCAAAGAGAAAAGTACTTCTGTGCCAAGTGTAATCCCTCTCAATACCAGACAGGTCTGCATCTGCAGTGCTGCCAGCATCTACATGGCACATGCAGAGGGAAGACTGTTAGTATAGGGTCTATACCCAAACCTCTGCTCTATAACACTGCTACAATTGCCAGTGCAATACCTATGTGATGCAGCAGACAGTCAGAGCCCTCAAAGCAATGAATAAACATTTAAGTGATAACTGTCAACACAGCTTCAGTTGCTCAACCGCTATTTTCTTCTGCTTACTGGTAAACAGCTCCTCAGGCTGTTCTTTCTGGGATTTTGCCTGATTCAATTTCCTCTGGTAAGGAGACAAATTAAACCAAGGAGAAACTGAAAACAATGAAAAACACTTCCCCCAGTTTCCCATCTGACAACTTCCACCCTGTTTTACCAAGCATGTTATAGATGATGACATATTAATTGCACCACGTACAGGACAACACAAGGCAATTAACACTTCTCGTGTGCTTCGTGGCTGCTCTCTGTGCTGTTTCCAGGGGTAGTTATGACTTGAAATCTCATGACTAGCATGAAACCAACTGTAGTCATCACTGAATTTATATATTTTTCCATGCCTGCCTAACACCCTGTTTGGTGCCTGCTGAGCTGTCTCTTATAGGCAATCTGGCAGCCTGAAACAGCAGACCTAATTTCTAGAGACACAGCATAAGATCAAAGTTACTCAACTTCTGTCAGAACTGGGGATTTAAATGAAACCAGAAAATGTTCAGTAACCTACCAAAACAAGGGGAAAGAAAGAATTTCCAGTTCCTGACAATGGACAACGTATTTCATGTCCTCCAAAGCAGCAGAAACCATGCATCTGCCTCTCATGCTGTCTCCAATCCTTCACTTCTCTGGCCTTTCATTATACGACCTGTTCCCACATCCACCAGGCGCCCAGCGTGCTCTGAACCAGTCTGCTAAACTGCCTGTATCACTGCTGGGTCTCTGTAAAACTTGATGGAAATATATACAGCATCTAATACAACAGTATCCTAAGCTTCATTTAGGACTGCAGCTTTACTGGAATGCAAATAATACAGCAGCATTCTTCAGATGAAAGATAGTATTTGCGAGTTAAAACATAAAAACCATGGAGAGGGCTGAGTTTTTCTCAGATATACCAAACTGGAGCTCTCAGTGTTACTAACAATTTGATTTTATTAAAAGCAATAAATATGGGCATGAAATCACAGCTTTCGGCTGTAACTTGCCATTAGCATTCAGCAGAATCCCCCACTGGAATTGCTTCAAAACTGCAGGAATGACCTTGCTCCTATAATTAATCCTATCACTGTTAATGTTTTGGTTTAGGTATTGCAGCTTTTCCCCCAGGTCTACTTTCAGCCCGTTTGATACCTCCTACTTCTCCCTGACAGGCTGGCACCAAGACTGAAGGGTCTCACCAC
>JAOXNG010000042.1:13739222-13751143 GCA_028566535.1 Scolopax minor | reverse complement strand
GTAAAGAATTTTTGCTGACATCTAATTTAAATCTACCCTCTTTCAGTTTAAAACCATTACCCCATGTCCTATCACTAGACCTGTTTCTTTGCGTGGCTCAGCTGGTGTGTTTTACATCAAGTGCTGCACAGGCTACATAGGTTGTTTAAAGGCAGGAAGTTCAGTCACCAAATGCCAAAAAAAAAAAAGAAAAAAAGATCTCTCTTATGCAGGACTTAACCCACAGGCAAACAAGAAACAAGGCAAATGGCACTAACCCCTCCCCTACCATGCAGTTGCTTTAATTTACAAGCAGAATGGGTTTCCCTTTTGTTCAGGCATCCAGCAGGCACAAGGATCCGGCACGGATGGGCTCCAGGGATTTATACTGAAAGAGGGCTACAGGATGCTGGAAGTACACCCTGACAGAGGCAGGCTCAGAAAAACAGGGCACCATCAGCATTACCTGTCTATACGTGGGAATTGTCTCCAGATATACTTTCAGAGTCAAAGTCCGCTAGCTCTGCCTGGCCTTCAGGTGCTGTTTGGCTCCAGCTGTCTGTACAGTCCGATGCAGCATCATCCTCACCCACCGTCACCTCCACCCAGTTGGCCTCCGCTGGCTCCTCATTCTCCTCGCTCCCGTGGCTGTCGTGGCTGTTGCACTCCAACCTGTCCTTACCCTCTGCTTGATTCCCCAATAAAGAGTCTTTCAGTGGTTCACAGTCTCTTTTTGCTCTCACCACCAGTTTCCCCCCATTCTCTTCATTCAGTTTTTTATGCTCCTGGTAATGCTGCTGAGACACCTCATTACCATTCTTTGGATTCTCGATGTGTTTGGATCCCTTTTTCTGGCTTTGCTCATTATGACCATCAGCAACGTACTGCTGCTGGTACTGGTCAATCCATTTCAGTGATCCTGATCTTAATGAAGACCGGTTTTCCTTGAACCAGCGAACTATTTCAGTTCTCGTGAGCCCAGTCTGAGAAGCTAACTGGTCATACTCCTGGGGTGATGGCCACTGGGTCCTTGCGAATGTGCTTTTCAGTAGATGAATCTGCTCTTGGGTTTTCTTAAGCGTGGTGGAGGACCCAGATAAAGCACCGGGGAGCTGAGAGCTACTCAGCAGTTCTGCCTGACTTATTGCACCGTTGGGAGTTCCTTGTTCTTTAGCTTTTCTGTATGATCCCATTGAGTCCAAGACAGCTTGCTCCATGCTGTCCCTTATCTTTCTCCGCTCAGAGAACCATGAATCTATTTCCCTCCTACTCAGCTTAGTCTCCACTCGAAGCCTGTCCAATTCTCCTTGGGTAGGAAAAGAGCATCTTAGGAAACTCTCTTCAAGTGCCCTAAGTTGCTCTTGGGTTTTCTCTTTAAATCTCTGAGGGGTAAAATCTGTGTATGGGTGAAACGAACGGCCGTGTCGACCAGCTGAAGGTGCTATTTGATCTTTCCCTAAAGCATCACCAGGGACGTGCACGATGCCCCTTTGACTTCTGTACCTGTGGTCACTGAACCATTTCTTGATCTCACTCCTGGAGAGACCCGTTGTCTCTATCAGCCGATAGACTTCTGCATCATCAGGAAACTGGCTTGCCATGAAACTGGCCTTCAGCTCCGCTATCTGCTCCTTCGTCTTTTTCCGCTCACTAGCTGGGGTCAGTGGCACAGCAGTCAACTTGGCAGGAATCTCAGGCACCTGAACTACATGAGGACGCTTAGCCTCTGGGGCACTTGATAAGGTCTGTATTGTCCTCTTTTGCCCCTGGTTTGGGGCAACAGCAAGCGTAATTGGTGAACAGGAAACGGTTGAACCATTTGACACGGGAGTCAAAACCAGACCCGAGTCTTCACTGTGAAGTGTCTTTGTGACACCATAATTGCGAAGTGTCTTGGCAGGGAAGGGTCTTAGTGACATCATAATGGCCAAGTGTCTTCGCTGCGAATTGTCTTTGTGACATCATAAGTGTCAAGTGTCTTCACTGCGAAGTGTCTTTGTGACACCATAAGTGCCAAGTGTCTTTGCAGGGAAGTTTCTTAGTGACATCATAATGGCCAAGTTTCTTCGCTGCGAAATGTCTTTGTGACAGCATAAGTGCCAAGTGTCTTTGCTGCGAAGTGTCTTTGTGACATCATAAGTGAAAGTGTCTTTGCAGGGAAGGGTCTCAGTGACATCATAATGGCCAAGTGTCTTCACTGCGAAGTGTCTTTGTGACACCATAAGTGCGAAGTGTCTTTGCAGGGAAGTGTCTTAGTGACATCATAATGGCCAAGTGTCTTCGCTGCGAAGTGTCTTTGTGGCACCATAAGTGCAAAGTGTCTTTGCAGGGAAGTGTCTTAGTGACATCATAATGGCCAAGTGTTCTCGCTGCGAAGTGTCTTTGTGACACCATAAGTGTCAAGTGTCTTCACTGCAAAGTGTCTTTGTGACACCATAAGTGCGAAGTGTCTTTGCAGGGAAGTGTCTTAGTGGATTAAAAGATTTCTGCACGTGGGCAGGAGCTCCAGATATCAACATGAGAGTTCCTAGTGAATAATGGGGGTATCTCAGCCCTGCTTTTTTCACAGACCAGCTTAAAAATGTACTGCCTTTGAGTGATATGTTTTAATCCCACCCTGCAAGTAGTAAAGGAAGCATTTAACTAGGGAGATACACACAAAATGTTATCAGCTAAGCCTTGAAGCCAAGCAAAGCTCACCTGATTGTGCCATGTCTTCACTCCCTGCTCTAGGTGTGAATTCTTCTTTTCTCACCTCCTCCTCCAAACCTTCCCAAGTTTTTCTGCCAGGTTTGTTTTGACTCTTGTATATTATTTTAAAATGGCCAGTATGGCTATCACTAAATGTAGGTTCTAATTTTCTTCTCCCAGTCCCTCCTCTATAGAATATTGAAATTTTTTCCCCAAAAGGAAAAAAAAAAGAAAAAAGAAAAACCCCAAAACCAAGTTAAATCACATTCTAGGGGTTGCAGAATAGCTGCTTTCCTTTCCTATGCCTTTTTCCTGGGATTCTCTTTATTTAAAAATAGGGTGGTTTTGAAGTAGTCATCAGAACGTGACAACTGACAGAAATAAACCATCCTTGAGGAAATCGACATCAACATTTCCCTGCAGAGATCCATTGAGCTGCAAGACATTTTTAGAGAACCAGCTTTTCATGGCTCTGCTGGCTCAAGCACTACACCTTCTCTCATCAGGTAGGGAGAAAGGTTTAGGAGAAGAGGCCACAGTTTTCACTTCCCTTCCTCTGTTGTAGTCAGTGCATATTTCCTTCCTTCATAGTACAAAATTCAGACTAGGGACTACTATGAAGACAGCAGACAAGAACTGCCTGCCCTGTCCCTTCAGGCTTGCTTTATTCCTTTCCAGGTAAACATTGTCAGCTGCAATCGTGTTCAGCAGAAAAGAGAAGTGGTCAGTCAAGAGTAGAAGAGACAAGTAAGGACCTCTCCAGAGATCACTACCCTACTTTTCTGTAGTAAGAAGCAGCTAGTATGAAATTCCTTGCCTTTACACTACATATTTCTAACAACAACCAAAAAAAGGTATTAAAATATTAATTTAGTATTAGATGCAAGGGCTGGATTGAGGTTTTGGGAGAATAAGGCTTTGTCCTAACCTCAAACACCAATTTGATCCAACAAAAGATGGAGAAAACCCTATGTCACTACTTCTATGGGGTGTATCAGATCTGTTCTGGGCTGACCTCTGTTGAAGGTTAAAGCAGCCCTGATCTTCACAGCATTGCTGATCCTAAGCCTAGGCAGGAGTGCTGCACCACTGTTTAATTAAACCAGTTCCCCACATGACAGCTGTGGACCCTTTCCTCTCGGTATATCTATGTCCATGCTAGGTCTTGCCTGATATTTTGATATCAGACAGTACATGTTATCATGAGGGATATTTTTCATATCCTTAACTGATAATACTAGACTGGCAAAATACAGCTACTAGATACTACCTGGAATTATTTAAATACTACACTAGGTATCATCTGTTTGTGCTGGGTGTTGCATGTTTGAGATGCTCAGATAGACAGAGCTACCTGCCTCCCAGCCGCCCACATTCCCACACAAACAAAGAGGAAGCTGAAATTTCCTTTTTGCAAGCACATGGAAGAATCAGAGCAAAAAAGATCTTTAAAAACCATTTGGTAGGAGTCACTCCATTAACATACTAAGATATTAAGCCAGACAAGCAAAATCAAAATCAAAATCTTCACCAACAAGCAATGATAGGAAGTGAAATTCAGAGGCAGGGTGAAAGGTTATGTTCAAGACTGGTTATTTCACTCACACATACACATTTATATCTTCCTTGGTGCGTTCTAAGAATAAAGTATTTGTGAATAAGAAAATCCTTGCTGAGACTTTTGAGTCTCTGTTGGATTTTCACATTACACATGGGGACTATGACTACAAACCCAGCTTTTCCAAAGGGGGTTGGATGTGTTCATCTCATCACGTAGGTTCTGGAGAGGGAGGTGACACATTGTCTATATGGATAGTCTCCATGCAGGCAAAAATGGTCTATTTGGACATACAGTCCAGATGTTGGGAGGCAGATATAGAGAATCAGTATGGCCCTCACTCAAGGGTCAAAGCAAGGTAGAGAGAGACCAAAGCATACATTCTGGCATGTTATTATAAAGGAGGAATGAGTAATTTTTGACAGGTGCCATGACAGCTGCAAAGTGCAAGAACCAAGCAAAATCCAAAGAAAGGATGGAAGTTTCTAATGATAAGAAGTCCTGGGTTCTAGTGGTTGATGTAAAACAAGTAATTTCTTCACTGAGAGGAACAGGCTGCCCAGGGAACAGGTTGCCATCCATGGAGGTATTTAAAAGACATATAGGCATTACAGTTAGGGACATGGTTTAGCGGTAGGCTTCATAGAGTTAGGTTAATTGTTGGACTTGATTTTTAAGGGTATTTTCCAACCTAAATGATTCTATGATTATAGAAAGTGTAAACATGCTTAACTCATGATTTAGACCATTGTTGGGATGACACCTTCTAAGGAGTACATGCTATCTCACCTCAGAGGGTCTTGAACCCTTCTCAGATGTGTAGGTCAGTGTCAATCTGTCAGCTTGTGACTCCTGTGATAGCCCTCTCCCCTAGAGTAGGCCATTCTCACATGAGCCATGCCAATCCTGTCTTCTTCAATGCCATTCTCACAAGATGATCCTTCCCTGCCTAAATGTGACACCAAAACACAATCCCCTTTTAATGATATTCTAAATCAGCTGCCAGCTCCCTTCCAGTCTCCCTGGAAGTCAGAAATAGCTTGCCCAGCTGATTGTAGGGCAAAACTTCTACCTCAGAAGGACAAAATAAGGAAATCTATATTCCCTCCTCTGCCTTTCCCCCCACCACTTTCATCAAGCTGGTTTTCATGGGGTTTGTAATGAGTGAATTAGGCGTTTAAGCACCACGTTACAGATGCTTAGAAATAGAAGAGCAAAGGTCCCAGATCCCCTCCTGGTGCTGCTGGCTAACAGGCTTTCCCCAAGGTGAGGAGAACAGGGCAATCTGATTAACTTCAGGTAATGAATTGACACATTCATCCTCTCTCCATCTATTCTTGCAACCTTTAAGGTGAATAATAAATAAAAACCAAAGAAAGACTTTGTAGGCTTTGTTGGCAAATGTTTCCCCTTCAGCTAATGGCAATGTATCTTTGCACCTGCTCAGTCAATTTTTAATCAAAAGTAAAAAGTACTCTTTGGCTTTTTGTTCAGAATATCAAAGGCAATTTTCAAAGGTCTTAATATCAGTTAAGCACCCAGATTCTGCTGAAAATTCATGTACATTACCTATTGAATTGCTTCTAAGTGTGTCTTTAAAAATCTCATCATACACCCAGAGTTATATTGTAAGATGCCAAGAATTAGCTCGATATAAGCAGGAATATAATGTTAGTTCAGTGTTTCATTAGGGCTTATTTATCCTGTTTAAGAAATATGCTTGTCTGCTTCTGGTATTCCATCTACTTTGTATATGATATTATTCACTGGAAATACGCCCTGCAGATAACAGGAAACACACACAAAGCAATTTCACTATAATTGATTCTTCTGTCACAACAGTATAAAAACAGTGTAACTTCATAACCATCTGTAGAGCAAATCCACACTTAGTCTCTATGATCAGAATTAGATCTCTTGAGTTATTGAAGGTTTATGCTAATATATGAAAAATGTGTCTGTTCATGAATGCAGATTGATTATGCACATACACACATTACTTTTTACACGTTAATCACTGAAGATATCACTATGTGGAACGTACTGCACCACAGGGCAGCAAATGCCTATATACCATCACAAAGATGCTCCAGTAATTATGTTTCATATGTTGTGAATTCACCCCACACCGTAGATAGGCATGGTGGCATATCTGATTACACTTTCTCCATTGTGCATTGACACTGATGACATGGCCTGCCTCGGGGGATGCTGTTCTGGGAGGTGAAAGAAGTTCTGGAAGAATTTTTCAGCCCTGTTTTTTTTATTTATTTACTTTAATTTTTAAGATCCAATCCTTTGAACATGCAGCAGGAATCTCCCATCTGACTTTACCTACAGTAGCATCTCATTCTAACCAGTAACCCATTTGGGAAAATGATTCCCAGCAGCAACAAAATATTGCATTTTTTTTTTCAATTGTTTGGTTGTTTTTTTAGTGGAAGGTATTTAGAATTGACCACAAATTCTGGGCAGTCAGGTTTTGCTCTTAGAAGCTCTTTCATCCACTGCTCTTGTTTATCAAGAGGTTGTTATTTAATTTACTGAAAAGACTTTAGGGGAGCATTTTTTGAGAAAAATACAATAATTTCTACACTTACTTTCGTCCATCAAGCCACCAGTACAAAACAGTAATTCTATCTCTACTAAATATGTAAACCTTTCAGACCTTGGAATTTTGTGGTTTTCTAGCAAGTCTCTTTCAATTCAAACCCTTCTTTTTTTAAACTTCTATTTTTATCACTCTGCACGAGAAGTTTCCAAATTCTTTACATCTGTAAACTCCTAAAAATGTTCAGATGGAAGTGTGGCCCCCTGGGGTCACAAATTGCAGTCCACAGATGGGAAGCTTTTGTTTTTTCCAAGTTATTTTCCATGGGCTTGTAAAACCTAATCCTTAGATCAACGGGGTTCCATGGACCACAGCTTGAAAACCTCCAAAGTAATTCACATAAAGATTACTTTCTCCTGGCATACTGGGACAGGTGGTGCTCTGCAGAAGTAGTAGGCTTAGTAAATTACATTCTTTTTGTAAAACAGTATAAATGATACACAGGATCATAAAAAATTTCAGGACCACAAATCCATAGGAAAGGCAGCAGAGATCAGACTCATGCCAGTTAACAGACTAATATCTCAGCCTTGCAGTTGTTCCTGCAGGAAACTGAAGGATCAGGATTTCCTTGGTACCTTCAGAACATCACTGTATGGAGGTCTTAAAGAAAAAGGTTATTTCTGTGAAAGAATATTCACATCGGAATATTTTTACAAATAAGAATTCCATGCAGTGAAATTTTAGAAGTATCTAGAACTGGTTCAAAAGTGAATTAAACGGGAAATTCCAGAAGGAAAATATCTCATCTCCACTAAAAAATTCATATTTCAACTATTTAAAAGATGCTGATTTTGACTATCTCTATAGTTGCTTGAAAATAGAAATTTCTATCAAAATGTCAAAAAAACCCTCCTTAGAATTCTAAGATTTCAGGGATCATGGGAAAGAAAAACCCAACCAAACATACAAAGCCTGTTGTCCCATCCTGCTTGTCACTGATGAGGCATATGCCTGTACTACGAGAAAGGCAGTAAACTAGTGATATCCAGAAAGTACAAAAAAGCACAGAAATTTCCTTATAACTCAACAGCACCAGTATCACTTTCTGGTTGAATTACCTGGTTTCTAACTCTCAGCTCAGAAAAGCATCAAGAGGCTGACATGTGACAATGTGTTCCAGTGCCAACTTGACCTTAATCTCTTGTAACCCCACCCAAGTGATGACCACCTGTGGTGGTTCATAATGGGTGGATGTAGTTGTGGTGGCTGCACCTGGTTCAATTTGGTTTAGGGAAGACAGATAACAATACACCTGCCAACGGCTAACTTGAGCAATACTGGTACTGTAGTCAATATGCAAATATGAATGTAGGTCAGACATCATGCCCCCCTTAAATAGCAAACAGTCCAAAAGCCTTTTGAGCTCTCCTGCATAGCATCAGGCTGCATGTCAGGATCTCCCCTTGAGCAGGGACACCTCTCAAGGTTACTTCTTGAGCTTGCTGCAATAGATCCTTGGTAAGTGACTAATAAGATGCTAAACTTTGAAATCTTATCTAAGTGCTGTAAGGGATTGATGGCATGCATATAATCTTTCGGACATAAACCGTTGACCATGTCTGGGACTAGGATTGGATCCAGCCACACCTAGTTTCCTCTCTGAGGAGTTTAAAAAGCAAGGGGGTCTTTTCTGAACCTCAGCTCAACGGGAGGGTCTCAATGACAGTTCTGTATAACCCTGCCCTCTATTACAGTAAATAACCAAGTGTGCCTTCCCAAACACTGTTATGTTTACTATCAAACGTTGTTAAATCCCTGGTTTATATCAATAAATGTTTCATGGCCTCTTTCTACGAGTGAAGTGTACTGCTACATCTGTGACAAGAATGAAATCACTTTACACCCCAGCTCCCCACCTAGGTCCCCAGGATGATACCACTTCCCAGTCTCTTCAGGAAGGTATAGGAAGGATAAAAACAGTATGACTTTTGAGGTCCTCAGAGTCTGTAGTTAGTAGGGCCGTGCAAGTTAGATTCATGGACTGGCACAGTTTCTGCAAAAAATTATGGTATATATTCTGCATCCTCACATCTTCCTCTCTCTTGTGTTCCCTCACAGCCTAATCCCACAATTAACCACACTTTACTTCCCAAGAACAGGTCTTCCTGCAAGCACACTAGCCTATCTTGGGAAGGTTCTCATGGTTTCTTCTCAAAAAGCTCTCACAACTCCGGAGCTTCCCCATTCATCTCTCAAGGGTGTAACATCTCTGAAGGAAAAGCCCAATATATCTGAGATATAAATGACACATCTAACAGCTCTGAAAGCATTCTCTGGTTTCCTCTATCCTTGCTCATTATTTGGAACACATTGTTTGTTCCCTTTCAGAATTAACCTATGTTAATCTATCGGTCATCTCCCTTCCTGTCCTGTGTTTTGTTTCCTTTCCAACATTTAGTTTAATCAATATTCCCTCCAGACACACTAAGTGCAGTTCTTTTTATAAATAAATTGGTTGCTCTCACCCAAGAGATCTGACATTCAGACAAACTAAGCGTCCCTTTTCATCTAAATAATTTAGGGTATCTGCATCCCTTATCAAAGACTAATATATCAGGCATTGCCAACAAGACACCTTCATTGTTCTTCAGTCTGTATTTAAAATAAGTCCCCTGCTTGGCAGAAGTGCTCTGTTGAGGGCCATAGAGACTCAAAGATCTCTCCTCAGAGTGGTTGCACTATAAACAATACTAGCACAAGACTCCCCAGGCCAGAAATAGCTGTTGTGATCATCTGCCCCTACCTGCAGGCCCACAGAAAGGGAAAAATCACCCAGAATACCCATGACCGGACAGTGCCTCCTAACTGAGCTCATGTAAAATTGCCAAGACTTAAGACTCTTCTCATCTTGAAATAAATTCTGAATTATCCTGCCTGATGAGTTTACATTTTTCATGTAACCAGGAATTTACGCCTTCAGCTTCCAGTCATCAAATGTTATATCTGCTCAGTTAGTGATGCCTTTGTTCTCAAAAAATCTCTTTCCCATTTCAACTCTGAGAACATCACCTCTGACCTCTTTTTTGAAAAGTTTAAGCTTGAGACAGGTTTTTCTTGCTTGGATTTCTGTACAAGCTGTCTTTGGAATAGTGTTTCTAAATGCCGGATATCAGAGTGAGAACAAACTCCACCTACACAGACAACTTCCCACAGAGCTTTTCTGATGTCTTTTCCCCTCTCCTGCAAATGTCACCTCCAGGGCACAGCCCTCTGATCCTCCATCCCTTTCTCCAGTTGTGGATGGACACCAGGTCTGCATGGCTGCTGTGCCAGGGGAAGCTAAGATCTGCAATAGTTTCTGAGGGCTAACTTTGAGGCTGGTCTGTTGAGGGAAAAAAGGCCAAAACTTATGACCCATACAGCAGACTTTAGATCTGAACTTTGTAGGCTGGACTGATGTCTGTGACCTCATTTTTAAGGGAAGGTATCTTGGAAGGAGAACCCACAGGGCTGATCAGAGCTGTTTTCTGTACACAGTGCTACTAGGGAAGCAAAATGAAAACATTTCTCCTTTTTTCTCCTCCAGGAAATTTCTTACTTACAAAATGCACTTACAAAGTGCTGGGAAAATCTTCCTGTCTCTTCATCACTCCCTCTGTCTGGGTTCACCACACCTACCATAATGGTATTGAAAAACATAATCACAAAGTATTATCCAGTCTTTAACAACAAACAATATAAATGTTGAGGAAGGTAGTCGGTACCAATAACTTCAAAAGAAACTTAGGAGACATTAATGGAATGAGCCGCACAGAAAGCAAGCTGCTGCTTCATACCTACTACATGATTTGTTGATGCCATGGAGCTAAAGGGTTTATTTTCTTCCAGAACTACAGGGCAGAAGGCAAGTAACTTCCAGAGACAGAAACACTGAACTAGACAAATGAGAAAAGTTTGCTGCTTCTTCAGGTCCCCAGCCATCCCGCCCCACCTGAGGACTTTTATTTCATATTTCTTTCACTGAAACTTAAACTCTACCAAACAATGTTTCAAAACAGATACAGGAGAACATATCACCCCACTAGATGCAACTTGCATTTTTCTCTCTGCTAGGAACTGGAGACAGAGAGTGGATGATGATCCTGACATGAGGAGATGTGGCTTTTTATGAAATTACTTACTCTTAATTGAGAAGGAGACCTTCTGTCATGGCCAGGCAATGCAAGGACTGTATATCTAATTTCAATTCATTACTGTTAGTGAAAAAGAACTGTTGCCACATAAACTAATACGGGAATTTTTCACTTTGTCATTTATTTAGTAGAAGGAACTGTAAAATACCTCTATGACAGATAACTGTACTGCTGGAGTTTCCTTAGTTTGTTGTTGCAAACAAAGGGATCTCAGTCACCATAAAATTAAATTTCTCCACATTGGAATTGCTCAGATATGAGACAAACCAAATTTTCTGCTAATTGAGTGTGCTGAGCTACTTATATATTCATAGTGAGTTGGTGCTCTCAGCACCATCACACTCCAGCTCTGCGGGAGTCTTCCAGCTCTGCAGCAGCAACTGAGTAGAGCTGGTGTGGGGCTGGCACAGCCACCAACTCACCCAGAGAGCCTTTGGCATGGGCTGGGACCCTAAGGTGCCACATTGGTGGTGGTAGGGTCATGAGTCTCCTTGTCCTCCTTGGGAAGCACAGGCATGGTCTCCAGCTCCAGCTTGTTCTCTGGGGCACATTTTCTGAAGACTGCTCTTCCTGTTTTTCAGAAATAGGACTAGATATGGTAAGACAGCCCTCGATTTCTCCATTTCACCAATGGCTTAAGCTTACTTTTTCATAGATCAATAACCTCCTGCACTTCAGAGCATAACTCTTCTGAAACCTCTAACATACCTGGAGGTTTCTAAACACAATTACCCATTACCTGGCACCAAAAAAAAGCACCCTGAATCAAAGTAAGACACCCCTCATAAATACCTGTGCTCTGGTTTCCTTGCTACAGTTGGGATGCTCTCTAGGTTGATGTGAGCATCCTGCAGAGCACTGGGACTTTCTCCCTCCAGAGTCATGAACCAAACAAATCCCAAATGCCAAATCTCAGAGTTTCTCTCCACATACTTCATGATATTTT
>JAOXNG010000042.1:13716946-13728962 GCA_028566535.1 Scolopax minor | reverse complement strand
AACCTTATGTAGTGTCACTGATTATCCTTCCTAAAGAGACCCCCAATTTCAGTGGAAAAGCCCCTACATTCTTTGAGTGGCAGTGACCAGGAGCGCCTGAATGCTCCTAGTAACTCATTCTCACTGGAATGACAGTTGATTTTGTTGTAATCCTGCAACTAAAATCCTCTAAAATACATCCACACCAGCCTGTTTTAGGTCTCAAATTACAATAGATGCTTCACATTTTCATACACAGCAACTATTTTCATAAAGGAATTAGAAAACATTAACTGAAGTTTCAAATACTGTTTGACTTCTAGATAGTTTTGTTTTAATTTTCTTGCTCAGTACGAAGAAGATCTTTAAACTTGCAAGTTGAAGTCATTTGTCTTCATGATGCCAGCTGCTGACCACAGGGAAAAGGTCACTGCTATTACCAGTGACAGCATCCCAGCAGATCATCCTCTCTTACATTTTTCCCTCCTTCATTCCCTGCTTCAACAGAAGGTCAAGAATCACCTCTCCTCCAGGGAAGAGAGACTGCTAACATTTCATCTTAACATTAGGAACAGTTAATGGAAATAGCAGTAAATCACCCTTCATGTTCTCATACAGAAAGTTACAGAGAGCAAAGACCATCTGCTTGTCTGGACTCCCATGAGGAGCTGTAAGATAAGAGAAAGAAGTTTTCTGTTTCACGTAAAACTCAATTTTGAATCCACAGTATTACCAAAAGTCATGGTCAAAGCCAGTTTCATTCCTGGCTTAGAGGAAATGTTTTTGGAGTCTTCTACATGGCATTGTTAGCAATGGCATACCAGCATTTAACTGCTCTGGACAAAATCATTGCACCAGACACTGTCACAGACCCCAACAAGAACATAAAAAACCTATGGTCTTAACGTACAAGACAAAGTATTAGTGGCAAACCCCAAATCAAATGGTTGATTGAGATCACATGGCAAGGCCATGCACAGCTGAACAGAATCCTGTCAGCTCACCAGCTGCATTGCTAGCTGTCTCTGTGACACGCTGCCTTCTGCCAAACTTGCAAAGCTTGTCAACTTTTCTGGAGTTAGACCTGTAACAGGATGGAGGCAGGACTGAACGGTCATTGCCTGTGCAAGAAGATGCAGAATAGGATTGACCTGTTGGTCTGTGCAAGGATGATACAGAAATGTGGGGCCAGAAAATTGGAAGTGATGAAGATGAGCTATATCTTGTCCTTGTTTCCTTTTTCAGACACATTCTGGAGTCAATAGGTAATACAGAAAACAAATTCAGGCAACTGGAGAAATGAAGGAGAGAGCATCTATCATTCATTTTAGTGGCCAGTCTAGCCCAAGCCACAGCACAAATTTTTATGGTTTCTGACAAAAAGACCAGTGGCAGTAATGTGGTACAGGTGCCAGCTGTGGAACTGCATTAATGAATTTCCTTCTCTCAGATATTAATGTATGCCACAGACTGGCAATACAACATATTTGAAACCCCATGTCACTATTAATTGCATTTTTTTATGAAAAGCTGGTGGTTCTTCTCATATTTTACTATGAGACATTTCATTTGCAAGGTATGTGGCATGAAACAAGATCCATATAGACTTAAATGAAGGCATATTTAAATAGGTTATGTTTAAATAGCAACTAAGTAGGTGACAGGTTGTGTTTAACATGTTTAAATAGGCTATTTACTTTTTATCAAGTTTAGTACTTAATCAAACGGTTTGCTCAGCAGGTATAGAATGAGAGTCCCCAGGGCAATAGGAGTCAGACAGAAGGGAGAAAGATTGCCTTTTCCATTTCTTCTGTGGTGATAAAATGGCACACAGGCTTTTCACACACACGTTGGCCATTCGGGAAAATCAGGAACCTCATCTGTCCTCACAGGCTTTATTTATGTATTTATTTATTTATTTTATGTGACGAGCCATTTGGAAGGTTAGCTTCTAGCCACGACAGACGTCCGGGACCCAAGTGCCAATGCCCTCTCAGGCCCCAGGAATGACGCAGCCTTATCGAGTGTCACCTGCCCTCTCAGCCTCATCCCTGCCCTCCTACATCTAGGGATGCAGAGCAAAAAGTAAGTATTGCTTCTGCTCGACTAATTTAAATATTTTTCTGAGAGAGAAACTGTTTTGCAAGTCAGTAGCATACTCGTCTTCATGCAGAAAGAGTGGACTCAAATATTGGAAAATGACAAGGCTATTAGCATCTGTATATCTCCCATCATACATGATTCCCCCAAATTTCAGCTCATCAGGAATTACACAGTTATACATCAATGCAACCTATCCAGTTATACCAGAACTGTTTGCAGACTTACCAATTACTTTCATGTTTATGTACCAGCACACTGCAAAATGTGGGACTTAGAAAATTAATATCCAAGTAACACCAGCAAATGAACAATGAATCCACCTTTAAAGATGTGGTTCATTTGTAGGGTGAAAACTATAAGTGATCACTGACCAGCAAAAAAACCACACATTTCTTTCCTCTTCTTTTCCTGACCCTTCTCAGAATTCTTTGAGACAATACTGTCACCTGAAGAGTAAATGAGGGTGGGGGGAGATTAATATAGATCTGACTTTCAGAAATATTGGAATTAAAGGTTATTGAACATTGGTACATGGTCAGATCTCCTGAGAAGATGTTTATTAGATGTTTCAACACCTCCAACTATCTAAGATTAGATGACCTTGTAAAGTTACAGATCCTCATCCCATTCTTCTCTAATATATTTTTTTTTCCTTTCTTTAGGTGCAGGAGAAGGATGCTGTGGGAAAATAAAGAACTTTCTTGGTGCTTTTCATGTATCATGAAAATAAAGAGAAATGATTGGCTGATATGGCAGAGTTTGATAATTCTCCCTTTTTTTCTTCTACTCTCCATATGGCATACTCAGAAGGTGCCATTGCCTTCCCATCAGTTCTTAATTCTTTATTTCCCTGGCATACAATGTTAATTGACACAGCTGTAACCTCTACACTAAGGAAGAGGCAGGAAGCAGGATATTGTGACTTACTAACCAAATAAATAAATTTTTTGTGAACAGTCTAATTGCTTTTTCATTGTGACTCTAAGAAACCAGTGCTGGTTCTGTTGTGTTTGCTTCCATTAAGCTCTAAAAGTTGATGTAGATTTTCTCCTGCTTTCCTTGGGATTTCTTTCAGAACTTATACTAAAATAATGAAGCATTTTAAAAACCTTTCCACCTACCTGAACTCATCTATTTCAGACACTTAGATGTGTCCCTTTGATTCCCTCACAGTGGGAGGGGAAGTGGATTTGAAAGACAATGTAACTGTTTTTTAAAAAAAAAAAAGTTCTTTTCTCTGAGGCCAACTCACTTTGTGTTGCACTTTCTAGAGAAATAGCCTCTAAAATGGCAGATAAGAGCCTGAGCTTCCTGCCTCACTCAGGGAATTCTTCTTTTATGGTTGCCTTATAAATACTATTTCTAATTTTAAAACATGTGAAAGAAACCAAAGAGTCATAGCCAGTCTTTGACAGAAATAAAATTAATAAACCAAATCCTTCCATTAACTAAAACAAGTGCTCCATGGCCCAAGGGCACTCAGGGCACTAGTAGGGAACCAGACCCTGTCTAAGCACTGCCATCCCATGTGGCCCTGGACAAGCCATTGAGGAATGTACCTCATGCTGTACCTTGTTTTTATCTGCTTAATCCAGATTACTGTGTTTCAGGGATGTACCTGTACAGGAAATTTATAGAAAGAGTTCATAACAGCCTCTGCCATCAAGGGACCTTCATGCAGTGTAAACATCCCTCTCTGCAGAATCTGGCTCTAGTTTTTCGTTGCCTTTGGGCAGTTCCCTTGGGAAGCTTGCAGGATTTGATCCCACCATCACTCCTCCTCTAACATGATAGGGGCTTAGAAAAGCTTCTCATGAAGCGGCAATTCAACCTGATTATCTCTCTGAAGCAAGAGACTGATTGAAAGCTGCTGAGGTCCCCTGGCTAAGATCTCCTCCCCTGCTCAGGGCCTCCATGCAGGAGGGGTGTGAGATGCCATCACCTTCCTCTTACCCCATCTCTAGCTCTCATTAGCCATTACATCATGAAACATCCTTGCAGGCAGTGACACACCATTCTCCTCAGCATGGAGGCAGGTGATACCATGCCACAAGAGGAGAGCAGCACATTACTCTTTGCTTTATTGCTCAGAGCCTGCAGCACCTTGGAAACACAGATTGTAGAGATGCCCTTGGAAGGTGAATCAGGCAGAGATGCTGTTTGCCAGTACCTGTTGTGAGGCATCTCCCCTAGTCTAAATCGTTAGACAGTTTAAGAGCTATTGGACATCAGGCCAGGTTTTGGCAGGATTGCTGCTGCTCAGGCCATAATCTCTCTGCCTCCCATTTGTTCTCATTTGCTCCGGCAAGCAGTGCTCATGACAACTCTGTGGCAGCACATCCTTCAAAGGCCAGCGGCCAGATAAACAAACTGGACTACCAGGTATTTCAGCATCAGGTCTCAGCCAAGGAAAGAAAGTACTTGAGTCCTTATAAATGCCTGTTTAATCCCCAGGGAGGGGAATGGAAGGTAAAACTACCTCCCTCCTTGCAAAGCTTCAGGCCTTAGAGGTCATCGCTATCTCGGAGAGGAGCCAAGACTTTTGGGACTGTCTAGGGAGGAAGGACTGGAGCAAGGTAAACAAGAGTGAGTGCTAGGGGAATGGAGGTATTGCAGTAAAAGGAGGAAAAAATAATCAGAAAGAGTCAAGTAGCAGGAGAAAGTCACTTTTCCAGCCCACCTTTTACACCAGGAGAGAACACTGCAGAGTTATGCAAACAAGCACTGGACTCCAAGTTGCTGGGGCAGCACTTGGGGAGGCATGCCCAAACACATTTCAGAATTTATTGTAGCTGCAGGCTCTGCAATTGAAGCACGAGGCTTCCCCAGTGAAACCTACCAACCCCATCTGTAGTGATTTAAACTACAGAAACCTCCTTCAAGCAGGTATGATCAGTGACTGAGGAAAATCTTTGTTTGCACAGTTATCTCACTGCATTCACACTTGCTGCTGCAGGATTCCTCTCTTCCCTAGCTGGGCTATTTGTAGTCAACTTAATAATATAGTGCAGAGATGAGAAAATGTTATGGTTTCGCAATATAACCTGTGACTGATTACCAAGCAAATTTGGCCTTTGTATTAAGGGAACCAAAGCACTATAAATTTCTAGGTGAAGAATAAGCCGCTTTTACAGCAAGGCAAGGGTGTTCAAAGACATTTGTCCCAGTTTAATTAGATTTCAAAAGTGGGTTTAAATGAGCTTTAAGCCTCCAGACTGCTGGGGAAGCCTAATATTTTACCTCTGTGCCATGTGACGATAAATAACCTTAATGCCTATTCTTCCACACAGAGTTCCCACCATCCCAGGGCCAAGCGAGCAGTGTATTTATGTTATTGATTGAAACAACAGTTCAGTCTGCCACTTGGTTTTAAAGGATCTACCTGAGAGCAATCAATCCTGTTCAGGTCCATCTCCCTGCTACGCGTGACTGCCACCAGCACTGACAGCTACACCTCCCTCCCAGGAGAGCCTGGAGACCTTTAAGACAGCAATGCAGATTTAGGCACTTGCCCAGACCAGTCCATTACTCTCTCCAGACGACTGGGGAACTCTGTGTGATCTTCATTGCACACCGGGAAAAAGTGGTGATAAAAGAGAAGCAAAGGACTTGTTCCTTCCCTTCAGAAATACCCTCCGTGCAGGCAAAGCACAGCGTACAGGTATCTTGTGGTGCCAAGGGGGAGAGCTGCAGAGCTGCATGCTTGCTCTTCCGGGCATGTGTCTCAGAAGTGGGATTTTAATGGGGTGGAGGATATCTTAGAACAAGCCTGTTATTCTCCCTATTTCATTATCTAACGGTCCCTGGCTGTGCAGCAATGACATAAAGTGTTTTGAGGCTGACTTAATTTGCTGGAGATTTCATCTGGGTACCTGCAAGAACAGGGCTGTGATTTCTCTTATGTGACACAACAGCAGCTGCTCAGCCCCAGCTCTGAGATGGCTCTAGCCAAAAATTAAAATGAGGCACTCGTTTACATCAGTTGCATTTTTACTTTGGAAAGAAAAGAAATTCACTAATATGGCAGGACAAATCCCTCTGACAGGTTCATAGAAACAGCTGCCTAGGAAAAAAAAAAAAAAGAGAAACTACACAGTAGTTATGAAGGAATAGGAAATATTTCCATGGATTGACAAGGTAAGCCTGTCATCCCTGAAAAGCATGTCAGATTAAGTCATTATGGTGTAAATTCCATGTATTCTAGGTAACCAAAACATTTTGGTTGTATGGTACTCTTATGAGCTTCAAGACAACTCACATAGATATATGCACGCACATGTGTGCACCTTCGGGTCTAATTCTGAACCAGATACACCTGCTTAGTTTAAGTCCTGGTTTGTGTAGCACCTGCTAACAGCAAGTTAATTCCTTCTCTTGAACCTGAAAGGCAGCTGCCTGTCCACTTCAAAGAAACATGTCTGAGAACAAGTCATCCCAATGGTTTGAACTGGGCAATTCAGGTAATCCTGATATCCTTGGTCCTAAGGTTCTAACTTCCAGTGAGATCAAGGGTGCTAAATCCCTGGGTCTCTTCACCCCTAACTCTTAAAGCCCTTTACAGAGGTCTTCAGGATCATGCAGTCCACTTAAAAAGAGGGGGAAACTGAGGCACAGAAGTAATATACCCACAGATACACAACAGTCAGGAAAGGAACACTGTTCTCAATTATAGTCTTCAGCACACTATGCAAGACCCACTCAAGAAGATGAGCTCAAAGCACCAGGTATTAATTTAACCCTGTTGACTTTGCTGTTCTTATTCCTCTGCCCTCCCTGAAGCCTTCAGCCAAGCCCTTAGCACTCCTCCCTCACCTCCTTCTTAGCCTGGAGCAGGTCAGAAAGAAAAACAGTTGTGTTTCTTTGGGGGAAAAAAAGACAGTAGGAAAACAATGAGGTCTTACTGAGTTTGGAACAGTTCAGTTTTTTGTTATTTATTTGAATTTTACTTTTTCAGTTTCTGGAGAAAGTCAGCCCTTGTGAGAACACCCTCAAGTGAATCAGCACAGGATGAAGCATTACCCTGGGGGGAATACAGCAGGGTCTAGGTCTCTGCACATTGCAAAACAGAGCTCAGATTTTTCAGAGAGGTAAAGGAGGAGCTGAGGTGTTAGAGATCAGCCAACTTCCACCAGAACACCTAAAAAATAAACAGCAGTAGGAGATGGGTAACACCCTATGCTGATTAGTCAAAACTGAGTAACTTCAAACCACTCCAGTTTCTTTTTAATGGAAGAACAATAGGTTTTGTGGGTAGAGAAGCACAAATATCAGTGTATCCTGATTTTCAGAGGTGTCCACCACTACCCCACTGGTGTTGCCATAGATAAGTTATAGAAACATGAGTAGAACTGTGATGAGGCAGAGGAGGCTGGAAAAAGCAGACTGGAAAAAGTTAGGGTGTTTATATGACAGCTATAAAACCAAGAGGCACACACTGTTGAGGACAGCAGAAACCTCTGTGGTGCCCAAGATGACAGAGTTAGAAAGTCTCTGTCTTTACTCAGCTCTGTCAGAGTTTTTTTGTTGAGTTCTGGAACAACAGCTCAGAAATATGTGGGTGAACTGCAGACAAAAGATGGTCAGAGGTATAGAAAATTCAGTATGCTATGAAATGATGAAACAAGAGCTGTTCAGCTCAGAGGGAAAAAAAAAAGAGGGAGGAAGCACTTAAAGCACTGCAAATAAAAGGGCACTACAGAAAAGGAATTACCATGGGGTTTTTTTTTGTGGTGTTCTGGGCAAGCAGCAATGGGCTTGGACTGCAGCAGAGGAAATTCAGAAACAATTCCTAATATTTAACCAAGCAAAATGGACAGAGAACTAGAATTGTCTGTGCATGAGACATCTGGATTCTGAAGCCAAAGGAATCTTCCAAGAACAGTTTAGAAAAACATCTGTCAGGGGCACAGCAAGGTGAGTCAATCCTGCCTTTAAATGTGGAAAAAAAGGCAGAGACTCCTGGCCTTTCCAACCCCATTTTCTGCAGCTCCTGTGACTACTATTGTTAGTGCTTGCCTCACTAAAATGGATCAGTTTCTCATCTTCCTTGAACATACTTTGCCAAAAACAGAGCAAAGAAATAAGGCATTTTAATTGGAAACTTCTCCATTCACCTCCCGTCCGTCTCCCACAAAACAGAAAAACAGTCAAGTCATCTCTTCCTAACCACATTCTCCCATGAGGTTTTTGCAAAGAGGAAAAAACCCAAATCCATTAAAAAGCAATATTGCATTTCTTATTGAAATGAAAGTAACTAAAAAAGTTCTTTTCCCCACTGAAAAATAAAGAGGTGAAGGGAGAAGCAGCAGACAGGCTTTATGGATGTATTTATCTTTGAATTCATCAAGATAGCAATGATGCTAGCTTTGGGGAAGGAGATGGTCCTGTGTGTTTAACAACCCAGAGTAACACTGTAAATTGGTGAAGGCTTTGAAGTATAGCAGACTCCTGTAACCAGTGGAAACTCTGGTGTGGCTGTGGGGTGGATTTATGTAAGCAGAAAGTAATTTCCTTCTCAGGCAAATTCAGCTCAAGTATTTCTGAAGGCTGCAAAATTGGCTTCAGAAAAATCTCATGAGTAGCAGCTTCAAATGGATTATTCAAACGTTTTACATTTATGCTACAGTTTGCAACAAGCAAGGGGGTTTAATAATGTATTTCTTCATTCCAAGAAGAGGCTTGCCAAATTCAAATTGGGGGCCAGATTTTTGAAAAGGAAGCAGAGAGCTGTTTTTCTTTTGAACCATACTGAATTAATTCTGAAATCTAATCATGCAAACTCTTTGCAGACATTGACTTCGTGTCTCCATTCTGCAGCTGGTCAAGAAGAATGTTCTTAAGCTTTTATATACACACATATAATGCATTTGTTTCTAGCTGATTCCACATAAAATCCTTTTTGCAAATATTGATCTGACAACTCTGGCAAGAACCAAAAGCACTAAACCAAACTATAAAAGAAAAAAAGTAGGAATAGTGCTGGAACCAAAGCCACATGAAAGTTTGTCTCTCGTCACTCTTTTAAACTGCTCCCAACAAAGTTCATGAGTCTGGAGGATATTGAAAACTCACATGCAAGCACAGTCCACAGTCATGGATCACATTATTGTCTGGGCTAGGCAGAGGCTTGGGTTGGAATGTTTTTCTCCTCCCACCCATGCTTTGGATGACTGGTGAAGTTATCAGACTTCACCCAGTTCTGTCACTGCTTGGCAAAGCCCAGAAAACAGCTCCAGCTATTGGAGAAGTCAATCACCAAACAAAATCTGTCTTTGTGTAGCCCAATCCTGATAATTTTGCATTACATGTTCCTCACCAAGTCCATCTGAAAGAGGTTCTTGGTACAAGTGATAAATAGGCTTTATACACTGCTGCTTTATAGACACAAGCACACGTAGCCCCTACTAGTGCTGTCAGGATCCCGCAGCAGCTCGGAGAGCAGAACCAAGGAGAACTCCAAGGACCAGAGCACACTAATCACTACTCTGTTTCCCCCTCATTATTTTCTAATAAAAACTGCAGGAAAAAAATGCTGCCACTAAAGAAATAAGTTAAGAGCCAAGATCCCAAGAAATCCATTTGAAGGCTTCTCCTGAAGACTCTGGGCTGTTCCAGCTGCTCAAGATGAATGACATTGCAGAAAGAGATGAGAGTCCTCAAGATAGCTCCAGAGTAGCTTTATTCAAGAGAAATGAATAATCGGATACAGTAAATTTTGTAATGACCTGATGAATCACAAGGAAGGAGTCTGAAATATTACAGGAAAAAGGGAGAGGCAGCAGCTGACTTACAGCTGGCCAACAATGCGCAACTTCTCAGGCAATGATTATTCTGTTTACAACTGTCTCAAGAGGTTTTTAATTCAACTTTTTACCCTTTTCACTAGACGCTCTCCCAGCTGGAGATAAATGAATTATCCTTAGCTATCAAAGTGAAAATTAAAAAGCCCCAGCAAGACTTGCCTAACATCTTAACGTGTTCCACATCTCTTGCAAACCCATATTATCATCCTGAACATAACAGCATAATCAGTCCTCCTACATTCTTTTCAGTGCTCTAAGAAGTAGCCTTTTCATTTACTTCTCATATCTGTGATGTTGTAGGCTTGCATTCTACCAGAAAGATCTTCAATAAAACAGAAAAATGCTTTTGGCTCTTTTTCTCCCTGTACTAACCTGTCACAAAAGCAGCATCAACCAAATCCTGCAAAGACACCATGTTCATGTGCCCTCAGACTGGTCTGAATGGTCCAAATACCTGTGACCCAAAGCTCCTTTCTCTGAGAACGGCACCAATTTCAGTAAACCTGTTCCCACAAGTTAAGGTCAAGCAAGCAAGTTTGTTTGAATGACTGTTCCACGTACTCCTATCTTCATCCTGAGGTAGTGTCAAAAATAGTTGAGATGGTTCCAGTCTAAATAGATTAGGTTTCTTCAATCCTGAAAAAAACAGCTAAGGGAAATATAAAAGTACCCATGAAATCAGCAGTGGCAAATAAAAAGGAAATGGTTACAGACTGCACATGTACTCTTTCCAAAGCAGAAATAAGGGCTATCAGATGAAACTATAAAATCAGGTTCAAAACAATCTAGAGGAGGTGAGTTTTTCGTAAATTTGAACTAGAGCCAAGGAAATCCTTGTTCTGGATATTATGGATGCCAGAAGTTGAGACAGGCTAAAAACTGGAAAATTTCACTGAAGAAAAAATTTACAAAGACAGACATTGCCTTTGTTTTATGAAATCCCTGCACCAAAAGCTGCTGGAAGCAAGAATATTTAAAAAACTACCACTATGCCTGCCTGCATACTGCTGTAAATGAGATACTGGGCTAGATCCAGCATGTTTAATCTTACATTTTTCTAAAATTTTTTTTGTACAAGACAGAGATTGTTGGAAGGAAAAACAAGGTTAGGAAATAATGTTAGTAAATGCTTTCAGTATTCCAGTGAAAAAGGAAGACAAAGGAGCACTACTGTTCCAAAAACTTAAATTCAAAACAATGTTTACAACATCCTTCCCAAAATGTAGTCATACTTCTTGTTCCAGTAGTTACTTTGGTGTCATGCCATGTACTTCTCATTACACTTTTGAGTGAAACTTGCTCTGAAGTGTTATTATGCCATACAGTACATGGTTGTTCTTTATATGTGCCTTCAAAGAACCTGGCTGGTTTGAGCAACAGAACATATTTCTGCTCCTCTCAACTCGTTTGCCCTGAAATAGGAAGATCTTTGCCCCCTTCTGCATGTCACCAAAAAAATATTGTGAAAACTCATTCAAGTGTCTGAGGGAAGCCTTCCTGAAGGCATCAGGGGTTGCATGAAGAGTTTGCACTCAGCTTGCAAGAATTCTCCTGATAAAGAAATGTCAGGGGAAGGAGGAGACCCAGAATGGCTCTCAAAGCCCCGATACCTCTTAGGGATAACAAGCTAACACATTGCTTGTAAGGAAACACATATTTCTAGTTAAAAGATCAGGCTAAGAGCTAAGAGCTTGTTTGCACATGGAAAGCTCTTACTAATTTAAAGGTTTGGCAATCAAATGAACATACATTCAGACTTGTGATGGCCTATATGAACCCTGTTGAAGCTGAAGAGCACTTGCTGCTATTGCTCCTGCCACCGACTTCTCCAGGAGGAACTGCGAAGGAACTACTGCCTTTCCATCATTCACCATTCAGCACTGGATAATTACTCATCTCTTCTTACAAAGAGTGGCCTATTCACAGGACAGTAAAACCAAAAGCAAACAAAACACATCTGTTTTTTTGGGGAGCAAAATGTAGGAGAAAAATCTCTCAATTTCATACAGATCAGTTAGGTTTGGAGCTGTCTTTTGGCAATAAGTCAAAATTCTGGCCCGCTACTTCTCCAAAGTATGGGAAGATAGAAAAGGTGAAGTAATCCCCGAGGTTTAAAACAGTAATAATTTCCT
>JAOXNG010000042.1:13682970-13696262 GCA_028566535.1 Scolopax minor | reverse complement strand
GGAAGGGAAGGGAAGGGAAGGGAAGGGAAGGGAAGGGAAGGGAAGGGAAGGGAAGGGAAGGGAAGGGATGAGATCCAAATAGAAAGGAGAAAATATCAACAGAGAAGCCATTTCCAAACATATGGTAGTATTTTTATAGCACTTAACTATTATCTACATTTTAACTGCTCTTTCTTTAAGGACATTTAGAATTCATAGTTATTATTCAAATTACGTGCTCCAGAAGTGCCACATGAGCCTACCAAGGATCCTCATCTTAATCTCGTCTACAAGATACCAGCTTTGCTTTGGTCCTTGGTACATCCAATTAAATGAACATCTGCGTGCCATGTGGAGGCACTTCTTTCTCATTCCTGCACCAGCCCTGCGTTCAGTGATGGAGCTGGCAGTTCCCACAGCACTGCCCAGCTTGCCAGGTCCTCTCTCATCACCTCCTTTTGGAAGTCTCACTAAGGACGTAACAAATTTTGCTTTTAAGTACCAAACTCAGAGCTCCTTGAGAGAAATATGCCAGATACTGAGTGCATCCCTTAGAAAGAAGGAATTAATCAGACTTCAGACATTCAAGTTGCTTCAGGAATTCAAAATCCCACTTGTGGAGGCTTCACAGAGAATAAGGTAGCACATACTGGCGAATATTTAAAAGCTTCCAAAGTACTTAGAATTTGCACTATATTCGCAAATTCATGAGGAATTTGCAAATATTTTACAGTTGCAAACAAATTTTATAGAGATTAATCAAGGGAATTAGTGAAATATCTCAGAGAGGCTCCTGCATTAACAAGATCCATCCACGAGGTGAAGGAGTGTCTAGAGAGGCAAAACGCTAAAAAAGTTTCTATTACTTTAAAGACTTGATTCCTAAGGGAATGGTTCTCTATAAATCATATTTCCATAATGTAGACGGGAAAGTGTGGCTAGAGCACTTTCATCTAATTTTCATAAAGTGTCTCGAATGAGCAAGAAGTACCCATTCCTGAATATAGATATTTCAAAAAAATTAAGAGAAAAATGATGATGTCTTAGTTCAAGCTTCCCTGAGGCAGCTTCAAGTGGAGAAATACGGATTTATTTAGCAAATTATGAAGGTTGAATTTTATATATACTGAGATACAAGTAATTATTAAGGATTTGCTCAGAGGCCAGGCTCTTCCTCCCCTTTTAAATTCCGGGATTTGAATGGAGAAAAAAAGGGGCATGTTTCACCAACACTTAACCTCTTTCCATATGGATGAAAAACAAATGAATCACTGTCCATGCAAATTCCTAGCTCCTGTCATAAAGCCTTTTGTTAACATAAATTGGGAAAATAAACAGCACTGAAGTTAGTAATCGATTTTCTACAAACTTCCACTAATGGGTCTCTGCTCTCGTGCTCTTGTCCACTGCCATGAGCTAAAAGTCCTGTAAAGAACTTTCAGAGAGTCACAGAGGTTGAGGTTGTCAGAGACCTCCTGAGCTCATCTGGTCCTGTCCCTTGGAGAAGGTGGCCCAGGACTGTGTCCAGATGGGCTCTGGGTATCTCCAAGGATGGAGACTCTACCACCTCCCCGGTGGTACTTGGTCACCCTCACATCAAAGTGTTTCAGTGTCCAGAGGGACGCTCCTGTGCCTGTGTTTTGTTAGAACAGACTTCCTAAATTTTATTAAATGATACTTAGAAATAAAACTTAAACTTCTTTCCTCACTGAATTACAAGAAAGCTACTAGAGAAAATAGAAAATTAGATGACTATTAATAATACAAAAAGGGAGGAAATCCTTTTTTTTTACTGTTTTGACCCAACTTAAGCTTAAAGATGAAAACACATCTTCTTTTGAAAACATCAAAACATTTTTTCAAGGAAGAGAAATGATAGATAAAGTTTTTGAATTCCAAAGGAAAGGAAGTCAGTATAATTACATCTGTGGGCAGCAAGCTAGTGCTTAGGAAAATAGAAATTCATGAGATACAATTTACTACAATTTGCCAAATAAAACCAGGATGAAGAACTTTCCAAAAGCTTTTAAGAGCTAAGATGTTCACGAGGCTGTGAAATTCATGAGGAATTTGCATTAGTATCAATTCATGGGTTTGTTTACTACTGGCTTTTTTCCTCTGGCATGAAAAAGACCATTTTTGAAAACAGCGTCCTGAAGTTAGAAAATTGCTTAAGAAATGCTGCTTAGAGGCAAAAAAAGTCCCTCTAAAGATTAATTTTAAAGCTATTTAATATTTCAAAACTATGTGAAATCATCTCAGTCTCATTACATTTCATTAAGGTACTTAATTACACATAGTTTGGTTTAGAGACTGTTCAGCTGCGTGGGGCCAAGCAAATGCTGAAACCCCTGCCTGAATTGGGGAATAACACTTGCAAAAAGGATTTGTCTCTTCTTTCCCGCACTAAGAAGGCAACTCACAGGAAAATTGAGTTTATTTGTTGTGAACTGACTGCCAACAAATTCAGTCTCTGGCTCCTCCCAGGTACCCTGACATGCAAAAAGGTGAATTTCACAACTCCCAAAGCCACAGCCCGAGAAAGGGGTGGGCGCTGCCTGAGGAACCCACCAGCAGCTCCCAGTCCTGGTCTGGTTTTGTTTGGCAAAAAACCCACTTTTTAATTATTTTAGTCAGTGGTTTCCAAGCTGTCAGTATTGTCCTGTTGATAATACCAATAATCTTTTGGACTATTGATAGTCCAAGGTCCAGATGTGCTCTGTAAGAGCCAATACTCCTGCTTGAAAAATAGGAAAAGTAAAAAAAATTATTCTCTGAAGCAAAGAAGTAGCTACTATCAGCTTTATCTATAAGCTAATTAATTTACTAATTTAATTTACCAGGCTTTTAGCAACCTGGTCTAGTGGGAGGTGTCCCTACCCATGGCAGGGGGTTGGAACTGGATGGTCTTGAAGGTCCCTTCCAACTCTAACCCTTCTCTTATTCTATGATTTTCCCCTGTGTGAACTACCAGAGAGTTAATATCCACAGTTCCCAGAGAACACATACCAAGGAAGTTTGAACTGAAGGTGATGTATATGGGTGCTCCCACATTAGCCAAAAACAATGTTTGCAGAATGGGTTTTTTTTTCATAACAAAACACGTCCCTTTGCAAGTAAGACAAGAAATCGCATCATGTTCCCACGGTGCTCCCAGACCAAACTCATAAACATAGATTTGCTCACTCTTTTCCTGATTTCTTAAAACCCTATCAGTTTTTTGAGGCTGACAGGACTGGCTTTACAACACAGCAGCTGTTCTGCTCTGCCTAGTGCAATATTGATTTTTACAACAAGCTCTGTAAATATCAATATTTTTGTACTTCAAGCAGACGAGAAGCAGCCGAGTGAAATGTACCCTGCCAACCAAACACACCGGGTCAGGCTGCAGAGAGCCAAGACAAGTTTAATGAGAAAGTAAAACAGACAGGAAGAAAAAGAGCTTGGAAATAGAAAATAAGCTGCGGAGGAAGAGATGAGAGCTCAAGTGAAAGAGAGGAAAGGTGGGCAGAGAAACCACAGCCACTCTTTGGGAGCACGTCAAGCCTGAAAGGGAACTAAGTGGGAGAAGAGAGAAGACAGCCCGGGGGACAGCAGGGAGGGCCACCAGGACTGGAGAAGCAGGCTCTGAGGTTTTCTCATTTTCTGATTATTTTAGCTAAATCCTTCTTGCCTATGACAAAGTGAATACTTTGGTCTCATTAAGCAACGTTTTGTGATTTTGTTAGATTTTTCAATCCTACCCAATTGAAGAAACTGAATTTGTGTGTTATTTATTTCATGGTTGCCTTTTATTCCAAGGGACTCGCCCTTCACACCCTCTGTTCCCGTCCCGCAGGGGTGCTGGAGCAGGAATCTTCCATCCAGGCACCGGGGCCCTCCCAGAGCCCGGCACAGAGCTGTCACCTCACAGCACAACCCCTGTGTTCACCGGCGCCATGGATGGAGAGGGAACCATGCTCCTGTCTGCTGGGAAGCCTTCAAGGTGGGAAATCCAGAAAGGGTTTGAAGAAACGAGTCAACCTCTGGCAGAGGCCTCCGAAAGCATCTTGGTTTTCAGTCCAGAGGGAAAACGGCCCAGATCATCCCATCTGCTGGAGAGTGGCATTAAGAGCCCAGCAGCCCAAGGTTGCCCTGGGGCTGTAGGAAAGGAGGGCAAGAGCTCCAAATGCCACGGGGCTCTTGTGTTTCATGACTTGCTTTGCTGTTAACTCATTCCCCATCCCTTGAACCTCATCTCATCTCAGCTTTTACCTCCAGTTTTGACCAACTTTTGTTTTTACCAAACTTTCCCCACCTGCCAGGAGCAGGACAGCAGAGAGCTTGGTTGCCCATCAGTCCGTGCTATGAGCTGTGCTTCGTTTCCTATTGCCTCTCACCCAGCCTTAGGGTGTCTGGGGGAACGGCAGGAGCCATCTGCTGGAGGTGACAGACACCCCAGAGATCATCCTGTGTAAGAAGCAATGAGTTTCATGGACTTGCTGCACTGGATTACAAGAGTGTAAACTAAACAGGGGAATCCTCACACTGTCTTCAAGTGCTCCCCTTTATATATAAATTAGCAATCCACAGTTAGTTTGCATACAGGTTAATATGAATTAAAATAAAAACCTTGATAATAAAAATATATAATATACACATTGATCAATAGCAATAAACTGAATGAAAACACTAGAATGTAACAATGGCTGTAATTTGGCACAAAAAAACCAACGCACAAAGGTCTAGCACTGTAAAAATAAAAATCCTTTTTTTTTTCCCTTAAGTAAGAGAATGTTATTAATCCTGATTCAAATCCTGACAGGTGGGAATGCAGAGATATAAAAATACTGTACATACAAGATCCCTTTTACAGAGTGAAGCAAACTGCAGCATTTGTAACTTTTGTCCTTCCTCCTCAAGAGGACAAATTCAACGATGAGACTTCATCTATATCCTCAACAGCTGATATTTTCCCACCCCCCCAAAGTTCAAACCTGTGAAGTTCTTTAAAAGAGATGAGATTAACCTCTTGGATCTATCCACGTGACGGCAACCTCTTCTCGCTGCTGTACAGTCCACAGTTAAGACAGTGTTTCGTAGCAAGGTGACTCAGCTCAGAGCTGAAGACATCGAGTACCCCTGCATGTAAGGCACGATCACTCGGGTTCGCCCGACCTCTCTTCTGCAGACCATTGTGCTTTGGACGGAGGCGAGGAGGCGGCGAGAGCTCTCGCTGGCGAGATGTGCCTACTATGGAGGTTAGGAAGTGCCAGGATTTTACGGTGACGAATTTTCCTCATGGTGCCTGTTGCCTTGTTAATGCACAGTCAGAAAGGGATGCAAGACCTGAATGACCAGGGCAGTGGTCCCAGTAAGGGCTCTGATATGCTATCAAATACAGAGCAAAACCATAGGCAGAGCTACTAAAACTTGGCAAGGGAAGACAAGATAAAAATAGAGTTACTTCAACATTTTTCTGGCATAGAAAGGAAATATTGCTCTGATCGTTTTTTTAAAAGATAACTGCATTTTGCCTCTTTCCAGGGAACCACCTGCAAGGTGGTGATTTTGCATCTCACCTACACAAGCTGCATTTTCTTGAGTCTCACCAGAACCATGGCTGCTGAGCCCCAAAATGACTTGGCTCTGTGTTCATCCATGATCGTAACTCAACTCTGGTTGTCTTCAATGGGACCATGGAATCTCCTTTCAAAACTGGTTACTAAACATACAAATCCAGTTGCAACCTTTGCTTCAGGAAATCTCTAACCTGCATGAAGCTCACAAGGTATACTAGATGGCTAATCGTTCTATTTATACCCTATTTACTACATGCTTATCTCAGCTACTGTTCCTAGCATTTCTCTCTCAACAGATGTCAGCCCCTTCTAACAAAACCTCAGGGCTCTATACACAAGGGCTATAGTAAAATAAAACAGGAGAAAACTTAAAAGGGAGCGCAAACGAATAAAAGTAGGGAGTAAGAATAAAAAGGTAAGAACTAAGGGAATATATAGATCAAAGCAGCCCATAAAGCATTCAACACTCCCTGAAAACATCCAAGGAAGCAGCAGACACTCCTAGGATCCTTCCCTTGGGATCAGGTCTCTCGGTGGCATGGCTAGAAAGCTTAGCTGGCCCAAGGAGACCATTAAGGAGATCCTGCAGCTCCCCAGAGCAAGCACTGAGGTTTTCTTCAGACTTCACCCAGCTTTCAAATAAAATCAACCAGAGTTTTCTCTCATATCATTTCCACTCATTCCCACTGAAGCATCCCTCCTGAATTAACAGGTTCTTCAAATGTCACCAGGCTCAGGGCCTTCATGACATTAGGGGAAGACAGAAGTTACATCAGGCAACTGCAATGCAAGAATGCCCATCACAGCCAACTACAGAGGCCCAGGCAGGGCTGAATTCCTCATTGGTGATTTACCTTCCCTCTAAAGAAGGTCACCATTTTTCCCCATGCACAGTGAGTACAAAGCACAACCACTTTCTGATTTGGCAAAATTTTCCCCATCCAGTTCTCAAGTGCACTAGATGATACAAGTAGCAGGGCCTGGATTGGGGTATTTGTTGAAAGTATTAGTCCATAAAACCCCATCTGGCTTCCACTTCACAACAATAAATACTCTGATGGCAATGGAGGGGAAAATTTCACAGAAAAGAAAAAAAAAAGGCATTTTCAGCAGTAGAAATTTTGACTTACATGAAATACAAAAATAATTTTTTACAAAATAAAGTAATTGCAGATGAGGTTGGCACATTGGCCCAAGTTATCAAATAAAAAAAAAAAAAAAAGGTACAGTCTATGTTGCTCTTTTTCCAGATCGTTTGAAACAACATTAACACTTCTGAATGGACAGAGACGGAACTAGAAGAGGGAACAAGGCAAGGGCAGTACAATCTAGCCGCTGGCTGGGACATTTCCTGAGAAGCAGCAGCATGCAAGAGCTTGTGAGTCACTTTAGGGCTCACAAAGGTGAGTAAGCTCATGGTCTGGAAGCAAAGGTATGCAGCTAATGGGATGCTGCCAACACACGAAGTCCTACATTACAACATTTTTAGTTAGTGTATGCCTGGAGCAGAGATCTACTGGGGTGAACTGGTTCTTCACAGCACAACCGCTACCAACACACTAGTAGGGATAGGAGACTGGTGACTTGAGCTGTTGGTCAAGACAAGGCAAGGGCTCATGCTGCAGTCTTAAACATTCCCTTGCAGCTTATGTGAAGGAGTTGCCTTGTCTTCCTAGTGATTTGCCTCAGTAACTACCCTGAACAAGGACAACAGCCAAGGGTCAAGCCCTTCAGCTGCCTTGGAGCTTGAACTGTGCATTAGTGCAAGAGCAGAGAGTCATGATCTCTTCCAGTTTCCTATCAGTGCTCCACACCAGCACATGCTCTTCACAAAGCTCTACAGAGCTGTCTGGGGCCTTTCCCAGGCAGATGGTGATGAGGGTGAGAACAGTCATGACTCTGCCTCCCTCTCTCAGCAAACCTAACAGCAGAATTGCAGCTGCCAGTAGATGAAGAGCATGGTAGGACAGACTTGATGGTGGGCAACAAGGAAGCTGGGCTGCAGGGGCAGCACACCCGCGCTTTGCTGCCACGAACGAGATTGACAAATGAATAACTAGCCTGTAATGCCTGTAATGGATGAACAAGACTCCAAGCCAGTGTCCAGATGCTCAGCCTGGCAGTTTAAAAATGCATTTAAAAATAGCAAAAAATTATTAAGAAGACAAAAGAATTTAAATGAGAGGAGGCCAAGGGAAAAGACTACTTGTTTGCACAAGAAAAGAATTATTTTTAAAGAGTGGAGGGAAATCAAGCCATTGAAAGAAAAAGAAATTAAAAAAAAAAATATCCCTACCTGAGCAAATCTATGCAACTTATTCTTGCAGACCCAACTATGCCCCAGAGATCAACAGTTTTTTCCTGACTGGAGTCTGCCTGAGGTGCTGGACATGAGCAGTGCAGAGGGGAGACAGCACAGATATTGTGTGCACTGATCAGCATCCTGTGTCTAGCACAAAGTTGCCTGTATCTGTAGATTTTGGATGCAATGCTCAGTGTCCCTACAGCTCTCCTTTAGTCCTATGTTTTCAAGACACATGCAGGTTCAGACAAGTTACTGTACTCGACTGCATCAGCAACCAAGCTCAGAGTTACAGTAGCTCCTACTTGGCTTCAGTAAAAATTCCTTGGCTTCTAGCTCACCGAAGCTCAAAGCAGGTGACCACAGAGGTCCCTTCGGGCATTTAAGTCTGGTTGTGTGATTCTTCCCAATCCACAACTCACAGCTTCATCAACTCCCTGGCACATCTTAAAAGTCATGCGCACAAGGTATAATTTCAGTTTAAATTGTATTTCCTCTTCACTATATCCTGGAGCTAAATGCCTGGTTACACACTCTACCCAAATTGCTGGAAACCTTAAAAAGAAATAGAACAGTTAAGAAATTTTGTTCTGCAGCCAAATTTCTTCCTCACTAGTCCCAGGTTCTGCCTTTTGGTGGTGTACATTATGAAGACACTCTCTCCTTTCTGCAAGCTATCATGACCCTGTCAGGTTGGCTCAGCTGTCTTACTCAACAAAGGAAGAAACACTTTTATAACTCTTTGCTAAGTCGCCCTAATATGGAAAGACATTCTGCTGCATTGCCATAACCCAACTTATTTCTTGGATCTTCCTCCCTGTTGTATGTGGACGTCTATTTGTCAAAGCTCCAGCCAAAGCTTAAAAGTAAGAGGAAAGCCTGAAAACAATGTAAGAGGGAGCTGTTAAATCAGCTAGTTGATTCACACAGTTCTGTGGCGGCTAGATTATACTGCACTGCTTAAATGATGACATATGAGTAAGAAATTGAAACAAACAAGTGTTCCTTATTAATACGATGACAAGGAGAAGATCCTGGGAGTGGAGGGTGTACCTCCCATCGGGTAAGGAATCGAGAAAGTCAGCTGGCAAATCCAGTAATGTTTGCTACAGAAGAGTCAGTACCAAAGCAAAAGCTAGCACAGCTTACTGCTTCCTACGGGAACCTGGAAAGCAAAACAGATAGAAAAAAGTTTGTAAGGGTAAATCCCGGTGAAGAAAATACTACTTACAATCATCTTTTAATTGCCCTGCCCTCTTGGATGTCTGTGTGACTTTCAGGGCACTGATAAAGTCAAATGGTAAAATGAGAACCACCCGAAGCAACAAAACAAAAGGGCAAAGGTATGCAAACAGGCAGATCCACAAGACAGGCAGACATTTGCATTTCTTCTAGGCTGTGAACAGCACTGCAGACATATTTCGCAGTCTCAACAAACACTGGGATTACAGACTATATGACGTGTCAACTTTTCAGCTTGTTTGTTGAAGATAGAATGCAAAAGCTTCCCAAAATTTAAGCCACAATCAGTGAAGATGGAAGAAATCCAAGCAACTGAGTCAAACTCTGGCTGCCCCTTTCTTCCCCCTAGAGGCTTTATACAATTAGTATTTCAATTTAAAAAAAACAGGCTACGGTGACCCTAACCATACAGCTCTTGCCTAGTGATTACAGGAAGTGAGCCAACAAAGTGGTGCAAAGATGCTACAGGAACAAAACAAGCCTGTTCTCAGGACAAGCTTCTGCCTCATCATCCCATTTGCCCGCCAGACAGGTGATACTGTGAGGTTTTGTCTTGTATTGGATTGCTTGATACTAGTGAGTCACCTAAAATCCATCATGTCATTGTCTTTGGGTTATTTCTCCTTCATCTGCTGCCTGGATTTACAGTCATTCATCATTAAGAGATCACAGCAGAGAGCAGCTTGACAAACTCAAGGCAAACTCATTCAGCTTTTTAGTCTCTCAGCCTGCAATGTGCTCAGCCATTGGAACACCTGGAACAACTGGAACACCGAAAAGCATCACCTGCTGCTGGGGCAGTAAGATCGATTCCTCCTCTCTTATTAACATCCCTCTTTCAAACGACCTGTCCTGCAGGCTGGTTATTTGAGGAAAACAGCACCCAATAACCCAAGTGTGGGGACAGCCATAGGCTTGATCCTACCTTTAGGAGAGTGCTCAGGTCTGGGGGTCTGGCGCAAGGGGCTGGGCTGGCTTGTGTAATATCGAGTGTGTTCAAAGTCATCAAGGTGAGGCTGTGACCTGCCAAGCACAGTGGAAAAAAAAGCATTGGGTAATAAAAAAAAAAAACCAAAAACCTCAGAAGTATAACAATGTGGCAAAAGCAACATCTCAGCTGCCTGGTCTCTCCCTGCCAGTTTGATGCAAGCTGTGTCTGGCCCAGACTTTCCACCTGCAGACCAGCTCTTCTGAGCACAGCCTGTTGCTGTTTCTCTGGTGAGAAATGCACAGTATTTACTGCTTCTCATGGACTGCTTTCATTTAATAATGGTTTCTAGTTGTCAGGAAACAAAGAATTTCCATTATGAAGTTTGATACAAACCTCACTGAAGAGAGCAACATTTTGAAGTGTTTAATGCTTGCCCAGTTTAACTCCAGATCATATTACCAAGACTCATCTCAGCTTCCACCTGCACCTCTTTTGTTGTTTATTTTGCAAATTCAACAAGAATTTCTAGGCTTGTATCTGGATTAGAAATCAAAGCCACCAGGGTCGCTTCCAGGGTTCACTCCCTCATGAGGAGCATCAGACAAGGGTACCAAATGATTCAGAAGAAGAACTGAGCTACAGCACTTTCCTATCAGCTCTGTGATGAGGTACCCCAAAGCACAACATACTTGTTTGAAGGTAGGCATCCACACACAGCAACAGGAACAGTGTACAGGGCTTAAAAGGGGAGCAAGAACCCAAGGGAGCAGCTGAGCAAATGCATTAAAATTGTTCCTTCCTGCCCAGAGATGACATTTGGTTTCACATCACCAGAAGCTCTTTAACCCTCTGAATACTTCTCTGTCATTTAACAAATGCCACTGCACAAGCTCGTCAATCTCTGTCAGCATTAGGCACAGAGACCAATATGGACAAATGCCACGAGCACAGCAAGTGACGCATGTTGCTGAACACCTCACGAGTTCTCTGTCTCTTTTCAGTGCCAAAAACTCTGCTCTCTATCAAGCCCCTTGTGGGTGGGTCAGTTATGGTCGCCCCACAATTCCTCCTTAGGACTCAGCTTCTGAACAGCTTCCTGACTGCATTTCCCCATTTCTATTAGCCAGTCCAAGCTCACCTTGAAGGCCTGTCACCTCTGTGTCGCTGAGTTTCAGGCCCTTCTTTTGACCTTGAGCGCGTGGACTCACTTGCATCATGCTGATGGGAAGAAGAAAGGAAAGCAGTTCATCTGTGTGCCTTGCAGGACACCAGCCCACGTGAGGAGGCTGCCACAGCTTCACACAGTCCTTTCGTGCATCAGTTTATACACACAACTAGCTACAGCCCACATGCACACGGTAATAGCAGGACTACTTTCCAGTGAAACTCAGCTTTGCTGAGCCAAACTCAGTTTTCGCTCAGAATATGAGACAGTGCTGGTGGATGTGTCCTGAAGCTGGGGTCAAAAATAGTGCACTTGGCTGGGCTGAGCACGAGGCCCCAGCTGCACCCCTGTGATCACTCAAATAATAGTTAAGGACACTGAAAACATTGGAGCTGTTTCCAACTGGCCCCAAGATTAACACAACACTCCCCTTTAGCACCTTCCCAGCACAGACCATGAAATCCTATCACCTTCCACATCAGCCAGCCTCTATAGTACTACTCGTACAAAAACTTAGACTTGATACACTCAATACTTTCATTATAGGGTCAATTCTATTATCGAGCAGAGTGACAACCGGAGCAGCTGTGTTGTCATTATACCTGTGATGCAGAAACAGAACTGAACCAACTACTGCTTTTATTGCTCCGGTCAGGATTTCAGCAGAGAGGAAAGATCCTGCACCAGAAGGACTTGCAGTTCTAGAGGGAGGCCACAAGGTGCTGTGATATGCAGTGATGACCTCCAAGGCCAGAGCCCAATACTTACCTTGTTTGAGGCTTAAGCCAAAGAGCATCTATCCAAGCAGCTAGCTCAAAAAGGCTTGGGAAATAGCAAGACCTTTTGGATGCAATAGTCTGCATCATTCCATTTGCACTCACCACACACCCTAACCTCCCTCTAGAAATGGTATTAACATAGAACTTCATTTGTAGTACCTACTGAAACTTGACATACCTTCCAGTCTGGATCATGCCGCCTCCTTTCATAGGAAGATTTTTCTCTCTCCTTTCCTTTTCTGAAAGCCTTTTTCTCCTCAGCCATTAAGAGTCGGGCAATTTCCTAGAAGGGAAAATACAGACATGTTACTACTTTTGTGGATCTAAATCCTTTCCTATGGACAGCTGCTGAATGGGAAGAGTACAAAGCCAGGATTTCACCCATCTGCAATCAGAAATCAAGTGACAGAGCAGAATTAAGACTGACTACATGAAGCATGCCTGACATGCCAGACCTGCCAGAGCCTTTCATGCCTTTTCTTTCAATGGGGATTTCATCTTGCAGCATCTTTGCTAAGTCTCCCTTGGGACTCAGTTACATGATATGCTCCTAGACAGCCATGAACTTCCTTGCCCTGCCATGGTTGCAAGAGGCAAAACAACTCCTAGCTTGGCCAGCCTGAGTATATACGTGAATAATCAGCAAGAAGCAAACCCCACTGGAGCCCTGAGCTTTCCCAAGGAGGGAAAAGAAAAACCAGAGGGTCAGAGAGGACAAGTGTGGTTTAGCTGCAAACATTTGATTTCTTGCTCACCTCATCTTGGGCTACTTGAGCTGCCTTCTGGTCTTCCTCATTAGCCTGAAAAAAAAAAAAAAAGGCAGGGGGCAATAAAAACAGAGAGAAAAGAGTAACTCTTCTGAATTATTCATACCCATTAACCTACTGAGCAGGGCAAGTAGATGCCCATATAAATACTCTACCATCCTCTCCAAATATACTTAGCTAGCTCACTACTTACCTCATAACACAGCAATAAACCGTTATTTCAGCTTTTCAGCTGAGTTTTTTTCCTCATCTATCTGCCAGGCCACACCACAATGCATTGCCCACGCTACTGCCCTCTCTCTCAAAGATGGGGGCGGGCCTGTCTCACTTCTGTCAGACCACACTGACTACAGGCTATATGTAGCTGCCTGGAAACATTCATTAAATATCAGTCTGCTTCCATAAACACAATTTAATGACAAATGAAAATTAAATTATTTCAGAAAACAGGGTTCTGCTAGCTAGATGCCAGCTGTCACTCCATATGTGTACATATGGGAGACAAAGCTAACTCTCAGAATGCACAGTAGCAAGACCTTAGGTCTCAGTCACTAGCATCCTTAAAA
>JAOXNG010000042.1:13667999-13679778 GCA_028566535.1 Scolopax minor | reverse complement strand
CACATGTACGTAAGCCTTCCCCATCACTTGGTTACCTGAGTGTCGCTGGCAGTCTCCAACCTTCCCCCTTGTCACAGTGTGTTGGGACGGGGAAGGTCTCCTGTGTCCTGCCCTTCTGCAGTCTCTCTCCTCACCATGCCTATGATCATCTCTAGATTCAGTATCATGGAGCTTCTCGTCATGCACTGTCCTGTGTGACAAGTGGCCCTGGTGACGAGATTTGTGCTTTTCAGGGCGCATCACCTGGCTGCTGCCCCAATGCCAGGTTTCCTGCTCAGCTTCCAGTTCCACCTCAAGAAGAGGAAGGTGCTTTTCTCTGTCTTGCCTTGTTGGCTTTCTGCTGTGCCGCGCCTGGTCTGTGAGTCCATACTCTGACTCCAGGTCAAGACTGAGAGGTCTCCAAGCTTTGTCCCTGCTGGCTGCTCTCTTCTCCCGTAGCTCCCAGCTATTGCTGTGGTCATAGACACCACACTCAGCTTCTCTTTCCAGGTCAAGGCTGGGAGGTCTCCTGGACCTTCCCTGGCTGGCTGATTTCCGCTCCTGCTGATGGCCATTGCCAGCCTGGCTTGGTTGAGGAGACCTCCGATGATGCTCCAAGGGGGAATGCCTGTGTTCAGAGGCGCCGTCGGACAAAGGTGAGGGCGCTTCTCGGTGCTCCCTCCGCCGGTGTGTGCGCCTGTCACCACTGCGTGCCCTGCGAGGCTCAGAAACCCTCTCTCTGGGGTAATCCCAGGGGTGCTCTGAGCAACGGGGGGACAAACAAGGAACGGGTTAGTGGTGCAGGGGTTAATGGCGGTTCAGCAAGGCCAGACTCACAGCACGCAGAGAAGGGAGCTCGAGGCAAGGAGAAGCTGGAAATGCCAGGGAATCATGACAGGATCAGAAGGAAAAAAAACAGGGATGTAATGCTTGTGAGATATCATGTGGGACAGTGAAACGGCAGCTGGGCTAGTAGCAAGGCAGCATGGGAGGCAATGGAGCAGAAAACGCAAGTCCAAAGTGTGTCCCAGCACCTCCTAAGACGAGCCTGGGGAATAAAGGGCTTTTAATGATGCCGTTGGGTCTGAAAAACAGCCAGCAGAGCAGCTCATCTCCTGGTGACGTGTCACTGCTGCAGGACACTGAAAACACCAGAGAAAGGGTTGCAGAGGAGAGCACAAGATGCAGGTGAGGCTGGGAGGCAACAGGGGATCAGGAGAGGCCAAGCAGAGTCAGATTGGATAGTGGTTTTATGAGCACCAGTACCTTGCCCTGACTTCAGGCACAAGGTTTTCCACCAGAAAACAGCCTTACCTAATGGTGGAGAAGACCCACATAAAGCAGCAGATAAAGAGACAAGTAGGATGGGATTTTTTTAATTTTTTTTTCCTAAAAAAAAGCAAGAACGAGGTGATGGATAGCTGCAGCAACCAGGTATCTTCCACCACAGACTGTCACGTTTCTCTTGTAGACCCAGAAGTTTCAGGGCCTGCACTTACTTATTGCCTAAATTAAATTTTAGGCTCTGACTGCAGAGAGGGCTACAGAAATTTAAGGGCAGGATAAAACTTCACAAAATGCAGGCTCCTGATCTCAGCAACGTAGCTGGAAAAGCCGCTTACTCAGCAGCTTGGTGGGGTTGTTTCCTCCGTGCTTTCCAAAAAGCAGGTGGAAAATTTCTTTGCTTTTAGTTTCAGTAATAAGCCTGACACAGCTAGGAGGACGCAGCAGTCTGCCTACAATCTGCTGATCAACTTATTTTCCAGTCAACCTATTGGCTAAGAAAAATCATTGAATCATCGCACTGAGTGAACTATTATCTCTACAACAGCTTTTCAGAATGAAGGCACATTTCTGAAGAAAAAAAAAAATTCCTAGAAGCAGAAGCTGATTTGAAACAGAACTATACAAAAAAAACCTCAAAACACCACTATAAGTCTTTCCTTCTTTCCTTCACTGTTGAGAGTTTTTTCACAGCATCTAATAATACTCAAAATAGATTTCATTGCACACAAACTGTATTCTATTTTAAAAAAAAATGCTGCTTTCCTTACAATCATCTAGGTTTTTTTTGGGGGGACTGGGGGGGAGGAAACCATGCACCAAATCTAAGTCGTCCCTGCAAGTCATTCTATTCAGAAGAAACCTTTTCAGAGCCAGCAAAAACACAGCCTACAGATAATCTACCTTGGAAACAAATCCATGTGACTTTTATCCAGAACAGGTATATTTTTAAAAATCCAAGAACTGCAAGAGTAACCACAGCAGTTCCTGTTAACTGGTAGGTTTTTCTATTCAGTTTTACACCATTCATGAGTTTTACAGAAAACAAATATCCAGTGAAAGAATCTATATGACTTACTGAGCAACGCAGACCAGAACCAGAAAACAAGAGTCAGTTTTTGAACTATAAGAGTCTAAGAATTAATTCGATTTTCTTATTAAGGAAAGCTCAATGAATACAGCAGCAGAGAGCAGTAGGTCACAAAAGAGTAAATTGTGGCTGTGTTGGGACAGGATCAGTGCAGGTACCAGAGTTATGCCAGACAGCCTGAGCAGAAGGTTTGCTTTTGGGGTATCTCAGGCTGATTAGCTCCTCAGCAGGCATCAGTTCCCGCGGCACCTTCCGCAGGGGCTGTGTAAACACTCTTTAGGTCCTGGTGTTACTTTCTCAAGTAGCAAGGGACTGAGCGAATACAGAAATGTTTTTCATGGCACAGACACTTCTGGAAGGAACTCTGTGTTTTTTCATGTTTATTTTTCCATGTTTTAAGAGCTCGGATTGCTCTGGAGCAATAGCCCTAATCCACACTCCTCCTGGATGTGGCTAAATTTTTATTCAGTCTCAAGACAGACTCAAACCCAAATAAAGGGCATTTTTTCAGTTCACAAGTAATGAGGATGATGCAAACTGAGCAAGTTAAAGTGTGGTGCTAAGTACATGCTAAATACATAATGGCCAAATATTTAAGAGGTTCCAGATCAACGAACTAGATGATCCAAACATCACAATCCACTCCAGTCCTTTCTAGCTTTTAAGGAATGAGGATGAAGAGCAACACTATGAATGGCGAGGCAAAACACCTTCCACCTCACCTCTGAGACTACAGATTATTAAAGGAAGAAAAATTAGACCCACAAGATATCCTGCTCTCTAAACCCATACCATAGTCTCAGTTCAGAGAGGCACAGGCTTTTGTCAGCCGATTTCTATTACAGAAATCCATCTTGTCCTACTGTCTCTGCATGACAATAGTATTACCCTATATTAGATTTTTTCAGGGACTTGTCCTATTTAATTCTGAAAAATTGAAGTGTGGGTTGGCCATAAGACTCCAAGATCAAAGTCTTTCCCAGGTTTGTACATGTAGCAGGACATGTGGTCATGAAGTTTCCATTTCGTTACTGTTTTGCACTTTGTGTTGTATGTTTTCTTGGCCATCCTTGGTTCCTCCTTGAACTTCTTCCCAATCGAAATTAAAATACTTTGTGTAAGTTCAAATAAAGACATCTAAAATCACTAATGCCATTGATATTACAGTGAGAAATAAAAAGTTTGATCTTCATTTTCACAATCTGTTAATTAAAAGCAGCCCATCTCTTCCCCAACACATTTCTTTTTAGAAGAAAGAACACAAGAACCACCACCAAGGCACAGCAAAGCCATTCCCAGATTGTTCCATAATTAAACACACTCTGATTCTCTTCTAATTTAAAGAAGGTCTGTATTCAATCATAAAAGCCGACCAAGAGAAAGCAATACAGCACTGTGGGTCATATCTTTTCCACAATGTACAGTCCCAGATGACAATCACAGCAGAGGCATTCTGTGGAAATGACCTTGTTATTCAGTAAGTCATTCAAAGCAGTTGTGCTAATTTTAATGCTTGGATACATACCTGCAAGGAGTTATTTTTGAAAGGCCATTCTATGAACCAGCATTTATTCCTTTATGCACGTAGCTGAGCCAGCATCACAGATGAGAACACGGAACTGTTGCTCTTCGAATGCAAGCATGGAATTACATCTACTTTCCCACACACACACGCTTGCAGTGTTACACAGAAGTAACTGTGGCTTATCAGTACTATCAGCTACTGTCTTTTTCCACAAGCCCTTTCAAAACATGTGTGTGCTTGCATGTACACACACCACACACCCTATCGCTATTCTTCAGGCCATCTTCTAAAACACCAAAAAGTATAAAATTGTCTACTCTACCTTTTTTTCTCCCCCCCAAAATATTTCCTGACTCTAGAATAAAGTCTGATCCTGACCCGGGAAACTGTTGCAATGCTACAGTGCTGAATGCAGGTAAACAGAGTTGTCAGGTCAACAGCTTCACCTACACTGCCATGATCTTAATCCCTTACCTATCAGAAACATACCTCCATTTTCTGCATAATAGCTCTCTTCATAGGCTGCATGACCCTGGGATTCTGGGTAGTGCTTCTTGCGCCTTTTTTCTTCCTGCAGTTCTCTTTGTTGTAGGAGTCGGGCAATGTCCTGCAGAGATGGGAGAAAATAGGTATTACCTTTCCTCCCCAAAAAACCATCTCCAGATTCTTTTATTCAAATTCTTTACTCAATTATAAAAATCCTGATTAATTTTTCAGACATGGCAATTATAGGGTTACTCTGAAATTCAACCCCTAGGCTGGATGGGGCTTCCAATTTAGTGGTTGACTCCAGGGATTATCTCAGCAACCAGTATCCAACCTCACCCAGGCCCACCGCTGAGCTTCCAAGCCCCACGGCAGACTCACAGGTTGTTGTTCCACCTGCACACAAGCCTGTAAAGCCCTAACTGCTGTAGCATGGCAGAAGGGACTGCGTGTGCAACTTTGGACTTTCAGCAAGGGTTTGGAAGTCACAAAAGCACACCCCTGCTCATGCGAGTGGGCTGGACCTCCCCACTGAATTCCACCAGGGAAAGAAAAAAAAAAACAGAGGCAAAGACTTCGGACTGCACTTAGGACTGCAAGGAGTTCCCAGAACAACTCATGAACTTGCTTAAAACTAGTGGTAATTTATGGGGACTGTAGGATGTCAGGCAGAGAAATACATCAATTTGACAGACAGAGGCTGAAGGAAAAGAAAATTGAAAGGGACATGAGGAAGAAAGGACTAGGCACAAGGCAGAAGCACTGCAAGGACTCCAGCCGTTTATCTTCTGTCACAGTTTTGGTAGATACGCCGTCAAAGACAATAGCACTCCATTTTTTAATTGGTTTTCCTTCGAGACTGACTAATGGATCAACGAGGCCCAGCAACAGCAAACAGCTCCCTGGGGCTTGCTCATTTGGGGCCCAGAAGCTTACGAGTTAGTGGAGGTACTCTGAAGCCTGGAAGAACAGCTGGAAGACACCAGCAGAGCAAGCTAGCTCTTTGGATGCTATATTTAAGCCTCCCTAATCCTCAGGACCTTTATAAAACCATGCATGTAAAGTGTACATTGCAGGCAAGAAAAGCATCACTGAAATGCAAAGTAAGAGCCAGCACCCTCCAAAGCCAGCACTGGAGGACATTGGATGGGTCTTCAAGTACAAAGTATTAGTTCTGGATTCAGACTGGATCTGGTCAGTGACCAGCTTTATGGAGGACCTCGGGATTCCACAGGCTCTTTACAAAAAAACCCCACCAAACAATCCCAAGCACCACCAAAAAAAACCCCACCCTACCAAAAAAAACACCACTTCCTCTCTCCTAACAAGTTTAACCTCTTCTAGCAAGTACAGTAAGTCTATAAATATATGAGCTTAAGCACATCATCTCCAGGACTGAGACAGCTCAGGACTTGCAAATCCACACCAACCATCTCTTCCAAACTGGATTGTAAGCAGGCAGGCTTAGCACTTCATTTAGATACCCTGTGCAACAGACTGGATCTGCCTCAAGCAGAGCACTGGCCTCACACTGGTTACCACTACTGTTACCAGGGAGCTATCATGTATGTTGGGCACCTACTACACCCTCATGTATGGCAAATATATGACCAGCCCAGGCTAAGGACAGTCCTGGTGTAATACAGAGCATCCTGCAAGGTATGTGTATAGATACTGTGCTGAGAGCTACGCGTTTGTCACTCTGCTAGCTGATAACCCCTTGGGGCACTGCACAGCTTCTCTCAGGCTCTTCATCACCAGGAGTCCACCCAAACAAAATAATGCTGGTGGGGACCTTGGAAGAAAAGCAGTATTAACTCAAGCTCTCCAGTCCTGTTGCAATGAGAGGCAGCAGCACCACACTCTGGTACCTATTAGCCCACAGCTACGTTTCAGCCACAGTAGGTATATGGTTCCCACATACCAGCAGGAAGAGAAAGAACATTTATGACTTCTCCTCATTGCTTTGAGACACATTCATTCAAAGATTGATCCCGACAGCATGAGATGGACAACAGGCAGGTTTGATAGATTGCAGGGAGCTGTTGTCAGACTGCTGCCATGCAGGCAGCTCTCTGCAGAAAGCTGGAAGGAAAGGTGCAATTCCCACAGCCAGCATGAGTGGTATTGCATCTCTTCACCTTCCCAAAAAAATAAGGTAGATGGTCACATTTATGGCACAAATCCTTTAGTCACTGGTCTTCTAGGAAGCCCTTCCATATCTGCCTGGGCAGCCTTTTAGTACTTACTTGGACTTAATAAGAAGAAAACAAAGTATTGCACAAGCAGATGGATGCATCTATCAGGTAAGGACAGATTCTTTTTTCAGGCTCTTCTAGGAAACACAGCCTTGTGTTTAAGCCCCTCCTGCAGAGAAAGTGCCACAAGGAGCAAAAAATGGGGCCGCACTCCAGGCTCACCCGAGTGTTTCTCCATTCTGTGGCTGTCTTGAGCACCCAATCTGACAGACTGACACAATAAAGTAGTCAACAAGCCAAGTTTTCTGAAAGGCACAGACAGACCGCACTACCCACTCTCAAGCAAACAGCAGCAGAACAATATTTTGCAATAACAAAAGTTATCTGCTAGCAAGAAACTGCATCAGAGTGTTCAGGATGTTAAAATGAAAGAAGGTAATGGAGAAGCCAGAAATGATTGCCTGGGCTGAGAGTTCTGCTGAAGTCTTTGCACCAAGGATTCTCACAGAAATAGCACTTGTCACCTTGCACTTGAGAAAGCAAGCAGATTTCAAAGTGCACAAACAATTACAACTTCCTACACCAGGGCAGCAAACACTCCAGCAAGACCCACCTACTACTTGCCCTCTTCGTTAGCAAGGCCACTGGCATCAACAACCCTTGTGACCCTTTAGTGTGAGGACTATGACTGTATTTTATTCCTGTAACAGGACTCCCCAAAATCTCTGTGCATACCGAGATCTATGAAGATCTTGCAGGACTGACACCATCCAAGACAACTCCTGTGGCTAAGGACTGAGCAACTCCTGGAGTGAAAGGGCTGCTACAAATAGCCCTGTATCCCTGCAGCTTTAAAGGTTACCTCGTCTTTTTCCTCTTGCCTGCGGCGCTGCTCTGCTTCAAATACCAGCTTCACTTGGATTTCCTGAGCAATTTCGCAGTCCTGGCGTTCTCTAGAAGGCAAGGAGACAAGGATTATAAGCAGCTGAAAAGTCACAGGCATCAGTCAGCTTGGAGAAAAGGATAAAAGAGCTAAAGAAACCATCTGATGTACAGAGAAGTATTATTACGCAGTATTAGTGCAAAGCCTATGAATTCTCACCAGGGACCAAGCCTCCCCGAACTTACTGCTGGCCAAATTTAGAAAATAGGTCCCAAATCATTCACAGAGAATAAAGCAAGAAAAAACAGATTCATAGGCAGTTTGCTAAGAAAGGACGTAGGGACAACAGGATCGGGCAGGCCAAGGTAGCCCACTGAAGTCTGCCAACAGTCCAATTCTGCTGAGGAATTTTTGTAAATGTGATGCCAAAGGAGGGATTTAGGGGTCTGGCTAATGAAGGCATTTCTGGTAAGTGCTTTTCATTTGAAAGCCAAGAAGGAGAAAGTGTAGAAATGCTGATAGTAAAATACAGTAAGTAGGCCAAGCAGAGGCTGGAGGTGGCAGTTCAGTAATGCATGAGAAATGCTGCTGAGGTGGGACAGGACACAAAACTGGTGCCAAGAGAAAAACATGTGTCAAAACGAGGGGTGAAGGAGCCATCATCACAGTGCCAGTGTGGATGTGGGAACCACATGAGATTGAATTAACTGGGGATAGAAAGATACCAGAGTAATTGAGACATGAACTGAGAGTTCCGTCTGTGCGGACAGATCGGGAAGGCTGTATTTCAGGGACGTCACACTGAAAGCATCTGCGAGAATTCTGCCATACTCAGTGTCACGCTCTGATGCCCCACAAACAGGCTGGAACAATGGCCAAGGGTTCCTTAGGGCAACCCAGAAAAGAGCTGGGGGATTTGAGAAGAAAGATTAAGAGATCTCTCTTTGAGTACTGTTGAAATTGAGCCAAAGATTGTCTCTAAGCACGTCAGGGGAAAAAAAAATAAATTAAAAAAAAAAATCAATCTAAGCTATCTCTGCAATTGAGACTACTGAAAGGCAAGGCATAGGAGGAGATGAAAATGGGAACAGCAACAGGGAGAGATTGCTTTATTAGAATCCAATCTTCTTTTGAAGAATACACTGGCAACGATCAGATGGGTGATGGGAGGACTACCAAGTTGTGTTATTACAGAAGTCAAGCAAATATATGAAGAGAAGCAGATTTAGCTGTGTCAGAGTTATGCTACATGGGCTGGAGCAACTAGTTCTAGGCTTAAGCAAGGATCAGGGCATAAATGACTTAGCAAACTTGGAGGCAAAGGACTGGAGGAGAGTCCAGGATGTGAGTGAAGGAAATTAAAATAGTAAGCTCAGACAAGCACTTTTGGTAGCAAAAGATAGAAAAATGGCATGGCCAGAGCAGTCAGTGGCACCAAGGAGCCTGCTTTTATAGAAAGTAAAAAATGAGAGAAATGGACAGAGTCGATACGTGGTATAGAGTGGGCAGGAAGGACACTGCAACAAGATGAGGGTTTAGAAGACAAATGCCACCAAGAAACAACTCATCTGTCATGGAGAATGAAAAGGAAAACGCAGCAGGAGGGAAAAAAAGCTTCTTTATTTCTGTCAACTGCTCCTTGGAAGCAGACCTGCAATTGGGTATTGCATGTTAGGTATATCCCCTTCCCCAAACACACATGAACCCCAAGTTGTTGTTACAACATGACACTTCCTTCTCTTTCCCAGACCACCACACTCGCAAACACTTGTGCATATCCATTAACTGTCCCACATCTAGAAATACCCTGGCAGACACTCATGTATTTCAGTGTGTAGGGCTGGAGTTATCAATAGCTCAAACACCTTCAGACATCAGTTTCTTTCATCCAGGTAATAAAACCTGGCATTTTGTGCATGCGCCCGTGTGCATTTCACTCAACTCCAGAGAGAGACCTGTTCAAAGGCACACAAACTCACACAGCAGCAAATCTAGCTCTTGAACCTGCCACTTAAAAAGGGACCTTGGTAAACCTGATACCAGCAAGGAACCAGTCCCCAGCAAAACCATAGCTGAATATGCAAATCCTTGGGAGCAGGCTGTCAGTGGGCCTAAGACAGTAGATCTCTCATGATCCCAGTCTCTGAGGACGTGAGTCCAGGTAGAAAATAAGTTAGAAAGGTCAAACATATCAAGGCATTGCACGTCTCCAGTTCCCCTGGCACCTGTGAACAGAGCTAAGGTGCCAAGTTAACCAGCACCAACTGACTTGCTAAATGCCTAAAACGCATCTTATTGCAGACAAACAGGAGACAGAAACAGCTAATTGTCTTTCAGAGCCAAGGCAACAAGGTCATTGCCTCTCCATTCACAGCAAAGAACACCAGAAATAAGTGTTTTCTTGTTCCTGATGACACGCATCTAGGAACACATCATGTCAATCTCTAAGAACCACTGAACAGCAACAGAAGACTAGACGTTTGTTTTTATTACTCAGTGGTAATTAAATACTGAGACTTTATTAGTTAATTAATGTAAGCTAGTGTTTCAACTTGACTGAGCATAAGAAAATAAGTTAAAGAACTTTAACAACTCTTCTTGTTATTCAGTTTCTTTAGTGTGCCCATCAGTTCACAGAAATCAGCCAGAACAACATAAACCTCCCTATCCCTGAACATCACACCTAACTGTCCTCTGTTCCCAGTCAGCCAAGACTGTTCAGTATGTCAGGGAAAATAACATCAGTTTAGGAAGAAGTGGAGAGGGGAGAGAAAGTCAGTGTAACCAGAAAGCTCCCATTCACAATGGCTGCAGCAACTAATTGTTGCTAGATGAGGAGGCAGAAAAAAAAATTAAAAAAAATTAAGGGAACCATTCAAAGGAACTCAAAGGAACTGTTCACATCAGTGTAACAGAAGCATCACGGCACTGGGAACAAAATGAGGAAAGAGCATGTTTTCATGCTACTTCCAACAGTTATCTTTGCAAACTTGCTACTATGCTTGGCAGCGTGCAAGCTGCTCAGCTAGATGTGAGAGATGCTTTTAAAGAAGCATGAAAATAAGGTTTGATGCTTCCCCGGATTCTTAAAGAGAGAAGAAAAATTACTTCTATCCTCTCATTTATTGTCACAAATTGTCTCTCTTTATGAGAGAATCTAGGATTTGAAAGACAGAAGAAAGCACTTAAATTCCAAGAGCTTTCTTAAATTCCCTGTTTCTAGAGAGCATCTACTTCTGCCCCTTCACTCCCTCCCATCAACTAGCAGTGTCAAACTGTCCTAGACGATACAGAAAGCAACACCAGTAAGGATGATTTCATTGCCAGAACACGCTGATCTTGCCCAAGAGACAGTAGGAACGTACAAAGAATTAAGAAGAAAAAGATCCAATTACAAAAGGATGCCTCCAACTTTTTTACTACTCTTGCAGAAGAGCTCAAGCTTTCAAGAGCAGAACTGCTGCTGATACAACATTTTGCATCAGCAATTCCGCCTAGTAACTTGGCTCACAAAGTTTGTAAATCCCATTTTACAGAGTCCTACAACAAGAAAATTGTTTGCAGTTCCCAGCAAGTAACAGAAAGGAATAATCTCTGCCATACAAAATTAATTTTTATGTTGTCATTTACATGCTCACATCTCTAATTGGTAATGAAGACAAAACTATTGCAAGAAAGCAGAGACTTGAGAGATCCATGTCTCTACCCAGTGCTGCCTGAGTATGCTGGGAACATTGAAAACAGTGGATGGTTTGTCACACCCCAGCTTCAAATCTTTGATGAGCAGCTCCTTTGAAGCCTGCCCTATGTCTCACATCTGCAACACAGAGCTCTTCTATTCCATTGCTGTCTCTGCCAGATGAGCCACCAAGGATCTGTGATCTACACCACTAACTGTACCTGGTGGGGGGCATCATGGAGCAAGAGACAAGCTGGGAGGCAGCACAGCCTCTGGGAGATGCACCCTGCCCTGCAGACCCTGCATTTGCAGGGAGACCCATCAGAAGCCAAGATCCTGTCTGTCATCATTGGGATTGACTGAGCCCTATCACACAACCCATTTATTATATCTCACACATTGCAAGAGACTAACTGGGAACTAAACAAGAAAAGAAACAAACAAACAATACAAAGCACCAATATCAACCCTGGATTGGAAAGGACAGTTTGGTTTGCCCTGCACTGCCACATTTCATTTCTACACCAGCCCCACAGCCTAAGAGCCATGGAGCACAGAAAGCCAAATACACAGGGTTAGATCTGCTGTGCGGAGCAAACCTGCAGATCAAACTGGATCAGTCATTAAACATCCTCCCACAGTTGCTGCAGAAGTC
>JAOXNG010000042.1:13614457-13629660 GCA_028566535.1 Scolopax minor | reverse complement strand
TGAGATCTCTAAGTCTGATCGATGAAGCTGGTCCCCAGGTCCCTGTGCTCCCCTGATATTCAGAAGTGTGGAATTGGTGCACTCACTGCTATGTTACTTTTCCTGTTGCTCTACTGTGTCAAGCCTGATGTTTGCTTACTTATAAAGCGATAAGTTATGCTAGGCTAAATCTGCATCTTCTGACTTCTGCCTGCACGGGTGATGTGAGGATAAACAAATCTTAAAGGAAGTAATGGGAGTTTATATAAAAAGCCGGTGACAGAAAAGTCAGCATTAGAGATTTGCTGTTATCAGGATGAAAATCAAAAAGCAGCAGTGAGTTTCACCTGAGCTGGTATCACACATTATACGACCTTGTTGGGCCAACTCCCCTACAGCCTGGTGAATGATGAAGCCGCCTCCATCATAATGGAGAATTAGGATAAAGTCTCATTTCAGCAGAAAAAAGAGTCACTTTTCTGCTTTTCCGTCACTGTTTCTGCTACCATAGATTTGGACATCATTATCAGGAAATAAATGATAGATAAACTAGATCTTTTTTTTCTTCTCAATGACTGAAGAGTTTAAATGAAGAAACTTTTGGATTTGAACTTTGGGAAGCAACGCAGATACTGATGTAACTTTCTCCCTTCTTGCAGACTGGGAGCTGGCAAAGAAATTTGAAGAGCTTGAACAGGTGAGAGGAGCAAATGAGCAGACACAGATATGCATACTGTTGCATGAGTACCTATATAACTGTAAATATTGTCTTTATGCCCTATTCTTCTATCTTCACATCCTGCTACTCTTCATTCTGTCCTATAATCTAAGTATGTATCACACAAAGGGAAAAGCAGAACTTGGGGTAAATAGTTGCACAAGCTGGAAAAGCCAAAAAATGAGCAAGGCTATACACTAGAGCAATAAAGGCAGCTCTTGCCTCTGCACCAGTGAAAGGCTAGCAAAGGCCAAGGAAACGAAAGAGATGCCAAAGGAAATCTCCATGGAAGAAAAAGGAGGGAGAAAGGGAGGTCTTGCTGCCTTCCTAGGCGCTGCAGTAGCTGGCTGCATCTGATGAAGTTAGAGGGACAGCCACTGCCCACCTGATACAGACTGATTTGTGTTTGGGCTTTTTATTAGTAAAGGAGGCCCTCCCCAGGGTCAGAACCCTGCTGGGCTGTGTGCACAGAACAAGAGGAAGCACCATCCTACACCGAGTTCACAGGAACAGGGAAAAGTGTGCAGCAACCTTGACAGGCTCCCACTGTACCTCAAACCCTGCAGGCAGTGGGAAGCCTTTTTCCCCTTTCTCAGGCCAGGTCCTGCTTGCATGGATGATGGAGGTCCTGCTGGGTTCCAGTTGGTGCTTTTCTCTTCAAACTGCAAACCCACGTTGTGGCATGCCAGACGGAAGGCTACCAGCTCCTACCCTAGCCCTTTGCTGAGGGATAGTAAGCTCCAGGTTCCCGGTGGTAACACCGCCAGAGCAGAAGTCTAGATGATGGCCATAGATGTTCCCAGTCTATGAGAAAAGAGTAGCTACAGGGGGAAGAAATACTGTGGACTTTCCACATTATAATCCAGGGAAGTTAGCAGAGCTGGGGGCAAAGGAGCAGAGGGACAGCCCAGAGCAATAAAGAAGCAACAGTGTCTGCTGCAGTGGGTAAACACCTAATGGCCTCCTGCCCCAGCACTGCCTTGACTCTTAGTGGTGCAATATCCTTCTACACAGACTTTTCTCCCCAGGGGTTTGTGCCCTGGGTTGAGGGAAAGAGCAGCGGGTGCCTATATCACTGCCACAAAACAAACAACTTAGCAGAGGAGGACCTGAGGAGGGTTGAGTGTTCCAAAGGCAGATCCTCCTGGAATGATCCAGCTCTAGGGAAAAAAACAGGCTGCTTGTCCCTCCTGCCTCTGAGCCCCCCCATGTTTGCCAGCACCCTGCAAAGCTTCTCATGATGGCCATTTGTTTACTGCTGTGTTTGCTTTTAAACAGCTGGAGAAGTTGAAGGATCAGCTCTCAACTGAGGAAGGGTCAGAGGTGGCCTACGCCTTGGAAAGTCTTTCTGCATCCCAGCCCAAAAAACGCGGTAGGTTTCGGGTTAGAGCCCTGCAGCTATTCTGTCCAGCTCTCTTCTCCAGGGCTCCCTTTGTGCAACAAAGACAGTGAGAGTAAACATGCCCCAAATATGCTGAAAAACAGGTTGGCATCTTTTGTAGTTGTCCTAGCCTTCTCTTATTAATGGCTGGCTGGTTTAGCAGCTGGTGGGAAGGACGGTGTACCCAACCCTCTCTGCTGTCAGGGCAGATACATCAGGTCTCACTGGAGGCAGTCAGTGTTGCATCCCCCTTTTCACAGAGGAACATGGGGTTATATGGCAATGAGTGACTGTCCTGGAGGAGGTGAGTTCTGTATGAACATGTCCCCGCAGTGCACTCCTCGCTTTGCTCTGGGCACAAAGCTAGTCCTGAAGGCATAATGAGGCATGTGGACTGCATGCATTTCCCTCTGCCAAGGTCACTGCCTCCCTACAGAGAAAAAAGGAGCACTTGTTTGTGCTGCTGAAAAGCAGCTAAAAAGGATGTGGAAATCAACCAAGAATTCAGAAAGCTAAGATGTGCTAGGCGCCCCAGTTGGTCTCCAAGCTTTGTCCAGTCTGTTATCCAGTGACTCAGGAGCATATCGCACCGGTGCTCCTGCAAGGCTGCCCCTGAGAAGCACATGGACAATGCTCTTCACACTGGCTTTCAGTGGATTCCTCCACGAGGCAGAGGCAGCTGTAAACCAGAAGTCACTGATGACAAATCTTGCCTAAAAACAAAAGAGCTGGTTCTGCCCTTGCTCCACGCACTCTGTGTGTGTGCAAGCTGACAACCTGCCAGCCAGCCAAGAGAAAATCCCTTTGTGCTTAAGTGCTTAGGTGATCCTTAGACAATCTGCAATTTATAAGCAGCCCTGGAGGCTGTCATTAATTTGGCTAATCTAATTCATGCCCCCACCAGTCTGGAAGGTTCAAATGCAGATAAAACTACTTCCCTCTGCCAGGTTTAAATCAGATTCTGCCAGAAATTAAAGCAGAGAATCTTTGCCTTCATCTAAAGTCCTTCCAGTCTGGGAGGAGCTTGTGTCTCGGCATAAGTACTGCTCGTTCAGTAGAAGCTTTCAAAAAACAAGCAGAAATCTCTTCTCACAATAATAGGAGACCCACATAGGATTCAAAGAACCTGGCATGCTGGTAGTACACCAAAACATGCATCCTTCCCTTATTTATTCTTCTTAGAAGATCCCACAGGGATCAGTGTTGTTTGGAGGACAATTACTAGCAGAGCAATACTGTCTGGGTTTTAAAAAAAATTGTAAGCAGCAGATCCCTTCTCTCCAAGTCAGTATCCTGCTCTTCCAGTCAGCCATGGGTGAAAAACCCTGCCCGCTTCTCTGAGGCAGCAAAACTGCTGGCCAGTAGACAGGAAAGAAAAAGCTGATCCCTGGTACTGCTGAAGTAAAGCAAAGGGAAAAGCAAATCCTTGTAAATCAAGCAAAATGGAAATAACTTTTAGACACCTTCTTCACGCTATGAAAGCTAAAAGAAATACCTTCTAAAAGTTTTATATGAAGTCAAAGCTGGTTATTGAGATATGCCCAGAAGCCATATTCTGGCTTCATACCCCAATTCTCTCAGGACATGGGCTTTTGAAACCTGCTCCAGGGCTAGAACGGGAAGCTGGAAAAAGTCCTTTGAATGCTAACATCCTTCTCTTGTATCCCTTCCCAGCCTGCTTTTGGAAATACTGCATATGAAGGCTTGCCAGGATTGGAGGATGAAGATGAGCCCTTCCCCAAACTGCCTTGCTGGGTATTAATGTGTTAAGAGTTTGTTCTGTTCTCTCATCATGCTACTAACTCAGATGCCATCCTCCATGACCATGCCACAGCCACGTGTAGCAGGGCCCGTGACAGGAGCTGGTAGCCCACTACCACTCCCCACTGTTCCTTCCTTCCAGGTTTAACCTACCATGACCTTCTACTTGGAAGGTGTCTCCCAACTCTCCTTGCTGCCCTGTGTGTGCCATTCAGTCTGCTGCCAGCGTACATTCTTCCCCTTCTCAGCAGGCCCCCACAGGCACCAAACATTCACTCAGTGCTCCCTTGAGCTTGGGCCTCTGCCCTCATCTGCAGACATTGCTCACGGTTGTGTCTGGGTTTCCTGTCGTCTCCTACCAGCAGGTCTGTGATGACCTAAGGCCCGCTGTAGGGACAGGAAGGCAGACTGGGTGTAATGCGAAGGGCGAAGGCCTGCCTGCCTCGGCTTGCTGAGCCAGAGCTGCTCCTCGCCATGTCTCGGCAGCGTACACAGCAGGTTTGGGGGAGGACGGGCGCGAAAGTCTGGATCCTTTGGATATCATTCCAATAAAGATTTTCTGTTGCACAGAAGTATGTGCTGTTTTCTTTCTCACTTCTTGCAGAGGCCCAAGGGGCAGCACATTTCCCTTGATGTAGGCTTTTGTTACCTAATGATTCATGGGAACTTCACAATGGAAAAAAGTCTCCCATTAAACACCTAACTATAACAACACAGGCCTGTTTTATTATGTCGGAGGAAGACGCCCTTCCTTTTGACCAGGACTAGGAATAAGAGTTTGGCCTTCCTCGTGGATATGTGGGCTGCTGTCCTCATAGGACCAGAACAGACCCACCAATCTCTACCTACTCACCCAAAGAGATATTTTGAGAAGAGTTTTTTGGTTTATCTGGCTGCTCAGTGCAGATGCTAGCTGTTTTTTTCTACTGCAGAATTATGCCTGCATGTGTCCAAGAGGAAGAGATCACAATCCATCAGTGGTTCCTACATATATTCATCTTCAGTCGCACTGCCCACATTTATTTGCAAAAACAACGGACCATGTTCCCAAAGGTGTAAATTCAGAATAAATCTTAAGCCCATTGGTGTTGATTTTGAGGCTTCCAGTGGTGTAAACGAGAGCAGAATGTAGTAGCCACTGTGAATGTGTGGACTGATTTTGAGTAGATTTGAACTGTCTCTCCAGCTCTGTTGAGCCATGCTATTTAACTGTAGCTTGCATATTACATATTCTTCAAAACTTTACTTCTCACAAAGCTGTAAATACCATGTTACACTCATTCCCTTGGGTTCCAGCAAGATGTGCACATTTACCACTTGTATATACTTCAGTAACAGGAAATCTGTTTGTCCTATTACAGGCCAAAGCTGGCATCTATGGAATAAAAACGGTTTAATTATATCAGTGAGGTCTAATGACATGCAAAATACAGTTTGCTGTTAACATTAATTTTTTGTTATTTCTGTGGTAGTGATTCAGAGCACATTTCCCTTTTTCCTTTGCTTTTGTGCAAGTGCACAAAAGTGCACTAGTTTTTGCAAGTGAAAAGGTACGTGGGAGCATATCTTCACATTCTCTCTCAACAGCACCAAATCCAGGAGAAATTAATTATAGCCTGCTGCCAAGAGAAGGGTCCCTCTTTCTTTTAAGATTTTGGTGCTCCATATGAAAGGGAGGTGTATTACAAGAGCTATGCTGAGTGCCCCAAGCTGGTGTTCAGCTCAGATTCTTTCAGCTTGCAGGAAATCCCAGCGCAATGAAAGGCTGGAGCAGCAGGCTCCATCTGTCACCTACTAGCTGTAGCCATGTCTTCCTGACCTGGAGTGACAACTCATCAGTGAGTCAGGAAAAGGAATGCAGGGTCTGTGGCTATTTAACAGCTTGCTCTGATCTGTAACACAGGAATTCCCTGGAGTGCAATGCAGCATGCTGCTTAGCAGCAATTTTTAGCCCACATGGTATGCTATATCCTATCAGCAATTACTTAAGTGCTTATGGTACCCAAACTACCCCAATATTTCCTCAAAGGCACTATAGGCTGCTGTGTCAGCTGCTTCTGCCGGAGTCACAAATAAGCGTTGAATGCAATTCATTTATGAATTCAGAGCAAAGGTGGTGATGTTCTCCCTAGGCTCACTCTCAGCATGTCACTGTCCCGTCCTTTCTTCTAAACACACAGAACAGAAACTCTTCTCTATCAAGTGCCGCCTCCACATCACAGCTGCTCACACCTTACCCATGCTTGGGCAGTCACTCTTGCTAAAGTTAATGACCCACAGGCAATAATTAAAGGGATTTCCCTTAGACATTCTAGTAGACCATGTTGATTTATTAGTAGAAAATCCTCATGGGCATCTGAATGGATCTGCAAACAGGCAGCACAAGGCAAATCTAGCATGCAACGGATGCTGTAGTATATCCCCATTTCACATTTGTTGACTTTCATGCTATGCAAGCTGGCTGAAGCTATCCAATATCATCTATGAAAACAAATTGTGAGTTTCAGCCTTTCAGACGTCATCATATTTTAAAGAGCACCTGCCAATTTATGGATTTTAAAGAGAGCTTTTTGAGCCGCAAGAAGTCTCAGTGTGCTCTGTAGTGGATGGAGTAGAGGAACAGAAAGGCTGCTGCTTTCTCCCAAGTAACCTATGCAGTGAGGTGGGAGCCAAGAGCAAGATTGAGGCTTCCAGCTCCCAGTTCCAAGCAATACCACCAGAGACACCTCTGTCCTGCTTTAATTTCACATCACCCTTCAGATGGAGGACATTTTTGCACACAACTAGAGGCTTTGGAAGAGGCTCTTTATTTGGAAGCCCAGGCTAATACCTATCAACTGCTATGATACTTTTATGATCCAGCAGTGTTTTTGCAAGGATGCTGTGTTAGCATTGGATTTCCTCTGGTCTAAGTCTCTCAAAATATGTCAGGCAATGAATCTGTCCATGCTGCTTTTGATGGACAGCTGTATGAGCAGCCAGGAGTACATCACTTCCATAATCTGCCCTTGCCCCATACATATGGCTGCCTTGCAAGTAGATTATCTTCAGACTGTTTAAATGAATGATGAGCTCAGCGCAATAAGATAACTGTTCCCTAAACCACAGGGCAGGCTCAGGATAGATGGTGGCAGTGCACTGCAGAGGACAGAATCTGGGCTTGTCTGCATTTGCAGATTTGCTTCTAGCATGGACAGAAAATCCTGTCTCAAGTCAGCCAGTCTACACACATGCACTCAATCCAGGTCTCAGAGCCTTCACCTGCAAGCTTAAAGGCAGAAAATCAACAGTTGGACCAGGGGGAAAGCAGAGAGTAAAAAACCAAGAATACCATGAACTTACAGCTCTTCTTTCTTTCTATGACTTTCAAGATCTCAGTCTGGAAAGCTCTGCAGTGCTTCATCACCTCACACACAAGCACTGATAACTCACCTACTGAAGTAGAAATTATCACCTAACTCAACTAGAGAGTGCTCTGCTTAATGGGAGAGATGGGGGCACCTCTTAATTCATTGGATTGTGCAGCTGCTCTCAGCAGCATTAGCCTATGTCAAAGATGTCAAGAAAAGCAAAGTTTCTTGCAAAGTTTCTCTGGCTGGTCCAGTTCTGGTCTCAGGGCAGGGCTGGAAGCAAGAAGGAAAATCGGAAAGGCCCCTGCTATGGCTGAGCACTGCTCTTTTCAGACATGTATTGGATGCTACCTTCCCTTCTGAGTGGGAGCCTCATCTCCCACCATGGCCTGAATTGGGGCAATTGTTCCAAAGTCACAATCCTCGGAGCAGCTTTAATTTCAAAGACTCATTAACTTCTCTTTTCCTGTACCTGACTGAAAAGCTGACTGTATTTTTCTCCATTTTGCTAGCTGATGGCCAGGTGCTTTGTGCTTCACATAAAATCAGGAAATTAACTCTTATTTCTTCTTTCCAACCTTACCCTCTGCCCAACACAGGGCACTTGGCAAGAATCTTTTCCTTTTTTTTTTTAGTCCTGCGTAATCCCTTCCTCAATGTATCTTCTTTGGTAATTCTCAGGTTGATTTATACCCAAGAATAGCAATCCAAGGAATTTAGCTGACATGGATCAAAGTCCAAGACGGAGCATGTGATGTTTAGAAAACGTCAGCTAGGAACCTGAGCATTGAGATGTCAGCAAACAGCTCTTTTCAGCTATATTTTATAATCTGCAAAGAAGGGAAAAGCATGAAACAGGATTTAAGATAACCTGTTTTACTCTGAAATGGAGAGGACTTGTTTATATTTTACCAGAATGAGAAATTCTTGAACTTTAAGAACTGGATGTCTGGTTATGCCCCATGCACTCATCAAGAGTCTAAAATAAGGCATATGATGCAGATGGCTTAGGAAGCAGATGACTTCATATTTGGATGCTATCCTATGTTATACATAGGGAGGAGTGAAATGTATTCGTCAGTTTAGAATAGGAAACTGGAAGTCTTGCCACACTTCAGGATCCACCATGTGATGAAAACATGTCTAAATATGGTGAAGAGATAAGAGGAAGACTGCTAAAAACTTCAGGACAAAGATTATGGTATTGTCATAGTTCTTATTCAGAGTAACTCCTAGTGAAGTTAGTAGACATCTTCTCCCAAACAGCAGTTGAAATAAATTCCAGGTTTGTCCTGTAATTGTTAAATCCTCCCTTCAGCTACCAAAGAAAAAACTTATTGAAAGAAGCGTGCAAAGCAAACTGTCTGCTTTTCATGGACTGCTGTTGGCATCTCTGGAAGTTTTATTTTCAATCCAAAAAAATCTAACGGTCCTTGCTAGGATAATGAACTTCTGCAAGTTTAAGAAATAAATGCCATGCAATTAAACTATATACATATTTTCTGTTCCCTCCTATCAGTGGCACTGTGCACAACTGTGAGAGTGTTCTGACCTGATAAATTGAATTTGTTATTATTTGTAAATGCAACATTTGTAAAATGCAATGTGAAACAGATTTTGCAGGACGTCAATTCCTTGCATGTTGAATCATTAATCAATGACAAGACATGCTGTGGTGCATCTTCTGTATTCCTGAAATGTTTCCAATACAGCATCAATCATTCAGAACAGAAGAACCTGTAGGCAGAAGAGCAGTAAACATTACATTTCCCATGTCAGAAAGGCAAGACTTGGACAAACACACTGAAAGGGGATCTAGAGCAGATGGAAAACGATATAAGTACTTGTTTTCTTGTAGGGAGGCTACTAAGTTCTAATTTTGAGCATTCAAGTTAAATTGACAGTCACAATCGATGTTATAAGAAGCCAACATTTCCCAAGCCATCCTTTCCAAGCTGATTGGCATTACTTGAGTACCCCTGATAACAGGGGGGGCTCTCTGAGCCTGCCCACACCTGGAGTACTTTGGCTTACTTGCAGGAACTGCTAACCCTTGGTGTTGCCAAGACGGCTCACTCCGATTCGGTCAAGAGGAACTCCAAACCGTCTCTTAGGCAGCTCAACCGCTTTCCTGCATGGGTTAAAAAAGTAGAGAAAGAAGGAAAGAATTGGGGAAAGGCATCATAGGAATAAACAAAATATTGCTACATCTGTAATTCCTCTATTCATCCCAGTAACTACCTTATTGTTGAGGCAGAACAGCTGTGTAGGAGCAGCCAAAGATGCAAGTGTTTAAAAAAAAAGATAAAATATTGTCTTACAAGAGAATAGGCAAGAATTGCACCTGTTTTATAGACTGGCTGATGTTGACCAACTGTCCTGTTTTTATTTGGCAGCAAAATTCTCAAGGTAACTGTTATTCATTAAGGAAAGGAGATGCACTGTGCGTATAAAGAGGAATTGTTCCATGCTTAGTATCATGTAGTTCAGGTGACCCATTAGCCTGGATCTTTGAAATCTCCAGGGCCAACTGAGGGAAAGGTGAGCAAGAAGGTAGAAAGTGTTGCACAGTAACAGAGGGGACAAGCCAGAGGAGCCCTAGCAGGATTTTCCTATGGGGCATCCCACAACATGGTGCTCTCAAACTTGTATAGTAGCAACCCTTTGATGAGATTGAGCCTGTCTCGATAAAAAGGGAAATTAAATTCCCAGATTGGATTGGGAGGGGGTTCCACATCGTTAGTTGTAACATCGTCATGCTCTGTAGTTAAACAGAAGGAAATTGTAACCTCCTGCCAAAGGGAAAGGCTGAGCAGGCAGGTTGTGCGGCAGAGCTTCCCCTCTTGCGGCCATCCAGAGTCACAACAGGACAGTCACTGCTCCCTCTCATCTACCAAACCAGACTGCGCCTATTTCAGCACTTACTGGGGACAAAGCAATGTTTTCTATTTAAAACAGCCTTTTCTAAGATTCCCAGAATCTCTTTTGCTCCGTCTGTGGATCTTCCTACACCTTCTGAAGACTCATGTCTTTTTGCTTGCTTTTCCCATGCCTTCAGAGGTTTATGAATTGATGAGAATGAGCAAGAATGGGATCTGAGTCCTCCTGTAACTGCTGGGTGCCACAACAATGTTAAGTGAATTTACATTTGAACTGCTCTTTTCCAAAAGTTTCTGCTGTGTTGCCAGCCACCAGGCACATTGTATTAATTCAGGGGGCTGAATCTATTTAACAGCTTTCGCATTTCAAAAGAAATTTTCTGGTTTCTGAAGGTAACCCTCTTGACTGGTACAGGAATAGGCTGCTATATACTGTGTGCACCACAGTGATGGGGTGCTCAGTCCTCTGCTTTACTCCTCTAAGTGCAGCAGCCTCTGCTTGTTTCCACCCAAAGGCCCACCCTTTCTGCTGCTTGGTGGCACTCATCTGATCTGCAGTCCATGCTGATGGTAGTATCTGACTATTAATGTAGTGTTCAAGGCAGCTCAGATGGTTCTAATAGATGAGCCAATCCCAAACTCAAAAGTTAATTAGGTCCCCCAAAGTGATAATCTCAACTGTGCTGATGAGGCTGGGAAAGGAGGAATTTTGTGCGGTGTGTCACTCATTTGCATAAGCTCAGCATTCAGGGACAAGCTGTTAGAAAACTGAAGACAAATTTCACCACAATTTCCATTTTTCATGTTTTCTTTTCTTATACTGCAGATAGAATGAAACAAGATTTCCACCTAAAAAAGCATGACAAAGTGGGAATACCATGTACTTTTGCAAAAAAGGCACTGCAGCTTCAAAAATTACTTTGCATTTCTTCCCCTGAAAAGGGAAAACATTCTAAAAAGCAAACAGAGAATGAGCTGATTCTGATCTCTTGAAGAGATATGCAGAACAGAATAGTTCTATTCAAGGTTTTAAGAATTTTGTGTTTTATCACTTTTGGCTGCAGTCAAAAAGTCCTGGTAGCCGACTGGGTGGATAAATGGAAAAACAACAAGAAAATATTGCAAAACTGCGTTTGAAAAAAATACTTGTAACAGTGACTGGTTCTCGTGAATACTTTCCACTTCCAGATTAAGCTTTAAGCATGTTATTAAATACTTTGTGGCATTGGGGATTCCATCCAAAAGAAGACAGTTACCAGAAGAAGGGAACCAGACAGTTAAGCTCTTTCAGACGTAGTGAAAGGCCACTTGAGCTTTGCCCCAAACTCGCTGGCTCTCCCCTGCCCTATCAAGCGTCATTGCTTAGCCCTGTTATAAACATGCACTGTGACAGTATTGATGTACTGTTGTATTGATTGAACCCTGGCTTCTCATAAGTTGATCAAGGTCTTGAAGCCCATTCTAATAACTGTCTGCCCATTTTCACGCTGCGTTCTTCATCATGCTATTCAAGGTGTGCACACCATACCTGCTCTTCACACCAACCTCAGGAACACCTAGCCCTGCCCCTCTGCTTTTGAACCTTAGGCATATTTTTGCTTGAAAAAAAATCTCATTATCAGAAAGTCAGTTTTAAACTTAGTTTGCATCACAGGAAAGAAATGTACGAAAAAAATGCATCTGTTTGAATGTTCTTTGTCAGCTGTACAGCACTGTGTGGATAAATGAACTAGTACATATATTATTCAGAGCTGAAGGATTACACATCATGCAACCAGAATGGTTTCTGTAGAGACTCTGGTACCCTCAGCAGAGGTGTCTCACAACAGTAAACCTGCTGGTGGATAAAGTTAACCCATCTGTATCCAGGACATCTACCAACAGCCTTCTTCCAACTTTATCACTGGTAGAAGTATCTAAGAATTTACCTCTGTTTGGCTTTAGCATCCACAGAGGTTGAAGAAATCCTGTCGATTGGGGAGCCAAATCCTGGGAAGCTTCTTTTCTTTTTGGTCTCAGTCACGTCATTCTCCAAAGACACCAGCTCATCAAGAAGGAACAGTTTGGCTGCCAGGTTGGTGGCTGACTTCTCTTCACTGGCAGTGGGATTTGGTTCCATGTCCAGAGCAGGAGAAGTCTCCAAAGGCTGCAAAAGAAAGCGGGGGCATTTGCTTGCTGCTCAAGTTCCAGAAAAACCAGTCCCATAAATACATAATCACTATGATATTAAAACTGGGCCAATGCTTTAAAACAAAGTTCTTTCCATGAAACATGACCATTTTCTACCCACAGGAGTCTGCCATAAAATGTTGGGACTTTTTTTTTTTAATAGAATTGAACTCATCTTCATTATTATTGCAAGAATTATGAAAATTTATTACTTCACAAAATATGTATTTGTATCCCTATCTCAGCAGTGTGATTAGTATCAGTTATAGCATGAGCTGAGTAATGTAATCCTTTTAAAAAATGCAGTTACCATTACCAGACTCCCATATCCATCCTGATATTTTTCAGAAAACTGATTTCAATTTCTTAAATTAATGCTGATAAATAGTAATGATAACTTAGACAGAACCTTCCATAGAAAGCTGACAAATTAATGAATTGTTATGCAAAAAATATCCCAAGATAAACTTGCTCAGCACTGACATTTAAAGAATTTATGCAGTAACACTATGTGGGGAGGAGGAAAGGAAAGAACAGAACATTATGTTGAATTGCCACAGAATTTTGAACCTTGTTTATGACATTAGGCTTAGCACCTTTTCAAAATCAAACTATACTTCACTATCCAGAATAGCTAAGAGTACTGGGGTCTATCAAGAGAGAAATTAAACAAATCAAAGTGAAACACTTGCTCTGCATATAACAGAGAAATATAGGGCAGCAACAAGTCTACGAAAGCAAGCGTCAAGCTCAAATCATTCTCTCTTCAGATGAAAAGTTTGCTGACTTGCTCCACTTAATCTTCATAGAAATAAATAGTAATTTCTAATCAAAACTTCCATTATATGCCTTGAAGCAGGTTTTCTTCTACCTTTGGAAGGACACAACTACCTTTTCTTATTCAGACACAGTAGCTTTAGTCCAAATGTGCCATCACATAGATGATGTAATATGCCTGTATCTACTGGGGTCCACACCATAGTTGTAGTGATAACTCCTGGGCGGCATAACTGGTGATGGAATTTATAAATTAATAAATTTGTGATCCTTATGTAAGGAGGAGGACATGGACACAATGATCACACAAATGATGTAGCACTGTTAATTCTTTTGTACAGGATCTCATATTGTCCTCTGACTTAATTTTTTATGAGCTTCAAGTCTGAGCAATCCTTTCTGATCCCTTTCAGGGTTATAAAACTTTCAGAGAGGTTTGCAACAAATTATGCCTTTAAAAAAGGTTGAACTCTCCTCTCTGGTTAGTGGGGATAAATATCTACAGGAACATTTGAAACTATAAGGTAAAAAATAACTTCTGCTCTTGAGTCCTTTGTATAGTCCCACTTACTTTGTCTTAAAAAGGATATAATAGAATTGTAAAGATACAGGCAAAAAGATAATCAGAAGTACACAACAGTTTTCCTATAGTAAAATGCTGAACTTCACAAATAAGCAAAGAGATGAGAATGGGGTACAGTGGGTACAGTGAAGGGTTTATAAATTTATGAACAACGAAGAAGTAAATAAAGATTAGTAACTTTTTCCTCATGAAAGAGAACTCCCCAGTACACCCAGTGAGGTCACCAGATGGTGGATTTAAAACAAATATAAGGAGCTTCATTTAAATACAGTACATAGATGAAGTGGAAAGAATTGCCAAAGGATGTCATGGATACCAAGATTTTAGACCATTTCAGAGACCATTTCAGGACCATCAGTAACTACAACATCCTCTGGTCCAGCACGCATCTCTGGATCAGGAAATATCTGAAGATGTTCTGTTCTCACATTCTCACAAAAACCATGGTTCAAAAAGTCTCATTTGGAGATAAGCATATCCCAGAACGGGGGACTGGCCATCTATGTTCCCTTGATCTAAAGCTCTGAGTAAGATGATTAGGAGCCCTGAAGCGTGCAAAGCCCAGTTGTTCTTCACAATGCAGAAAAAGCCCTCTTTAGACTATTTTACAAGCTTTTTTTTTTTTTTATCAACTTCCCTCATATATATCACAGACTACACGCTGCTTTTCATAGTACTTTTTATTAAGCCTACCACCACTTTTATCAGTAAATTTTACTGTATATAAGAGTTTTCTATACTTCACCATATAGTCGTTTTGTATTTGATTTTGTCTTTGACTAGATAGGTTGTCAAGAAAACTTCAGACAGGGCACCTGCTTTATAAATGAATTAACTAATAGCTATAGCTTTGTAAGATCATAGGTAAAACAGTAAAATAAGAGACTCAGAGGTCCACAGTTATTTTACTCCTCCTAAAGGCAACTCACACTCTTCAGGCAGCAAGTGCTTCAACAGACTGTTCATACAACCTCTGAAGTATGGAGGACTAAATGCCTCCCTTTATTTCCTGAGTTTAACTGTCACGGGAACAGAGACAGAAATGAGAGCATGTGCTTTCATTGCAAATTTCTTGCAAAATTTCTGAACTGCAGGTTACATCAAAAGAAACCGCACCCCAGCAGGCAGCAGCCCACAAAAGCCATTTCCGTCGCTTTCTCACACGATAAAATGATTTCACAAGAGCTTGTAACACAATAACAGTTGTATTGAAACACCTCACTACTAAACAGAAGCACACAGCATTCTCCTGAAAGTCAAAAACTCACGGCCAAATTTTACTAGCCATTAACTCTAAATTATTCCACCAGCTGAAAGAGCGTAGCACGAGTAAAGTCAGATCTACTGAGAGGTTGAGTAGAAATATTAAATATGTGGAAAAGGTGAGCAATATTTCCATATCAGTAGCATTCGGGAGGTATCAGTCAAGTTGCACAGTCTGCTTTGTGGGGCAAGTATGGCAATACAGAGCAACAGGGTGGTTTCTTTGAGTCCCTCCAGGAATCATGGTATCACAGAATGGTGAGAATTGGACAGGATCGTAACCCCCCTGCCATGGGCAGGGACACCTCCCACCAGACCAGGTTGCTCAAAGCCCCATCCAGCC
>JAOXNG010000042.1:13249426-13259778 GCA_028566535.1 Scolopax minor | reverse complement strand
GTACAGCTGTTCAAACTCATGTGCAGGTGAGAGGTTTTGCCCCACACATTTTTATTGCAGATAACTACAGAAAGAAGAAGGCTTCACCGCACTGTAGGCATCCAGCTGAACTGTGTGTGTTGGCAGGTGAACAAGAATTATCTCTTCATTAGCAAGCTGTAAATGTTTTATCTAAACTTGTTGTGGGGGAAGGAGGTGTGAATTGCTGCCTGCAATTCGTGTTGCATTTCTTCTGCATCTCCTTCCCATGCCAGATGCCATCCAGTTCATCAGTGCAGCCACTTGTTTCCATTCTGTGCTTCTGGCTAGACCAAGCCAAATCCACAAGCCTGGTATTAGGAGGAAATAATTCTGGATCTTTCCTTAATATTCCCAAAACAGATGTTCTCCAGGTCTTTCAGTGGATGCCACTGCATTCCTCTCTGGCTGTTTCAAGTGTGGCATGCAGTAGACAGGGCAATGAAGCCATTTTACCATAAAAGCTGTGGCACTAGAGTTGCTTCCTTTAAGAAAACTGGTATTTCATACTCCCTACTGAGAAAATCTTGCTGTAACCTGCTAGATAAGGAAAGTATTTTCATTTCACCTCCCTTTCACTTCTGAATACACTACTTGCTATGAATCTGGCTGTACCACAACTGCACATTTTTGCAAGGGGAGGAGGAGGCTCTTGGTTACCGCAGATGCTGATCTTACCCCTTTACAGCTTGCTGAGTCAAGCAGATGCAGCCCAGAGAGGATGTAGGTTGCATCTCAGACTTCCCAGGTTTTCCTGCCCTTGCAGACCTCCAAGTTGGTCATTGCAGTTTCAGCCAAAAATAGAATTTAAGAGACTTGGTTGATCCTCCAGGGAAAGAGCAGAGGAAGGTCCTGGATTTTCATTTCTTTTCCATGCAGGAAGCATGGTTGATCCTATGGCTTCAGGAGCTCATCACCTGAAGTTCTGATGGGTAGCCCTGGGATGTGTGGGATCTGGGATCTGCTCCCAACACTTAGCCCTTCACTGGGATATGAAGATTGCTGTACTGGCATTGCATCAATTCAAGTGACACTGAATAGGTCAGAGTAGAAATACCAACACGTCTTTGTTGGGAAAGTCTTAAAATGGACCAAACCCTCACTGAGAACCATGCACTCACAACATTTTGAAACCAGGAGCCTGGAATATGGCATCTGGTCTTGTAAGAGAGCAACTATTAAGTTTTCAGAAGCCCTGAGCACTGACAGCTGGTGTGAACCTCACACTGAAGTTCCAGAGGCAAACATTGTCATTGACCTCTTGGAGAACTGATTGCCTTCCTGCTTCAGCCGTGGGGAGCCAGGATACTTTCTGTCTGTGATGCTGGATGCACCTGGAGCTGGGAAACCCTACTGGACTAGGGAGTTACTGTGGTGCAAGTTCAGAAAGGCAGTTAGGGAAGATGCTAGAAGATCCCTGTGTTGTGATATTTGTCCAAAAAACATTATTTCCGGGAAGAGAGTGGCTATACTTCTTTCACAATTGCAGTTATAAGTAACCAGCCTGGAATGGAGCCTGGAAAATACAGTCATGGGCTTTTTCACTCTTAGTTGTACACAGTCTCTTCATCTTGGCCCTTGAAAAAGACCAGAGGTCTGGTTTATTTTCCAGCTCACAGCCAGGGCAGACTAGTCTCATGGAAACTAGATCCTTGCAGAAGAAAAATGTAGAGGGTGTTGGCTTGTTTTCTTTGTCATTTATCTTGCTGGAGAAGAGGACGTGAAGGATTGGAAATGAGACAGGTATATCATTCCCTGATTAATGTGAATTGTCTAGTGTGTTTTGGGATGAATCCCAGTTTCATTTCGTTATTTTTATCCTAAAAGGTGTGAAGTAGTAATCTGAATGTCATCAAGGGCCTTTCTCACGCAATAGATGCTTCAGCTGAAATGTCCCAGCATGAGGAAACAATCAGAAGCTCTACAGGCGCTCCGGGAGAGAGCAGTAAATTAGGCTGAAGCTTGAGATACCAGCTGAGGAGAAAGCTGATGAAGGCAGTGGCGCATGAGTGGTTGCCTGCCTGTGCCTGATGCAGACTACAGACTGATTTTCTGCTCCTGTGTTTTCAGAGGTACCCATGACATCAGTCAAGCAACTTTTTTTCATCTTCCTCTCTCCTGGGTTTATACTGTTGGGCTCAATACGGTGCAAAGGAGCAGCACAAAATCAGAGGTGACGTGCTGCCTGGCCAACAAAGGGCTCCTTTGGCTTCTGGTTTCAAGAGGAGGCATAGTTGGAATTCCCACCTGGAATTTCCTGTTTGGGTGCTGAGAAGGTTGTTAGAGATTCCAATCTTAATTAGGAATTTTCTATTTCAATTAAGATCCCTTCCAGATAAACTCAAGCCCCATACCAGATGTGTCATAAACCCTTCCCTGCAATTCCGCTCCTTTGAAGCTCCTCGCAATAACAGACTATTGACATACCGTGCAGAAACTGCATTTGGATTTTCTAGTGAGAAAGCCTATTTGTCCCAGGCTTTTTGTTATTGCTGTTGTTACTCTTAGTAACATTGTGTCCACTAGAAAACACATGATTAATGGTATGGTGGGAGGGGGACGTTTGTTTTTGTTTTTAGGCAACTGACACAAGAGCAGCTGTTTCCAGTTGGAATCGAGGTCTCTAGGAGCAGCCAGCACTGGGCACTCAAGAAAGGACAGAAGGACAAAGATGCTGTTGTGACACTTGCCTCAAATGCTTGCCTAGTTGCCAGAATGGGTGGCTGTGGGGTAGTCTAGATCTGAGGTTGGTGTCTGTGCCTCTGAGAGCCTCCACTGGATTTTTCCTCTATGAATTTGTCTGCTTGCTTCTGGAATTTCATAAAGGTATCCACAGCTCCTTCAGTGAGGATTTCTAAGTCTAATGATGCTCTGCAAGAAGGCTTGCCACCTTGCCTTTGATCTGAAAATGTCACTTCCTCCTTCCTTTTTCTTTCTCTCCTTGAAATGTATTTATTGGTGACTCCCCTCAATTTTTTTCAATTCTAGCTTGAGAAAACCGACTACTTTCAGCCTTCCCTCCTGGGCCAGACCTTCTAGAGCCATATTATCTCCCTCTTCCTCCCCTCTAGCCCAACTCTGCTAGACTCTCTTTTGCTTGTATTCGCTTTTCCCAAAGCATAGACTTTGCATTTCTTGCTGCTCATGCCCTGCAGTGGGACTGCTGAGACAGATGTTACTGTGAGATACACTGTTTGCAAGAGCAGCCCACATTCTTCAAGCACTTTCCTTTCTGCAGAAATCAGATAATTTGCCCTGCAGGTGTATCCTCTGTTTTTGTAAGTCCAAGGCTGGGTTAAAACTATGCAGGACTAAAGAGGTATTTTTTTCCTGGGGGAGAGTGCTTGTGGGAAGTGCTCTTCCTACCAAGGGACCTGTCAGATAAAGATGGAGGGGTGATGACGCCTACTCAAGAACACCGACAGTACATGTAGATCACCAGATGTTTCAGATGCAATAGGATGGACAAAGGCAGTTTTTCCTGTTAGGTATGGTTATTTTGCTGAGGAAGTTGTATTCAAGGCCAAAAGAGCAAGAGCAGAAGAGCCCCGTGGGTGGTTTCTTGTGGTATTTTTCCAGAGGAGATGCTGATTTAGAACTTCCTGTTGTTCAGTGTTGTAGTGGGAATCTCCAGTTCCCAGGGCAGAGTTCATGGTGCTGAACCCTTGCTTAATCATGTGCAGTGCAATGGCCGTGTGTGCTCTGCTGTGCCAACAGACATGGGAGATGCTGCCTGTCAATCACACTGTCAGTCATAAGGAGGAGTTCAGAGAGCAGGGGCAGAGCTGCAGGGTATTGCTCTGAAAGCAGATGCCATTTGGGAAGCATCCTGCAGGGACCTGGTTAATGGGGTAAGGTCATAGCACGAGGGCTGAGCTGTCTGCACAGCACCATGAAGCTGCAACTAGTGTTGGAAACAGTGAGTTCCTTAGAGTTTTACCAAGTGTCCCATGGTCACCTTTACAAGTAAATTCCCCTGCACTTGGGTAATGAATTATCAGATCCAGACAGAGGAAGTCTCTCACCATTCTCCTCCTCTGAGGTAACTTAGATTCTTTTTAACTTAACTTGTTTTACACACTGGAAGCACAGGATAAAAAAACAGTAGTTAAGAATTTCCTCCAATTACTGCTCAAATAGATGGAAACTTAATATAGGTCAGATGGCTATGCCAAATTCCAACCAGCCAAAATGGGTAGCTGACTTTCAGCTTTCCTAAATCCCTTCTTGGATGTAAGCATCACTAAGCAGCTCAACCCACACGTCTGTATTACAATCATGTCTATGGATAAAGCCACACAGAGTATGTGCTCCTTTTGGCTGAAGCAATTTGATGAACTCTCTTTAGAAAACCAGAGATGTGTTTTCCAACTTTGCCCCCTCACTCTGTTGTCTCTGACTCCAAAGACAGGTGATAACCTCTCTTCTCCTTAACCTGGCTTCATACTTACCATGAAGTGCTGGTATGTTATAGCAGAGCAGTCCGTAAGTGTGCTGTCACTCCGCAGCAGGGTCATCTCCCTTTTCCCTTTTCCCTTTTCCATTTTTCCCTTTTTCCCTTTTTCCCTTTTTCCCTTTTTCCCTTTTTCCCTTTTTCCCTTTTTCCCTTTTTCCCTTTTTTTTCCCTTTTTCCCTTTTTCCCTTTTTCCCTTTTTCCCTTTTTCCCTTTTTCCCTTTTTCCTTCCTTTTCTGTAGTGGAGCTAAAGTTCATTGGTTTATGTCTGAGCACATTTTTGTATGCCTTCCAAGCAGTAAGTATGGCTTGGCGGAGAGATGCTGAGACAACATGGGCCAAAAATTATAAATACCTTAAAATTAAGGTTGCATGCTCCCAATTTCAATTTTTATAGGGGAAAAAGTATTGCTTCATGTTACAGAAGGAAAGTGGAAGAAGCAGAGAAAATCCAGTGTTTCAAGTAAGGTTTGGTCCAAGAAAGGAATCCAAACAAGTGCTGTCAGCTTGTGGCCTCCACAGACACAGGCAATTCCGTAAGAGGACGTGAGCTCTGCAACGTGTTCCTGTGTCAGGGGACTTGGCTCTGCTGATGCTGGAATATGGAGAGAAGGGGCCAGTGATAACTTGAAGATACTGTTTCCAAAATGAGGAAGACTCCTCATGAAGAGGGATTAGATGAGAAGGGGCCTTCCCACTGATTAGGTAAAGATTTGGGGGAGAGATGGACAGGAATGGGTCACCTCTGAGAGTGGTGACCAGAGGAGTTTGCATGCAGGAAGTCCAGTCTGGAAAGTGTTTTTCCTTTAAATTCTGGCTTGCAATGGAACCTAGGTGGGCACTTGTGGGTGTGACATTTAGCCTGGGGAGTTTTAGGGCATTCTGGGGTCATGCTGGAACGTCAACTACCTGGATTTATCCCTTGTAAACCACTGAAGTTCAAGTTCTTACCAAGTGCATGCCCGTGCTCCATGATGTCTCAGTGCCTCACTTGTAAAATAGGGCTTGTAGCCATAGATAAATACATTATATTTGGAAAGTCTCATAATAATACATATTGAAAAAGGGAAGACACAAATTTACATGAATTTCTGGGTGAGAACTGTTAGAAAGATTTTAGTAGGAGATGATTTAAGGGACAGATGACAGTAGGGATTATGGAAGAGTTGAACTGCTATGTTCCTACTTTGTTAATTGAAAAAGTATCCTGGGGAAAAAAAACCCCACAGTAAATTTCTATCAGGAGCTGGCCACCAACATTTAAATGATCGCTTTGGATTTGCCTTATGGTGCAAGATAGCAAACCCATTCAGCAATATGTTTTAATTAATGCTTGAGTTCCCTCCTCTGGAAAACAGAGATCAAAGGGTTTTAGAAAATGCTTCCTTCCCACATGGAGGGAAATTCCTAGTATTATTTTTGGAACTGGGGTTACCAGAAGTTTTCCAGGAAGAAAACTGCAATTCTTAGTGCTCCACAGGCCATCTGTTTAATTTCTTCTTTTTTTCATACATGAGACATTTTGCACCCTGTATGTAATCAGACAGTCGTGTTGACTGATTCTGGCGTGTCACAGAACAGACACCTTGTAGCCTGAACCAGATGTAGGGAGGCTAATGAGGTGTCTGTAACTAGAGTGTGAAAACCTGAAGCTGCAGCAAAGGTTTGGAATTTGATAGCTCTTGAGGTAATGGAAATTAGTGCTTTAGGCAGAAGAGAGAGCACAGATTGGGGGAAAAGTGCTATTAAAGGTAATGAAGCAGTACATGAATTAGAAATGAGGGATGTTATTTTGAGAGTTGAAGGTTGGCTAGAAAGGGAGGTCCCTGAAGAAGTTTTTTTTAAAATATTTGATTATTTTGACTGCTGAGAAAACACAGCTTGCAAACATGTAATTTAAATCCATAGCCTGTTTTCACCTGCAGTGTGATTTCATATCTTGCACCAACAGCCCGCGCAATGCTTGGGATTGCGATCCCAGTTTCTACACAGTCCAGAGCAATGAGGTGGGTGCTGGTTATGGGCCATGAGAGGTGACACGCTTCCACTTCTCCCCACACATAGATGGAAATGGGGATGGTTGGAAAAAGAGACTCTTTTGGAAGCTAGCAAGGGATGCTGGATTTTGTTTCTGCTTTGGCAGGAGGAAGAAAACTCAACTTTCCAGCTGTGTGCAGTCCCCTCAGACCACTATTACTCATTTTGATGTGCTTTATCCTCCAGCCCCATAACTCATCTGTAGAACTGTTGGCGACCATATTTTTCTCTTCACTTGATCTTTTGACATCTCTCTTGGAGTGTGACAGCCTGTTGGACTGCACAAATGGCGAGGGCAAGAGTAGTTGGTCTCATAGCTGGAGATGTTGCTCCTTCTTTGCCTTGCTGAGACTGGATACTTGAAATGCATGTGGTGGGGTAGCTGTAACTCTGCACGGCATCATCTCAGAGCTAAGGTGGGTCCTCCATGCACCCAGTACCCATTGGCTCCTTGGGAACTGAACCCAAGGAGTGGTACCAGATAGGAACCAGATGGGAAAACCTGTGGAGCACAGGACATGCAGTGCATGCTGTTGCCCATGTTGTTGCCCACCCAGTGAAGTGGCTTTTAATCTGCAACTTGCTCCTTGGTGTTTGTAGTAAGTTCAGGCTGTAAAGCCCTCATCATTCCTGGGGGTGGGATTCCTGCCCTGGCAGTTGTGCTCTCAGCATAACATAGGTGTTGTGGGCTGGATTAGGGGAGAAGCCTTCTGGGGCTGTCAGACTCCCTTCAGATGTTCAATTTAATTTTGAAGGCAAAATTTTTATGGTGGCATTCTCCCAGAATAACAAGAAATGATTTACTGCCCCTTGGCAGTACAGGGAAAACCCACGTAGCTTGGGGTATCTTGCTAATACCCTGGAGTTGCATGTGTTGCCCCTATCTAGACAGATAGGAATAATTATTTTAACATATCCTTCTTAGTTTAAGGCTTTTGTATTCCTTTGGGACAGGGCTTTTCATTCATCTTCCTTTGGGAAACTCCATATGTTTGTTTTCCTCTTGCCTGCTTGGCATGTTGAAACAAAATGATGTGATTGACCTTTAAGGTTACGGATGAAGCCTGGTTTCCGATCTTCGTTAATTTAGGATAGCTGCAGGAAAATCTCAGAAGCACTGTAGATATTACAGATGAAAGCAGAAGCTGAATGGCTTGAAGAGGTTCAGCACTTTGGAAATTTGTAAATATTCAGCTGAGAGGGAAGCGGAGCATGTGTGTATGATAGATTTACTGGGTGTCCTTGGCAACCTTCGCCTTTATTAAAGCAGAGGAACAGTCATTTTTTTTAAAAAACAAAACAAAACAAAACAAAAGCAAACCAGGAAATCTGTTTGAATTTTGCTTGCAGAGTCTCTGAACACATAGATTAGGTGGCCTTGCTCTTACATCCCAGTGAAAGTCAAGGCATGGCGAGGAGCAAAGGAGACACAGAGGGGTGGTGCTGCCTGGGGACCCATGCTGCTTCCCCGTGGGTCACAGCCAGAGCCATGGCGCCTCGGACGCCATCCTCCAGGCACTGCTTACTTTGCAGCTGCTGAATGCTGTCTGTGGGAGAGTCGCTCAGCATTTTTCTCAGGGATTTTGGAACATGTTTTCAGCACCACGTGGATCACGTGGAGTCCCTGGTTCGCACTGAAGCGAGGAGGAAAGCTGGGTGCAATTCATTGTCAGTGGAACTGAGTCCTGATGTGCTCCCTGATGTGCTCAGTCCCTCCCGAGGAGTTTCTGGAGTTTCTGAGGAGGGGGCAGCAATCTCCAAATTCAGTCCTGAAGGACTCGGGAAAGAAACCTCTGTCCTACGCAAACTGCTGTAGTAAAAGTCAGCCCAGAGCCTGTGAGATAGATAAATCCTCCAAGCCCGTGCTGACAGGGACCACTCCATGTAACTGGCTTTTGGTGGCTGGGTCTGTACAACAGTAAACGTTCTGTGAGGCTGTTCCTGTTACATCTCCCGGGCTCTGGTTTAACCATCAGACAAACTCCTGTTTCTTGCAGCATCCCCATCTGCTTGCCCTGCTCCTGAGGAAGTCACAGCTCTAATGGAGCGAAGCCACAGCAATTAACTCGAAGGCACAGGGTAATTAGTGACAAGGCTGTTAACATATCAAGCTCCCTTTTTCTGACCCAGTGATTTGGCACTTTGAACACAGCTGCTGGTTTAATGCTGAAACCAGCCTTTTCCCAAGGAACAGTAAACTTGGCTGTGAGAGAACTGCTTAAAAATGTGTTGCCTAATTGCTGTTCCTTAATTAAACAAAAGAACATGCCAGCTCTGCATTCTGGCTGTGCTGCAGAAGGGAGACAAGCAAAGCTGGGAGTGGGAAAGCTCAGAGGAAGCCTGGAGCAAAGGGGTTTTGTGCAGGTTTTAATGGTCTACCAAATACTGCTGAACTTTTTCGCCAGGCTGCAAAAGCTGTTAAAAATTTTTCTTTCCCCTGTCCTTTCTTTTCTTTCCCACACAGAGCCAACTCCAGGAGCTGACAGCTTGGTATGGTATAGATTGGTTAGAAAGGTGTTTGGTTTAGTGAGTCCTAGAGGTTTCTTTCTAGCTATTTCCCCCCTGGTTGCTTTGAGCCAGAGGAAGGTGCATGTCCTGTGGTAGCCAGTACCTGGGCCAGCAAGTCAATGTGGCACCATACAGAGTTACCTGCCTGGGTGGGGAAACAGTACGGTTGTGTTTGCAAACTCCTGGGTCCTCAGCTGAGAAACTCTCCAGGCAGAACTTGCTTCTGCAGAGCATCCTGGAAATGTGCAAATTTTGTCACGGCTGCATTGCCCAGATGTTATGGCTGTGCAATCCCACTGCTTCCAGGTCTCTGGTCAGTGTGTGTCACCTATGGTCAGGTCTCCCTGCACCCATGCAGTGAACATGCCTGGTGTTTCACTTTTCTGACTCTTTGGCTCTAATTCCATAGGATTTTTTGTTTGGTTTGGGTTTTGTGTTTGGTTTGGGTTTTGTGTTTGGTTTTGGGGGTTTTTTTGGTAGCATGTTACTAACTTGCACTGCTGGACTTTGAGATCCAGAGGTAGGAAAAGCTTGCAGGGTCTTGATCTCTCCACTGCCTGTGGAGAGGTTCTCTCCTGTGAGGCTGAGCAGTGGTGGCCTGGATAAGTTCACTGGTGGGAAGCACAAACAGGAAGGTGTTGATGTTCAAATTCAGTAGTCAGCTCCCAGTCAGCTCGTTTATAGCATTAACTGTCTGTTGTGATGGAAAGGACACGTTCAAGCAGAATATCCATATGTGGGTCTTGGATGCCAGTGAAGTAAATGAGTGGGTGTCCTCTTCTGCTGCCTGGCGATGAGTATGTGCAGCCCCTACCCTAGTGGCTTCAGAAAGCAGTTTAGATCCATCTGCAGAAATGCACTGAGCCTCTCCAATGGTTAAATGGCTGCTGAGTCTTGGAAGGCAGGACTGGAACGTAAGATCAAAGGTAGATGGATGAGGCTGTGGGTCTCTGCCATCTGCTAAATGCATCGCAGGTAGCGGGGCTGGCTGTGCTGCAACTTTAAATTCCCAATGCCTCTTGCCTTACATCGCAGCACAAGTGCGCAGGCTGCGCTGTGCCGCAATAGGCTTTAATTAGTTTTCCAGACCAGCTTTTAATCCACTTATTTTTCACTAGGCCACTTTGAACATAAATGTATGTAAATGTGTGCTAGATGAGGAACATTTTGCATGTGTCCTTAGCTATGTCATCTCATCTGGGTCATTCTTTCTCTTTCTACCATGACATGTTGTTTTATTACCTGAGGTTAGAATGCATCTTGGTCACGGCGACACATTTATCTTGTATTTTATGATGTGATCTTATCATATCCCATCCCATTCCTTCTCTCTCCT
>JAOXNG010000042.1:13162716-13175201 GCA_028566535.1 Scolopax minor | reverse complement strand
CATATACTGATCACCTCAAGAGGTCAGGAAGGAACTTCCTTCTCCCACTTATGAAGTATAGTTCAGTTCACAGGTTACCTTGTATAATTTTGTGCTTTCCCAGCTCAGTGGGTATCAGCCCTTCACCAGAGGTAGGAAACTGCTTGAATAGACCAATTACCTGGGTCAGTAGACAAGTCCTCGAGTCCTCATTCACATTAGATGGATGTTACTTACACCATCAAGTAAGCAGCCTTAATGCAAATGACATCAAAGGTTCAGTAAGTGCAAGAATAGGGCAGCTCAGGCTCAGAAAGTTTAAGATTTCAGGTCATTCTCCCCCTCTGAACTGGTGAGGCCACAGCTGGAATACTACATCCAGTTCTGGGCTCCCTAGTTCAAAAGGGACGGGGAACTACTGGAGAGAGTCCAACATAAGGCAACCAAGATGATTAAGGGATTAGAGCATCTCCCTTACAAGGAAAGGCTCAAAACCTAGGGCTCTTTAGCCTCAAGAAGAGAAGACTGAGGGGAGACCTTATCTATGTTTACAAGCTCCTAAAGGGTGGGTTGAAGGATGATGGAGCCAGACTCTTTTCAGTGGTTTCCAGCAATAGGACGAGGGGCAAGGGGCATAAGCTAGGACATAGGAAGTTCCACTCAAATAGGAGGAAAAACTTTTTTACAGTGAGGGTGACAGAGCACTTAAACAGGCTGCTGAGAGAGGTCACAAGAGTCCCCTTCTCTGAAGATTTTCAAGACCCACCTGGATTCAGTCCTGAGTAATGTGTTCTAGGCAATCCTGTTTAGCAGGGGAGTTGGAATAGATATCTAGAGGTCCCTTCCAATTCTGTCTAATCTGTAAATCCATAAACGTAAGCCCCTGTATCTATATTTTGCTATCCCCAAAGACCTAGAGCTAGTCACAACACAGAGACCCAAGTGGAATTGACCCAAGTGTCCAGGTCTGGGCCTCTTTCCTTACAGTAACCACATCAAGTGCAGCAAGGACTACATCTCAAGTTCATCTGGTTGACATGTCCATAGGCAATTTTTTCAAGTAAGGTCAACCACTGGACTGCATAACCCTAGGATATCACTGATGTAGTCTAGTAATGGTACACAGGTGACACAGTTGATGCTCAGCTGCACTCATCCACTTCAAAGGCCCATGAAGAAGGACACTAAAAAAGCCGAGAGATACCCTTGATCTCCACATCACAAAGAGATGCTGTTCTAAAGCAAGCAATAGTTCATCTTTTTAACCACACAAGTAGTTTATAGGCTTGGTTACCAACTAAGGGCGTGGAAAGGAAGAACTCTGGTGGCCACTATGGAGACTGCAAAAACAGCACAGGGACAAGGGTGGAGATAGCAACTCCCCTTAGATTTCAGGTATGGGAATTTCCAAAGGCAGGAAGTGGATGCAATATGCTCTCCAGGGAATGGAGCTATAATACGAAGAGTGGATATACATCAACTGGTTAACACAGACTGATATAATCCAATTGCCTGATAAGGCCCAATTAGTCTACTTGGTTATTCCTCGAAAGGAAAAGGCTTGCTTTTCTGAAGAGAGGTAACAAAAAAGCAATCAAAAGGCAGCTGCGAAGTTTTCTTCTTTTATCAGCAAAGGATAGACTAGGAAGAAACTCCAATTTCTTCCAGCTTCAGGTTATTTGATTTAAAAAAAAAAAAAATCACCCAAAAAACCAAAAAAAAACCCAAAAGAACCACCATACAAAAAACCCTTGTAGATGGAAACCAAATCAAGTTACCATTAAGACCAGTTTCACAATCATCATCCTCTTATAGGTAAAGAGGACATAATCAGAAAGCCTTTCCAGACACAGTGGAATCCAAACAATTTAAATTCCTATTTGGTGGAAGACCCAGGTGCTGTAGCACCCATCACAATACAAGATATTTCCTAGAGGTCAGACTAGACCATGAAGTGGAACATGAGCTGGAATTTTCCATTGTGGGCTATGGATGTCTTGTATCTTCTGGTAGGCTGCCTCAACAAACTTGCTGGTGGACAGGCCCTGGAGCTGAGCTCTACATACAGATTAGCATGTCCCTGTCTCAGTATTTCTATATTGCTATCCAAAAGTAGACAAGACCAAGATCCAGGAATAAAGCTTCATTGGAAGGACAGACTGACAGTGCCAAGCATAATCCTGTGACTGGGCTGCATTTGCAGTTCAGATTCCCACCTCTCACGGGAAAAAGAATATTTTTGCCTTTCTTCTCCCAAATAAAATTGCACAGAGCAAAAATGATTTGCTTTGTGAACTTGTAGTACTTCCTGGAGTTTCCAGGCAAAGTAAAGGGGCACCTGATTTGGCTAGCTTTACACAAGGAATGATGGTACAGCTACAACTATATGAAATAGTCACTGCTAGTGTTTAATTAGTTATTATTTACTCACAATTTCAGGGCTCTTCTCCATCACTGCTCTCTTCCCTCACACTCCTATTGTAGAACAAGTCTTGCTAAGACAATGAAGGAGATATCCAGAGATGGGATATGGCTCTCAAAGGAGATGTTAGTACGAGTCATCACCTGCTCAGATCACAACTCTGCTGCCTGGAAGCGGATTATGTGATGTTCAGAGATAAGAGTCTTCTCCCACTGCATCAGGCTTTTCTCCTTGGTGGGTGGCCAGGAGGCCTGCTCTGCATTTGGGAGGCACCTTCTCTTCAGGCTGTGCCTAACCATAAGTGTGTCAGAGCTGGCTACATGCCTGCTCCAAATAAATCCAGGATCAATTGTGCTGCAGGCATAGAGGTCCCCATTAGTATTGATGGCCATGCCATCTGCAATGCCAGGTTAATTCCATGGTGTGTTACTTGCCTCTCAATCGTTCCTCCTTTGTGCTGGTCTGGGCATAACACTTAGAGATGATGTTTCCAAAAGATTCAAATCCATCTTGCCAAGCCCCATACAAACAGCTTTCACAGGTTGAGTTTGAAACAAGATGTGTGAGGATTTATAAGTCCATGCTGAGAAATGGTCTCCTGTGCAGAAATTGCTAAGCCAGGACGCAGTTTATGGACAAAAGCAAAGCAAAGGCCACTGATTTCAGAATTAATAGACAAGATGGGGATGGCTTGAGGCCACTTGGCTGAATCAACTGCAAAATATGGTGGCACCACTTTCCTTTGAACTGTGAAGTTTGTAATGATGAAGTAAAACATAGTAGGGTTAATGAATATTCTTAAAGAAGCATCTAGTAACTGTTAAAACTCTGCAAGGAAAGGGGCAAGCTCCAACACCCTTTACACAGGCAGGGCAAGAGAAGTTTTGGACACTCTACCCTTTACAATCTTAGTTGTAATGGGACAGGGACACTGGGTACATAATCAATATTATGCAGAGAGACTCCAACCTCACTTTCACCTCATGCAACTCATCCCACCACTTGGATCAAGTCCACAGAGTCCAGAGAGACCTTTCTAAGTTCAGAAAAGTTCAGAAAATCACCAGCAGTGCTGATGGAAAAATCAAAGTCACCCAGTCTTCCCTATAATTTAGATGTATTTTAGGTCAGACCCTTTATGATTAGAAATAAAAGAAAACAACTCATGATGACAAATTAGTGGGCATTTCTACAGGATAAAAAAATTATTTCTTACCTGTGCTAATTCATATAATTATTAGTTCTTTCCATCCAACAGTACAAATACTTCAGCTACTTGTGCTATTACTGCATGACCAGCATTAAAACAGTCAAAATTGACTATCACAGACTGTTTAAACACACCCAACCCTCTTCCATCCCCCCAGCCCATGAACAAGTTTTTAATTTAAACAAGACAAGAGGCATTTTAAAATTGAGACCTGCTCAGAGAAACCCTGCCAAGTTTCACAAAAACAGAAGTAACAAGAAAGAGTATCAACAGGTTACAAAAAAAGGAAGAAAACATTACACCAGGACAGACGACATTGTGGTTCCTGACCTCCCGATGCTATGGGCTATAGCTAAGAGATCTGTAGAAGTGTCTGTTGTTTTTGCAAAGTTTGAGTCCCTTCAGGAGATTACTCTCACTATTTACTCTGTTGCTACCAGGCTGTGTATTTGCCCCACTGTTCCTAGTCCTGCCAGCTGGGCAAAGCAACCCCACCAGCTTGGTTTATGGATATACTGATGGGTTTGGGGGGCTGGAATGTTTTAGGATGGCATCGGTCTGTTTGGCAGGGTCTCTCCTTAAGTCCGTGAGTTCAGTCCTGAAGCAGGCCGAAAGGAGACTGTAGAGAAGGAACCAGAGAAAAGAAAGAGATAAATGTACAGGACCCTTCACCAGCCACCAAGAGAGAAACAGTCACTTTTGACCTTCATGATCACAGTATGGGCTTTGGAGGAGGGGAAAAGCAGACATCTTAGCATCTACAGTGAGGTTATGTGACAAAGAGATTTAGAAAACCTCAGGTACAAGTGAGTACTTGGCAAGAAAAAGAAAATTTCTAGTTGATAGGAAAATCCGATTTCTGTGTCCCAGTTTCACAGGTGCAAATGGTGCCCCAGTAGTGTTCCCAGTGATGAATGGAAGAATAAAAAAAAAAAAACACAACACTCAGCCAAAGGGGAAAAAGAGAGAAGCAGCTTCCATCAAGCCCTCTTCAAACTTCAATTTCCTAAAAACCACAAGCTGGTGGTAGGGAGAGAAGACAGTGAGAGAAAGTGCCATATAGATTACATCTCAACTACTTCCCTCCTTTTCAAAACCAGTGGACCCCCAGCACTAAAGCTGAGGAGCCCCTGGGGCTGCAGCTCATGCAGAAGGCACTGCACCCTTGGAGCCAGCAAAGCAAATGCAGCATTACTTCATATACCTAATCCCACACTTTTTCTTGCTTACTTTCTTCTTGGCAATTCTCTAGCGAGAATTCCGTTTGAGTGCCCAGAGTTCACAACACATGCAAGCACAGCACTACAAAACCAAACCAAACCATGCAAAAATCCACTTTTAACTTCCATACCAAAACCCAGCATAGCTAAGTGGAGGTATGAAGAATAACTTCCCTGCCAGCCCCCTCACCACAGTTCCCATCTCAGCTGAAGCACTCCAGGAGCTAGCCAGGTCAGCTCTGTCATACCTCACTTACAAGGTTAATTCCTCCTCATTTGGACAATGAGCTGCGCTGCTCACTACATTTAAAGGCAGCCAGTGCGCTGGTAGCTGCAACCCTGCTGATATGAGAGAAATGTTTCCTGGGATATAGATCCCATTCACACATGAGCCCTCTTCTTGGTAGCCATGGGAAGGCTTGTGAAAACCATTCAATCATGGGAGTTGGGTTATAATGAGTTATAATCATTATGGGTCCCTTCCAACTTGAGTCATTCTATAGTTCTATGCTATGGCCAGTTGAAATAAACTGTTCTGAAAACAATGCTCAGCAGGGTAAAACCCACTGCAGGAAATTTTGCTGCATATGAAAAAGTGTTTTCCAGTGAAACCCTTTAAGTCTGTACAGATACCCCCTAGGAATATTAATGGTAAGTGTATTTCACAGCAAAATATTGAATATTCCTTCCCCAGCAAAGCATGAGCCATCTCTGGTATCTCTGGCAGCTCCATCATTTAATCAAATGGTGGCAGACCATGAAAAGGAAGTCTTCTAAATAAGCGCGTGTGCTGCTGTTCAAATATGGGCCCCAAGATTTGGCAGTGAAAAAAGAAGAGTTGAAACTGCAGCAAAAAATCCTTCCCACCTATGATCATGAAGGTATTTGGCATAACAATAAATAAGAGAAAACCATGCACAAAAGAGCAAACAGAGAGAGGAGAGGAGACAGAGAAAGATTGTGGTTTAGCAAAGTGTGGACGACTGCTGTATTTTGGTTATCTTGTGGGACACAAAGCTTTCCGATTGCCAGCAGATTTGTCCTTTTTATTCCAAAACAGTAAGACAGTTGCATCTGCTAGCCTGCCAAATGCAGTGTCTGTCTGTATGTGCATGAGAGAAGTTATACAGTTGTTTTCCAAAACGATAGATATATATTTTAAAAATTACTTTTCACCTTTATAATCTCATCCTTGCTTTTCCTACTCTTCAAAAAAGATGAAGCTTTCCATATTGTAGAAGTGAAAGGGAGATGTCTCCCAACATGCCTAGAGAGCTTTTCTACTTTAACCATTGCTCAGAAAAGTAAACTGAAAAAAATCAAGTGACTCCTCCATCAAGGCTTGACAGTGGAGCACACGTGGATGCAGCTCCATTTTGAGAAGATCGAGCCAAAGGAAACTCAAAAACATCTGGACCCCAGAGAGCTCTACCGGGACCTACAGCTTCCTACACATCCAAACCTGGGCACTGCATAGGTGCTTTCCTAGCTCCCAGATTTAACATACACTTTGAATGTAAGCAAACCAAGACTGAGTTTTGAAAGTAAAGATTCATTTCTTTTAAAGTTTTGAATGCTAACACGGTATTTAATGCAAGCAATTACTGAGTTATGCATAAGAAATCTGGGTACTGTGTTCTTTTAAATCCACTGTGTTTTGATGTCACTTCAATGTTTTTTCAGAGAAAGCATTTTATCAAAAAATGCAAGGTAGTCACTTACATGTGACAGTAAGATTGAAATCAAGAAAAGTGAAGCCCTGACTATCCCCAAAGCTTTTGTTTTTGTTTTATACAAATGTGAACTTCTCTCAACATACCCATTGCTTTTATTGCCTCAAAGTTTTCATCTTAATTTGGCAGCTAAAAAACATCACACGTATATCATGTCAACTTCCATGAATAGCCTCAGAGTTCAGAGCAACTCAGAAGAGACTACAACTTAAAGTGAAATACAAATTGAATATTCATTATGATTGCTTTTGTCTAACAGTCCAGCTTCCTTTGATATTTGCATGCAAGAAAGAACTTGTATGTTCTAACTATTTTAGAATTAATATCTCCAGTTATTGTAGTTTGGAGGAATCAAAAGACCAGTAGTCTATGAAAATCATTAAAGATTAGCCAAATTCATCAATAATTTCTTGCTTTTTTTAAGTCTTTACCAAACAAGAATGATGGGGCTGAGCTTTAGAATTATGTGTGTGCAGCTATACAGTTGATTATTGACATCAGTGGAGTTACTCTGGACATATACTGTTACAAATCAAAACTGGATGTGAACCAAAATGTAAGTCCACCAGGAAGACTCCTCTTTGGTAGTGATGGCATAACTCTGAGAGACTCTGTCTTTGCAGCAGCAGAGGAAAGAAGATTAGGATTTGGGGACTGCTGCTCCTGAATTTCCCCATTCCTTCAGTCTTGGTCAGTGTTTTAATTCACCCTGCAATCAGTCCTTGGCCCTTCACCTCCCCCAGTAGCAGCCAAATGTACCCACTCCACGTCAGCTGCAGGGACCCAAACCATGTGGGAGAGATGCTGAGCTGGCCACCGTTGATAAGCATAATGGGATGGATGCTGCTGGGAGGAAATCACTAAACTCTTGGACTTCTCATAGCTCTTCTGACCAAACCTCTGGAAATATATATTTTATGTCACTCATGGCATGTCAGTAATGACTTTCTAAACAGAAACAGACTAACTTTCCTAGCATTCATTGAAACACTGTTTTTATCATTATCCTTCCCTTATTTTGTATGAGAAAGCATCTTGCCTACTTTAAGCCTAATGACATCTACTACACAAAGAAAGTTTTTTCAAGCATAAAAATATCAAAGAAAACTAAGTCTGAACAAAAGCAGAAGCAGAGGTGAGTATGAAGGATTTAGCCCTGAGGCTATAAGAACTGAGCAGGACAAGATGTCAGAATAAAGACCTCTACCAGTGAAACCCACAGACATCTTCCTGTCCTTTTCCCTCAAAAATCTGGACCTCTATTGTGGATCTTTGTCAAATATTTTGCTCTTGTTCTATACATCCTTTTTCATCTCTGATGCTTCAGCGTGGTCAGGTCAACGTATACACTTCAGTCTCATTTCATGGCTATTGCACAAATTAGATGTGCTTTCCTAGGGATGAAAATTCCACAAATGTTTGAGGCAAAATGCTCATTGACTGTGTTAAAATGGAGAGAAATGGAGAGGAAGCACTTATGTCAAAAGTGCTTTACTCCTTTTATCTTTACTCTAAGGTAAAAAGTATTATACTTTGATTAACTGCACCTTGCAGAGCTTTACATATGTACAAAGTGGTGTTAAACTTTGTTACCATGAGATGTAAATATCAAGTCCTGTTTGCACCTGTGCCATTGACAATGAAAATCTCAGAGAAATGTAAAATTACTGAAGAATCACAATTTCTCTAATTTCATTTTAATCCTTCCTCTAAGGCTTTGCATACTACCAAGGTTAGGCCTATTCAAGCACTGAAGTGTCAAATTAAGAATTACTCCAAGTGAGACCACATTTTGAGAGACATAGCAGGGAAAAAGTCTGATGTGACTATCTTCTTAAAATTCAGGCAAACAATTCTTTTTCTTTCTTCCTTGCTCATGTCATTAAAAAACAAACACCAGAAGTCCTACACCAGGATAATATTTAGCAATATTAGCAAACTACCTTAACTTTCAAGATCTTGTTCATTTAGAAATAAACTGAAAATATTTCTTTTAATTTACATGATCATGTATTTCTATGTACTTTCAGACCATACAATGAAATATAACATCTACATTGTCAAATCAATTACAGTGCAATGAAATAACTGTACACAATACAAAAAAAACCCAAACAAGCAAACACTAAAACACAAGAAAAGCTAAAGAGGCCGAGATCACTATGTACCAAAGTTACTAAAATTCTAACTTCTGTTTCTGTATTTTTATTTTCAACAATAAAGAAATTATCTTAGTAATTTTGCTGATTTTTTAAATTTTATTTTAGGAAATAAGCTTATACACACTCATCTGACTCCACTGACAATAAAAGCCTTGTAATTTGACAACTTTCACACTGGAAAATGTAATACTTTTCTAATTAGTCAGTTTTGTTTTTTTTTTCCCATTTTACACACAGCAAGTTCTCTCCAGCAGCTTTTTCTAACTTGAATTTATGGCTTGTAAGCTGAGAATATAATAACCCTTCAATGACTGATGGTCACAAAGATCTGGCTAACAAGCATCTCCCAAAGACAAAGTTGGTCAGGAAGTACAACATATTCACATACCACAGTCAAGACAAAACAGGAACAATTTATAGTACCACAATGGACAGTTGGTGCACTAAATATGCAGACCTATTAACTGATGCATAAAACAGCCCCTCTTGTTCATGCTAAGTTTCTACTTTTCAACTTGGTCTTGAACAATGGTACAGTGTTAATGTTTAATATCATATTTTTTACAATATTAATAATGATGTATTTCAGTGATCTAGAACTGGCTTAGGCTATCAACAAGCCTAATGAGTGGCTTAGGCTATCAACAAGCAGAAAGAGTGAGCACTTCACACTAATTACAATGTAAAGGTGAAGCTTTTATACCAATGAGTACACTGGAAGTACAAGACAGTGAGGTTTGTACTGTGTTTCTCTGTTTAGTGAGGATGGTGAAGGACAAAACTTTCAAATCTTCATTGCTGTATACCTCTATCAATGCAAGAAAATCTTTTGTTAATGCATCTTAAAACAAATGGCAAACTAGATCTGCCAAAACATAATCCAACACTTATAATGCACCTGACTTCACAGATCAATACAACTCCCTTTTTATTAGTCAGTTTTAAGTGCAGTTTAACACCATCTTACACATATATGTATTAAAATAATATCTCATAAGCAATACCTGGGAAAAAAAAAAAAATCTTCCTTTCTTTTCGTCAACACAAAATCAATCAATTTGTGTCCCAATTTTTATTAATACCTATCATTAAAAAAAAAAAGGTCTAACAAATATTACATTTGAGCCAGGAAACACGGGATAAAAGTACAGATAAATAGGAAGAGTAAACAATTCCAGGAATCCTTCTTGAATTAAAAAAAAAAAAAAAAGTCCTAGATTACTTGACTACTTGTTGAATACTGAGTCATTCTATGGGATGTTCAATCTTTGCCATTACACAATGCTCAGGCCAGCAAAAATATTAACTTTAATGCAATTATTTCTAAGTAGCTAAAAGCCACAACTGTGTTAGTAATCACTTAGAACCATTTTTTCCTCTCTGCACTCCCATTTTTTCATTTCAAAAACGTTCTTGAATAAAGATACCAGAAAACTAACAACCCAATTGACTTTTTTTTAACCTATCTTAGGAAGCTGGACATAGCAAACGTGCTGGCAGTTGGAACAGAATGAAAACAGGCATAAGACTTTACATAATAAAGAAATACACAAATAAGGCAGCAAGATCACATTTGAGGACTTCAAACCCTGCCTACACTAAAGGATATCCTGGGCCAATTCTGGCAACAGACCTTGAGTGCAGGGGATGCACTTAACGTTGAGCTATTTTTACCTTTAAATTCCACCTTCTCGATTTGCAGCAACACATAGCCTGTGGCTTTCAATGTTACCGATAGCAGTGTAACGATTACAAAATAATCTACAGCAATATTTTTGTATTATTTAAAAGGTCATTGAAATCTGCGTTTCAAATTGAGCCATAATACTTAAGTGCTCTCTACCTCACCTGTAAAAAGTCAGTATACCAGCTGATAGCTGATTTTATACACTAACAATCCTAGATCATGGATCAGATTAATAATCAGAAATTAAACATCATCTGTTACACTGACCTCTCCCCCTAACTCAAAGCATCAAAAGGAAAATTTATTGCACACAGACATGCTCAAAAGTTTATTTTAGTTTGCTTACTTGTTGACTTATTTCTAGCCTTGAGGTTATAACAAACAAACAAAAAAGTATGCTTCATTATTTGGAGACATTTACAAAGGTAATATAACTGGATTTCACACACCTGTAAGCAAGAACTTCAATATAGGATATCATTTTAGAATATTCAGACATTTCAACGTCTGACTGTAGCAGCAGTCAGACACCTCTGAATCACATGAAATTCAAATTCTGAACACTGTCTACTGATCTTCCAAGGCTCATCAAATCAACTAGTGTTGATTTTCAATTAGGTATTGCAGAAGCATGTCTTATGACTGATTTAAAGATTTGGCGGAGGTTTTTTAGAAGGGACCATCATCTAAGGCCAATTTAAATACACATTACTTAGAATTGCAAAACTGGCTTCTTTGACTTAAGGAAGACTGAGTTTCCATAAAAATGCTAGAAATCTTTTAACTGAAAACTTCAAGTTTTGCTGTCTAACTATGGAATTGATAAAAAAAAAAAATTAAAATGTATTTACTCACAAGGAACCAATTCTAGATTACCATTACCTTCACTAAACTGAGCTACAGACAATGATGATATGCATCAGCCACACGAAAACGATCTCAATAAGAAGCAGAGCATGATCCACCTTCCAAAGTAGTGGCTTTTAAGTGTCTCATGTTTCAGTTCTTCCTATCCAGTCCTAAACAAACCCAAACAACTTCAGATTTGAGAAGTTAAACAAAATGCATTAGACTTAAATACAGAAGAAAGCTAACCTACAGGAGTAATACAGCTGAAGACATGGATACAAGAACCACAAGGCAAATTCTCAATGCTCCTGAGTTTCTGAAAGCAGTATCACATTATATATCAACTGACTTTTAGTTTCATCACTTTTAAGCACAATTTTTCCCCTTGTTGCATTTGCACAACACTCTGAAAAGTACTTATTTGTTTTGTGGTTTTCCTTGGGTATTCCTGATGGTTCCAGAAACCAAAGAAATCTATCTAACACAGAAACAGAGGGAATTAACTGTAACCCAAAACAGTATTAATGACCAAAATTTCTAGGAATGCAAAGTTCTATAATAACAGGACACAAATCTTTTGGTCACCAAGGGAAATATGTAATGTGTTAGCCATTACGGGAACATATTCTTTAGACCTACTCCTGAGCTGTGTGAAATAAAAGTCAGGATAAATGTATTATAGACCTTATTTTTGCTGATCAATTAAAGTATATTAAAAAAAAAAAAAAACAAAACAAAACCAACGCCCCCCCCCAAAAAAACCCAGTTTCATCAGCCAATGATGAATTTAAAGCCTTGTCAACAACTCCTTATGATAAGCCCTATGTAATTTTTAATTTAAATTATTGTTTGCATAGGGCCATACTAACATATTTCATGGCATGTTCCCCAGCGCACCCCGAGGTGCTCTCTTCCCAACACCCTGCCTGAGGCCGCACGTTTGCTGCCTGGTTTGTTTTATTTGAGCTCTGCTGGAACGAAAGAAGCTTGAGTGCTTGCCAGGCAGCTGGAAATTCTGCAGCGCCACAAGGCAAAACACATTTTGGTGGTCCCGCTGGCCACACCTGCCCTCAGTAGAGGGTGACATTACCAGAGTCCCCAGCTATTCCCTTCCTTCTCCCCCCATCCCCAGCAGCTGTGTTCTTTGCTACAAGTAGGAGCAGAGCAAAGCAACACCATGATAAGGGAAAGAGGGAAGAAAGAATGGGTTTGATGAAGCCGTG
>JAOXNG010000042.1:11929739-11943501 GCA_028566535.1 Scolopax minor | reverse complement strand
AACTAAGTTTCACCATAGACATTAACATGCATGAGAAATGTGTTTATAATAAATAAAATATTCCTAGAGAAAACTATTTATGAGATTAGAACATCATTTTCCTTAAGAATTCTGAGCCTTTTGTAATTGCATATAAATATAAATTGCATATAAATAACATATAAAAGGGAATAATGGACACCTCATATATCTAAAGAAAGAAAAGAGATTGCAGGGAACCCTGACTAAGGGATTGCAAAAACTCGTAATTTGCAATTTGCGTTGCAAACAACACGTAATTTGGTCAGAGAAAGAATATGTTTGTAAAATATGACCTCTTTCACATAAAAAAAAAAATAATATATATATTCTTTATTGGAAAGAACAAGTCTGAAAATTAGATTTCAGTTATGCTATCATATGAGTCTGTGTGTAAGAAAGAAGCTGTACAGGGAACATAAGGTTACTTTATAGTTGCTGTGAAATAAAAGCATTTCACGGTAATAATGTTGCAACTACATGGTTGTTCTATTGGATATAATAAATGTGTGGCAAATTACATTATTATGCCATCACTTTTTCCATGAAGTATTTTTTCACAAATGTTACTTAGAAACTGGACTACAGGGAAAACTAACTCAGTACAAATGGGGCTTATTCCAGCTCCCACTGAACTCCTTATAAAAAGTCCAATGAGCTTCAATGAGCCTCATAGTAAACAAATGAACTATGTTTTTATTTACAGTTGGGACTCATATAGTTCAGAAACACAACGTGAAACCTGAAAGTGTCAATAAAGGAGTTCGGTGGCAAGGGCTACAAACTAGACTAGGAAAAAAAAAACCAAACAAAACAAGAAAAGTAAAGAAAAGGCTCCATATCGTGCCCATAAGCAGAGCAGCTACATCAGAAGGGAAAGAAGAAAAAAAAAGTCAGCATCTAAGATCTCTTTTTCTTTGGGCAAATGTGAAGCACAAAGCCATGCTCCCCCTCTACCTATAAATACTACTTGATGGTGTTTTATCCCTGCATACCATTTCCCAGTTGAGGATATAAATAAGCTGATATTGCTCTAAGAATAATAAATCTAGTTTAATATTATTAATGCATACACACACACATATATATATCTGTATGTGTGTATATACATGTTCCTGTGATTATACTAGTACAAAACTACTTACACCTGGCACTGGAGTGAAAAACTGAAAGTTGATGCATCTTGTCATGTTGCTGGGAAAGTTCCGGTGCCTTGCAGTGCTGACAAATTTGTGGTTTTACCAGCATGAAACATTTTAAGACAATTTTTCTCCAATTACACTACATTAACAGGACAAGATCCTGCTGTCTTGTTTACATCCTGCCATTTGACAGGATTTCTCCTGCTGGTATTAGAAAATCACAGCACCATACAATTCTCTGAGTTGGAAGAGCAACTGAGCATCGAGTCCAACTCCTGAGTCTGGACAGGGGAGTTAAACCATGTATCTAAGAGCATTGTCCAAGTATTTCTTGAACACCGATAGGCTTGAGACCATGAGCACTTCCCTGGGAGCTTGTTGCAGTGCTTAACCACCCTTTTCCTAGTATCCAGTCTGAACCTCTCCTGATGGACTTTAAACCATTCCCTTGTGTCCTATCACCACACAACAGAGATCAATGCCTCCCATTCCACTCTTACTCATAAGAAAGTTGTAAACGAGGTACCATTCACTCTCTTCTTCTCTTGGCTGAACAAACCTAGTATCTGCAACCACTCCTCCTAAGTCTAGTCCTCTAGACTAGCTTTGTTGCACTCCTTCCAATTACCTTTCTAGTACTTTCATATCATTCTAATATTGTGGAGCTCAAAACCACACACAGTATTCAAGGTGATGCAAAACCAAACTTAAATAATCCATAAGGCATGGACTGTTCCTCCGAAGCCCAGCTGTTGTACCCTGTGTAGCTCTGTCCTTACAGCCTGTTTTGTGGCAGGTGACCACTGCAGACCCCGAGCAGCACCGCAGGCACATAGAGCGTACCCGCCGGGAGGCCCAGCTGGCAGCGCTTCAGTACGAGGAGGAGAGGATGAGAACTAAGCAGATCCAGAGAGAAGCTGTCCTTGACTTCGTTAAGGTGCCTACTTGACACTTTACTTTTTCTAAATCCCTTATTGAAAATTAATTGCCACGATCATTAATACTTGTATGTTTCGCTCTTGGTCAGGCATGACACTTCAGAAAGAAAATGGAAAAATAGGATTTAATTCCATTCAGTGTTGGTGCTGCAGCTTAATATAGAGAAAACTAGAACTGGGGAGGAAAGCAGAAGAGATTTACATAAAATGTGATTGTTGTAAAGAATTCTGGTTTTACATAGTCTGCCTCATTCTTTCAATTTTTCATTTGTGTAGATGTGACAGGATTGGCCTACGAAGGAAGGGGACTTTATTTTAGAAGGCATAGAAGCAATTTAATTTTTAAGACAAATTTAGCAGAGAAGCAAAGCAATCATACACACAAGAAGATAATGTTGCATGATTTATTTTGACATTTTACAATGCATAACTAAGTTATCTCCATAAATTTCTGGTACATCAGATACTCTGTGTGCACCGTGTCTTCACTTTCTTTTTCCCTGCAGTCAGTATGAAGTATTCTGCTGCTTAATGCACAGACTTGTTTGTGTTGTACTTGTCTTAAATTTATTGTACTGTTTGCTGCTCTGGTGACCTATCCAAATCTTGCCATCACAAATTTAATTAAATGTTACAGTTAATTCCATGGGCATAAGGTGGTTTGCAGAGAGGAAAAGAATGTTGCATTGCATTTGTGTAATGCATGAAAGCAATTCAGAGAAGGACTTTTAGCTGCCTGAAACTAGGCTTTTCATTAGCACCAACTAATCTGAGGCGCCTGGCAATGTTTTCTAGAAAAGCTGCTTTTATTAAAGGTTCAGCTCAGTCTTTCAGTTAAAGACTTTAGATATTCAGGATGCATTTTGTCTATTGATGAGCCTTTGGGGGTTTTGAATTTTGGTTGGGTTTTTTTTCTGTTGCCTTTGTTATTCATGAGCACTTTATTCTCAGCAATTAAGTTCCTCCCTTGGGTTATATTTTGAGTTTATTATGCATCTTTAATAGGCAAAAACAATTTGGGTTTTTCAGTTTTGTATGGAATAAAGGCCATTTTTTCAGCAATAATACCAGCAAAGATTTAGCTCAGTGGAAACTTGAAATTTCCCCAATGTGTATTTTATCTAACAACTAAGACTTCTTGTGTTTTAAAACACTTCTAAATTATGCTGGTTTCTTCTGAGCTTTTGTTTCTCTGTCACATTCTTTTAAATTGGTCTTTCATTTTTCCTTTTTCTCTATAGCAAAAAGCATCCTTAAGTCCTCAGAAGCAAAGTCCTCTGGATAGTGAGGTAAGAGTCCAATAAGAGTATTATTTGGGATGCCAGCACCTGAATTCTTAGTTCCATCAGAGATATTTTCCTGATTGTGGAGAGTTCTTCAGGACTGGGCTATAGCATATTTTTTTCACGCTTACTATTAAGCTTTAAGTTGATTATTTTTTTTGCTCCTGGAACCAGTCTCATAGTTCCTTCTGTTCATGCAGATTGCCTGTCCAGGTGTGGTGCTTTATTAGTTCCTTTATGTTTTTATGTCCTATAGAGAAAATACATTTCATATGCTATTTTAAGCTGATCCTTGTGAGCACTAGGTTTACTTTCTAACAGGAGTATTCAGGCAATTTACTGTGTTGACGTCATCCTTCATTGATCTGTTTTTTCCCAGTTTCCGATCATTAGATCACCAGTTATCACAGAAAGATTAAGCATTAGAATTTTGAGGGCTACCAGAAAAAGAAATAAATTGATTTTTTTGAAAGTTTTATTCTAGTGTAGTTTTATAATCAAAACCAGTAAGTTTATAGGGAACACAAATCATACAAGGCTCAGACTTCTGGAATATACAGAGCTGAGCCAGTAATAACTGTTCTCTCTGCATTAGATTTCTGCATAATAACAGCTCTTCCACTGCATGATGTCCCCACTTTCCTCCAGGGGAAGATAATTCACTTGGCAGTGCTAGTCAGATCAAAACTTTTAATTATATAATGAATATAAATAGTTCTTTAGCAGTATTTCCAACTAACTCTTTTTTGTTAGAAAATTACCGAAACATGGGGTAATTGAAATAGTTTTTGCTCCTTTTCCTTCTTAATGTTCTTCTGTTCTTAATTTATTCTTTTAAAAGGTCCTTTGTTCTACCACGGTAAGAACTGTGAATACATAGTTGTCTTTATTTGCTTGAGACTACACTGAAAGCAGAATAATCGATTCCTTAAGTAATACAAATGCACTGTAATTCATGGGTCATGTGACTGTATATTCCTACAGAGTTACAGATACTTTCTGGCTTTTTAAAAAAGCCTCACAACGCTATAAACAAGCAGTATGTGTTCCAAAATGTCTGTCTGTTCACATGCCGTGTGTTTCTGACATTCTGTGTGTTTCTGACATTACTCCATCTCTCCCACCTCCCAGTGTCCCTTTCCATCCAGAAGGTCTCAGCATACTGATGATAGTGCCTTGTTAGTGGTAAGATCCTGCACGCAATGGCCTTTTTACATGGCAGATTCTAGAGCCTAGAAATAACGACGTGTTACAATTGTCTCAGATTAGACCAACTATTTTAGAGCTAATCTAAATAGCATAAAACATGATCATCTGCTTTGAAAAGTAGCTTAGCTGTGAACTTTAATATTATGAATATGTTGATACTAGAACTGTCAGCCATTTGTTAATAATAGAGTGGATTTTTCCACAAAATAACTAATGCTTATCTTTTGCTGAGAGCAGAAGAAAATTACTGATAGTAAAGAACAGCTTCTAAAAATAAAACTTCCCCTTTAGTTGTTCTGGTTTGATTTCTTCTCCGTTTATCTTGCTTCCCAATCGATGTGCTCTTCAATGTCAAGTAAGCAGTTTTAATGCTTTGAGTACAGCCTTCCACTTAAGTTGTCTCCATCCTGCACATGGTAGTTAGAAATACGTAATATTTTGGTAACCATACCATAGCACAGGGAAAAACTGCTCTCCATATAATGCTACAAATCATGAAATGTTCCTCATACCTTTTTATTGTTTATTGATGAAAATATCTTTAAAATAATCTGTTTTGAACACTTACAAAAAGTAAAAATATTTATGTACTTAATTCATGTTTTATGCTATTTCTTCCTTTATGGCATCTTAGCAATGTAGCATAATTAAAGACTATAATTAATGCTATAATCCATATCTATGAAAGAAAAATACACCTGATTTGCTTGTTGTTGCATGATTGCATGACTGCCTGGGATTTGTTTTCTTAATTCATGTGCTTCCATTATCTGCCTAAATTTTCTTTAGGCAGTGCTCTTGGTTAGAGTATCTCACTCCAGAATGTGTTCATCAAGATATTTACTGTCTCTTTATTCCTGCTTTCACGTGACTAGCACTCTGTGGGAGAGAAAGAAACCCTGTAATAATAAAGATTTAGTGATCATGCATGTGTCTGTTTAGAAAAATCACAATCAATTAGCATATTAAAATGTCCTTTCATACTTTAATAACAAGAATCAGTGGTTTGGTTTAAGTGTTGATACCCTGTTGTCAGTGAATTCAGCTTTGGAATGTATTGTAGAGATACCTTTAAGGACCCTGTGTGATCCCATGACTTTTGTTTGTTTCCTTTGTGTCTTTAACCAAGTTAGATCCTTTTCTTCACAAAAAAGCGAACAGGCTGGTAGGGAGAGATTGAACTAGATTTGAAAGCAATCATTTCTGTGTTCGTTGTTCTGTTGATTCTTTGCTCTTTTCAGCAACACTAAACTATAATAATATATGAAATACTGGGTTTCCTGACCTGCTGAAGGATGATCTGCAGCTCTGTTTTGTAGTGGAAATACACACTGTGTCTAATGATGACATATGCCAGGGCAGCTGTTTCTGGCAATTATTGTAACTGGAACATTAAGCCCATGATAGCTCTTGAATTTGTAGTATTTTTGTTTCTACAAATGTATTTTGTATGGTAAATACTTGTTCAACAACAAGGAAATGTTCATTAGTTTGCCCTTTTTTTTAAAAAAAAAGGTTCTGTCATAAGAGTTGAAATTGCTTTTACCTTTTTATATTGCATTGCATTTTATTTGACATTTTTGCTGTCCTTATGGATTTGAAATTTAACAGTTTCTAATTTCCGAGGATGTTTTTTTCCTCCACCAAAACATAGAGACATTTCATATCAAAACTCTATTCGCTAATGGCAGTTTTCAGTACAGATTTTCCATTTCAATAGTTTCCTCTCTTTTTTTTTTCTCTGCATAAACACTGCATGCAGTAGTGTAAACTTTTCCTTGCAAAACTTTTGGACATTGAAACTGGCAGAAGGGCTAGTTTAAAATAAAATAAAATAAAATGTTCTACTACCATTTCCACTGATTGTTCTAGCTTTATGGTTTGGGAATAACACTTTGTAGCAAAAGAGGAGAATATTACATTGAGGCATAGTAAAAGATCTTTTGTTCCATCAGAGCTCTGTAAACTGAGCAGTTGCTTTTCTTTTACTCCAGACAATGTTTTCAACTCAGATATAAAGAAAAGATAACAAAAGTAATAAGTCTAATACGTAGTTAGAAAGCTAGTGAGCTTTCTTTTATTTTACTACATCCCTTTTCTGGTATTGTTAACTGCTCTAACAAAAATTTTCAAAAAAACAGAATTTAAGTTGTAAATCTCCTTTTCTAAATCTTACATCATGTTTCTTTTGGTGTTCTTGTCATTTATCACTAAAGAAATGTGTTCACATTGCACAGCTTATTCTGGCCATTTCCTTCTGTTTGTAAGCAATTTCAGGACAGTCTGTTTGAACTCACAAAATCACTACCCAAACATTCTATGAATGTTAATAGTTCAGTTTAGTTGTGTGTTTTTTCTATGTGCTTGTGATGGGAAGTGGAGTTTGTAGCACTTCATTGCACGCTGATGAGTTTCTTCGTATTGACTTGCAATAGCAGACTAACTAAAATGTTGCTAAAGAAATATAGTCACTGGCCTCTGAAAAAAATGGGCTGTATACCTCAAAAGTTTTGTATTAGTCACATCCTGCTTGCTATTCTCACAAGGGTAGCCCCATTCCTTACATTTGAGATTACTTTTTGAGATAGTATGAAAGCTTCAGACTGGCTAATCTTGTTTGCTTCTGAATCTCATTTTTCCCCAAAGATCTTGTTTTCTCCCAAACCGTTCCTTATAAAGTGAGTACTAGGGAAGAAAAAAAAATTAAAAAAAACAACAACAACAAAACACACACACACACAAAAAAGCCCACAAAAAAACCCCACTCTCAAACTGCTGCTCAGTTTCTCTGTTAAGAAGCCTGTGTAACACTTGATAAGCATCAGGCAGCTGGTGTGACCTCTTCCTTTTGTAACCTTTGTGTCATTGCTGCCTTGTGCTCCCCCCACTGCGCTGTGTTTTCTTGCTGTGGTCTCAAACATGGCCTGGCCACCATGTTGCTGTTAGCTGTGGGATCTCTGAACTGTTTTAAACTACGGCTTTTAGGCACCACTGTGTTGCACGTAGTGATGGTATGAGTAAAGTAATCAGGACTTGAATTATGCTCACTTGTGCCCTGGAGTTTTCTCTCAGACCGTTGGCATCCATTTGCGTATTCAAATGTTTAATAATCATATTCCCTTAAAATATCCTTATTTGGTTGGTGCAGCATTCTGGTTGGGCTCTGCTCTGGCAGTCCCACTATCTACAGTTGTTTCTGGGGCAGGGAGACTTCAGTGCTAGAGGCCACGTGCAGCATGTGCAGTAGTGTTTTAAGTGTGAATTGCAGCATCCTGGTTCCTTTTGCGTTGCGGCTGCCTGCTCTCAGCCTGGGAGGTTCACTGAAAATTTTTTCATGTATTTGGCCCGTCCAAAGCTTTCTCTAACAGCACCTCCCCCCTCAAAACACACCTTACTAGCCCAAAGAACAAATCCTCACTTATTTTGCATAACATAAAAGACAGAAAAGCAGAACTGTGCTTCATTTATTAAACTTTTCACCGTGAGAATATAGCATTTCATGCAATTTTTTTGCATTAATGAGAGCTGAAGCAGCTAAATTTAAGTTAGTATAGACAGCATTGATTGCGCATCTATGTCAATTATTCTCTGCAAAAATGCTAAACAGAACATTAGTTAACCATGTGGTAATTTTTAACGTGAGGAACAATTCCTGAGGAAAGATATAGCTACAGGCTGACTGCTGAAAATAGAGTCTAGTAAAGGACATTTATTTATAACACAATCTGTGGCTGGATGCACAAATTACGGTTGTACCAGCAGGTTTTATGATATACTTCAAATACAGTTTATTTGTATTTAGAATAGAAATGACTTACAGTGGAAGAGGGTGGTACGGTACAAATGAAGAAGGTGCTAAACCCAAAATTATGGTCTCATTCCAACCTGACAGTCTGGGAAGACAAAGATGCCAAAGCAAGTGCAAGGAAAAGAATAAATATGTAAATATGTAAACAGACCCATCAGATCTTTATAACATTTAGGAGGTAGTTGTCCTTTGTGACAAGCCCTTCACTCAAGACAATCTGAAAAGAGGACTTGCCTATGAGCAGAGTCAATTAAATCTGTTCTCATGACACGCCCCCTCATGAGGGCCTGGAGATCAGCTACATGGTGGCTGGGTTACAAGGTGCCCTTGCTGCCCTTCAAAGCAAAGTCTGGGGTCCTTTATGTTAAGGGAGAAATGACTTGGTTTATACTGAATGTATGTATTTTATAAATAAAATACTAAAGGGTAAGACCAAAGCAAAGTGCCATTAGCTTCCCTCCTTGACCCCTGCCAAGGTAGTGGAGTTACAATTAGTCATTTTATTTCATTTTGGCTTGGAGACGAGCAGTCTTCACCCAGCTGCTGAGTGAAGCTGATGTATTTACTTACATTCTTCCTCTGAAACGGAGGAAAACGCTTTCGTTAAAAACATTGAGTGAACATTCTTTTTCAAAATGTAGTTGATTTTTTGCAAGAATAAAATATGATAATGATAGGGGAAGAATCCTGTTTTGGGCTGGCCAAGAGCAGAATATTTTTCTCACAGAATACCAGAATATATAATTTCATTTACTTAGCATTTTGGCAATTTTATGTGAATATAAGTGGTGTCAAGCAAACTACAAATTCATCTGTTTTTCTAAGCTTGACCCTATCAAATTGCATATTTGGGGAGAGGTTGTTCTGCTTCCCTTGAAGTCTTACTTCCTAACTAGCTATAGATTTACTTATGGAAGTTGGAGCTTTTGGTTGATAAGATGAAAATTTTCAGAAAGTTAAACAACAGATCTTTTCTTCTGACAGCAATGGTTATGATTTCTGCCTAGCAGAAGAGAGTAGCTATGCCAGGGCACTAGGGTGGCTTTCCTGCTCTATCTGCTCACAGGCAGCCCAAAGATAAAAGTTGAAAGTATGTCCAGGCACTCATGCTGTGCGCTCTGAGTCTAAAATAAATTTAAAGCAGTTTTGAGCCTCTGGGCAAGGCAGATATGCAGAGCGTGGATGCTGAAGTCTCTTCAGACAACGAGCTGTGTGAGCATCACCATGTCAGGCAGCATCTCAGGCAGCCCCTATGGGAAACTCTGGTGTCTGGAGATCTATAGATTAGCAGTACATTCAAATTAATCTTGTATCTGGTCTCACAGATTAAATGGATACACTTGAAGGATTTCGTTTTGAATGAGTCTTACAGGATTTGGGCTTAGATGAGAGCAGAATTTTTACTTTCCTCCCAGACGCATCCTGTGCATCTGAGTCCACAGCACGCGTCTCAGTCTGAGGGCGACCATGCAATCCCATCAGTCCCCCTCTTCCTAAGGGCTATTGTTTCTATGTTAATCCAGTCAAACATAAATCCTCAACTATCAAGAAAAATAATTTTGTTCCTTTAACTTTCTTTTCATTATTAATGATAAAGATATAATCATCACACAAACATGTTTGGGGAGAGAAAAAAACTATGTTGGGCTACTTGGCTCCAAATATTTCCTAGGTCATTAATTTTCTTCTTTCCACCTAGTTGTTTTTTGTTTTGTTTTTTTTTTAATCTTTGCTGGACTGTTTTTTCATGTTAATAGCGCCTAAAAGCCTGTGCTTTCTTCACAGCGTGTAACCATAAATTCCAGTACAAAGTCCTGAGACCAATGCTTAATATAGAGAACATTATCCTTCTGATACTTTTCTATTTATTAGTTTATCTGTAACAAAATGTACAGGTTACCTAAAATGCGTGAAGAGCAATGCACTTCGTATTGCAGATTTGAGGGGTTTCCAACGCTATTAGAGATTAAGATGATTTTGTCAAAGCCTATTATGCCTTAAGAGATAATTTGAAGTGAGTTTCAAGATTAAATCTCCAGAGGCCTTCAATATGAAAAAATTGGGAAAGGCAGAGATCTATCTTTGTTTGTTCTGAATTTATAGGGCGTTCATTCAGCACGTCACTAATGTTAACAGCCAGGACAATGCCTTAATTTTATCTTCTGACACTGTTGTCAGGTTCAGGTTTTAATTTCAATACTATACTTCTCATATACCAGAGTCTATACCCACATAGTGCTACTCTCATTTGCAAATTTCTAATGCTTGTGGTTGGGACAGTAATGTTTAAGAAACAAGCAAGCATAGAAGGAGAGATACTTTCAGCAGCACAGCACAAAAAGAGTAGCAGAATCTCTGCCCTGAAAAGTTTGCCATACAAACTGCCAAACACAAGGCATAGCATGAGCAGAATTGGTTTTATGGGTCTAGGAAATCAGAATTATTTTTCCTGGATTCTGTGTTCTATGAATTTAGAACCTGGTTTTTGAGATACGAACTATGATACTACACATCTCTGTGGATTATTTTTTTTTAATCGATTGTCTTGCCAAAATACAATATGTGCAAAAAGTAATGACCTAGACCCATGTCATTATCCTGTCAGGGAGATAGAGTAACAGGCTGCCAGTAAACAGGCTGTGCAAAATAGGGGAGATAGAGACATCTTTTGCCAAAATCTCAACTCAGTGCTCTAAAATGACAGCTTGTGATAAAGTACTCTCTATTGATTTAAAATAAAAGGCTAATAAAATGGAAATCTTAAAGTCATATCCCTTAAAAATGAAATCCATAAATCACTAATTTGACATATATTTTAATAACAGTGTTAAATATATACATGCATAAATGCACTCTCTCACTTTATGTATGGAATGGTCAATATACCATTCAAGAGACAATATCTTATGGAATATACATGGTATATTATTCAGGAAAGATAAAAGACTATTCTGATGTTGCTCAAACAAACAAAACCAGACAAACCCACTTTGTATTGCTATTTGTAAATCTGGGATATGCAGTTGACATCCTGGAGCTTGCAGCCTTCCAGAAGAGACCTTTATGTTTGAAAGCCATGCATAAAGTAAAATTTGATGAAAAGGAGTTCAAGCTTTCTGAAATAACCCTACTGGATTTTAAGAACTTGGTACATCCCCCACCAGAATAAAAAAGTAAAGCAAAGAACTTTCAAACCAACTTTTAATATAAGGAAGTCACGCAAAACAAGTGGTCACTATTATCAATGTCACATGCAGCTTCTATGCTACTCTGAGGTTGGATGGGCTTTACAGACATTTGTGCTCTATCACGGGAATCATAATGGGCAATACTTTAGGGTTCATAGGAAGATTGAAATCTGACCTACATAACACATTCATCCATTTCTGGCACAATTAGTAGAGATGACTGTAAATACTTTTCTCATACTTCAATGCCAATTCTAAATTTCAAATTTTTTCCTGTTTCACACTAGAGAAAACTTCTTGAATACCTTTTTCAAAGGAGACATTAATTTCCCCTGTTACCAGGGGATTCAAATGAGATGGGGTAGAAGATGACTGAATATTGTGTGAGGATCAAAATTCTCTGAAAAACCTAAATGTATATATTCTAGACTATTTGCTACCTGAAAGCAGCTCCCTGGGGCTGTGGATGGTAAAGAGAATGTGTTCCCTCCAGAATGCCTCAGAAGAGGTTCAGTTAGAACTGATCTGGAAGAATGAGAATACTTCAGAACAGAGGTGTGATACTTCAGCTTTTAGCAAACCTGAAGACCGAAAGAGACTTCTCTGTGGTAGCATAACTCACTTCTATTGATGGAAACAATTCACATAATTCAAGGGAACTGAAAAACAAAAACGGTACACCTGACAGCTGGACCAAATTCTTCTGTTGAAATTAAACCCTCTTGCAGCTCTTCAAACAGTAGTCCTTATGTACCAAAACCTGTTGTATCATGAATGATTTTTTGTGCAACCTTTCCATACTGCATAAACCTTGTATTTTCACAATTCTTTCCCTGATGAGGTTAGTAAAATAATTTATGCGAAATAAATGAGGAAACAGAAAGGTCAATCAGGGTACACAAACTACAGGAGGGGGTTGCTGGTTTTGTTTTGTTTTCTTCCTCCAGACTACTGTTTAAATCTCTAGATATCAAGAATGCTTAAGAGAGATAGATAACAGACAACAATTGAGCTGAAGTTAGATGCCCTTAAGATTTCAGAACTCCTGTATTTTAAACAAATTACTTTCAAGACAAAGCCTGTCCAAATAAATAGAAGGTAGAGTTAAAAAAATCTTTTAACACATGTCATGGGATGTCTTCAAATATTCCATGTAAATAAAAAAAAAAGAAGGACTTAAAATTCAGCTGTAGATAATGGAAATATTTTCTTTTAAAAAGAAGAAATTATAACTAGGACAGAGGAACCTAGGCTAAAACATCCAAAACTTAGTAAATTCAGCTAATTTTTATTTAAACAGCAATATTTGTAATAATATGACAGTCACAGCTGAAAGAAATGATGAATTATATGAAGCATGTAAACGCTCTGTAGTATGCTTTCCATTTTTGATTGTTTACCTTTTATTTGTGGAACTTAACAGAGAGACTTCTGCTTGGAAAACAAATCTTTTTAAAGCCTCTGAAAATAATCATTTTTCAGAACACCACCAGGATGGTTCCATTTTGCATCAACCAGAATTTCAAAATTTAAGTAGTAACATGCATGATTCTTTAGGCTGCTAAGCATCTCATAGTACATTTTGGCTACAAAAGCTGGAAGTGCAAAGCACTTCTCTCTTTGCATAAGTGAAACCTGATTGAGTAGATAAGCAGTAAAATATCTTCTTTATGAGATAGAAAGTGGACATTACTACCTGGAACACCCAGCTGATATGTTTTCTTATGATTTCCACTGTTCCCACTCTTCAACGTAAAATAGAAAATGAAGATGATTCTAAGTGGCTTTAAAGCCACAGCTTTCATTCTCAACTTGCTGTAAATATTTTTTTTTTAAAACAATGCCTGTTAGTAATAGAAAAAACATAGAGTTAGGTCTGGAGCTTGGGAGATGGGAAAACGAATAAAGCCTGAGTTGGCCCTTGCCTCTTCTTGCTTATGCCTCCAGCGATGAAGAGGAAACTTCTCTTCCCACCTTCTTTGTTTAGCTCTTAAACTCTTTGGGACAGGTATTTTCACCATAATATTATACCACAGTCGCCTCTGGGGTGCTATATATTGTTTTATTGCAAATAAACAATGCAATACTGAAAATCAGTCATGAAAAGTGAAGATAATTTCTGCTTGTGCCTACTATGGGTAGCATGGGTGAGCCCTTGCAGATTTGTGGCTGCCAA
>JAOXNG010000042.1:11884867-11896828 GCA_028566535.1 Scolopax minor | reverse complement strand
CTAGAGCTGGAGGAGATGCAGGTCTGACTTTACCCTTGCTCTTTGCAAGCCAGCAGTTTATTAAATTACACGGGGAGATAAGTTAAAGACAAATTGAGACCCGAAACATTTAATTCATAAATTAATGACCAAGCTTAGCGGTATCTACCTTAATATTGCGACAGCTTTTGCTGCTGGCACTCTTGAAATAACTGATATGGATTTGAAAGCTTCTTGGAGAGCCTTTTCCTTCTGGCACTGTTGTAGAGAGGTTGCTAAGTTTAGATCACAGGAATGCAAAGTTACTCAATCAAACACAGGAGTCTGCAAAGTTCATGCAATACATGGAGATAAAAATGAGGTTTTATTTCTTACTGGTGGATCATGGACAGCTTTCCTCCTTCCTCCTCCCTGAAGAAAAATGGATAAATACAATCACTTGAATAAATCAAGAAAGACAAGAGCTTTTTAGCTAGAAGGGGAGCTTCCTGTCTCCTGATACATTTTGGCACCTTGCTGAGCACTTCCCCGCTTATCTTGCTCAATCAATGAGTTTCTAAGAGCTGAACTTAACGAATTGCATACAAAAGCTTGTCCTGCTTCTTTAGACCAACAGAAGACAAGCTGTTTCTTGTGGCTAAGCAGCGAGAGAAGTGTTTATCTCTTTACTCTGAACCTTGGGAAGGCAGCACATCTGCAAGTCACAGAGATTCTCACAAAACCTGATGACTTGGTAAGTAAATCCTGGAAGAAGAGGTGCACAGACTGAGCAAGGAGGATGGCAATGGAAGGGAGAATGAGCCAAAAAAACCCGGGGGATGCTCTTTTTGAAAGCCTGGAGTGAAGTTAAGAACAATGCAATTCCTATAGCAGAGAGGGAAGATGCCTAAGATTAAGTCACTGTTTCTGCATTTCAGGCAAAAATCTCCCTGATTCTGTGCAGAAGCAGAGCTGAGCAGCAGACAGTGCCAGACTGTCTAAATTTCATTATATATATGGAGAATGTGTTTTTTTTTTTAATATCAGACTTAAAACCTTTGAAAAGACACTGTCTCAGGTTCTGAGATCCATGAAGGGATATGAGTGAAGGTCAAAAGCTAGAGAGGTGTTTACCTGTCTGAAAAAATCCAAATAACATTTTGTTCTATGTCTTATTATCGTACATCACTCACAGTTTTTCTAATTTAATCTAATAATGCACATGATTTGATTTAAAGCCAGTAAATACTACAGTTGGTACTTGAGAGTTGGTACCCCAACACAACCTTACAATCAAACATGCATTTCATTTTCAGAGTCTTTAGCTGGGTGGTTGTGGTGATCAGAAGCTCTTGATAAGGAGTTCTAGTCTTACTGCAGACTGCTTTCAGACTAGTATATTGACACAAAACCAGGCAAGTATGGATTCTATTGAAAGACAGATCAAGTTCATTCCATGAAAAGGATGTGTAGTAGAACAGACAACACAGTGGCTAGATATGATTGACAGCATGGAGTAAAAAGGATTATGTCCTTTCTGATTATAATTTGTCTGCTCCTTTTTCCCTTCCAATATTGGTTGGTTATTCTACAAGCAATTGCTGCTTTCATTTTTGTTTTCTGTCTCTTCCATGCATAAACAACAAATCCTTTGGGTTCAGACAGTGAAAGAGTTGGGTTTCGTGCTGGAAATCACACTTTTCACTGGAAGCTGGCAACTCATCCTGGAGGCAGATCCAAGAGCCACCACTGGAGTTGTTCCAGTCGATTGAACTCAGGACAAATCATGACTTCCAGCAACTTTGTTGTCTGCCTGAAATGATGGGCCTGAGCTGCTACACAGAACAAAGTAACTTTAGAATGGTCACATACTTCTGTGATAACTGCTATTCTTTCTGACAGGCTTGGGGTTGAACCAGAGCTTCCCCTGCCAAAAAGCTCCAAACCTCTAATGCACAGAAGTTTGAGCTAAGGAATCACCAGTTTGAGCTGAGATGATAACAAATCTGTAATCTATAAGATGGGATGGAAGGGGTTCTATAGCACAGTGGTTGATGGATTAGCCTTAAATAAGACAACTGCCTCTGCCACCATCTGTGCTAGCCCCTCACTGCTGCTGGGAAAAGGGAGCATATTTGCATATGGGTCAGAGCAGATTCTCCTGGGCATCACATAACCTGAAGACCATATGTTTCTGGCCCTGATTTGAACAGATTCTTTGCTGCTCTGGCTTTCACTGGGGACAAGAGTTAAAAGATTTGGGAGCTCCTACATCACATTATGTTTTAATTGATATAGGGTAGCATTTGCATTAACGTAGACACTTGTGTCCACTGTGGTCAAAGCTCAGGCAATTCCTAGTTCAGATCAGTATCAGAACCACTAGATATTTCTTTCTGAAGGGGAAAGAAGTGAAGTTTGTAAAGCAGACAGAATAATTCAAGTTGGAAAAACTTTCTGTATTTTGGGGGCTTTTTTTTTTTTTTTTTGCCTTTTTAGCATGTACTGAGCAGAAACAGCCTTTGGCTTTCATTAGTTAAGCAAGAAAGTGTTGAGCACAACACTGACCTGATAAGGATGTTGTGGAACTTGCTCTTTTTTTCCTTCTCTCTCTCATTAGCTTCTGTTAGGCTATTAAATGTTCCTGATTCCTGCAAGTTTTTCATAGTGACTGTAATTACATCATTTGCGTACTGCCTGCCAGGAAGAAAAGGAACACAACAGTAATTTATATGTGCTGGTACTACAGTACCTTTATTGATTGTTTACAGCTCAAAAGGCAAGGAAATAGATCCCATTTCTGTTCTTATGTCCTATCAAACTCAGGAGTGCTTCTCCAATGGTACCTGCTTCTTGTACCTGTCTGGAGAACTCTGTATTTGGAGTTGGTTGAAGTTTATAATGTAAAAATGCTGCCCTGAATGCTAATCTAGGACATAGCAAAAAAGCAAAACCATATTTATGCTGTGCCAGACTGTGCTGCCATTAGGAAGAAGGCTGCTGGCCTTGCAGTAGTGGTGACAGCAGGTGGATCTTGGAAAATGAGGGCTGGGGATGCAGACAAGTGTGTCTATGAAGGGATATCTGGGTGCCAAAAATACCCCAGTTCAGCCCTAGGCTGATCTCAACAAACACATGGGCTTACCCAGTTTACTGAATTTCATGGTGCATATGGTAGCTATATTTTAGCTGCATTTTTCTAATTTGTGTTAGGATCTTCTTTAAGCCCTTTGTTGAAATAATATTAAAGGACAGAAGCCAGGATGTAGAAAAATGAATACTGACAGACCGGGGAGCTGCGCAGTCTTTTAAACCAAAGGCTGCTGGTATTTCTGCAAATCAATGCACTGGATTAGGTGCAGGAATAAAATTTATTTTTAAAAAGGAATTATTTGGCCTTTATACCTGTATATATCTTTATATATACCTTTATACCTATATATCTGTTCTATAAAAAGAATGGCTGCAGCTGCCATAGAGGCTCTGTGTGCCCTGCAGAATAACTTAGCTCACAAGACAATGCTGAGATGCCACTTTGCCTGTACATATCTGTTAGAGGAACCTGACTGGGCTGATGAATTCCATGGCATGGAATCACCTGGCATGAATTCCACCCAAGCAACTGGGTAATATTTTGCAACTCCATTCAAAATAAACTGATTGTCATGACTTGGCATCCAGAAGCAAGTGAAGGCCAAAACTAAACAGCCTGTTAAGCTAGACCTCACTGCGTTTCTTCTGGACCAAGATCAAGGTACACCAACAGTGGGAGAGCAGGAAGCTTGTATTTTTGCTGTCAAAACTGAGAACTTTACAGCTCTAGGCATCCCCCACAGTCATCACATTTGTGCTTCACTCACCTGTCAGCCTGAATTTTTCTGAGACTCTCTGCAGACAGAGCACTGTGTTTCATGGCCTTATTGGAAAGACAATGGGTACTTTTTAGATCTTCAGTTTTCTCCAGCTGCTGCTTGTGTTCGACACTTTTTGGAGATGCGGCGGTAACTGTTTCCCCAGTCCCTTCCCTTGCTGACATGAGCTCTTTGTCCAGCTCCTGCTGTGCCTCTATGATTTCTATAATTTCGTGGCTGCCAGTCTAAAAGGGAATAAGAGACACCTACTTGCACATCAGGCAGTAGAAATAAACCCTTTTTAATGTTATGTGAGAGGAAGAAAAATGAATAATAAACTAGAATGAAGGTATACTAAGAACAGCTGATAGTGTATGTTAGATTCTGCAAGAGTAGAAGAGCAGAAACATTTACCTTGGTTAGCTCTGAGCACACAATATAGGCCTATTAGAGTTTACAGGATCAAAAGTCCTGAAGTGACAGGACTAGAAAAGGCCTCAAAAGGTGAATTCCTCTGCCCCAAGAGATAATGGTTCAGACTGGGTCATTCCTGACATGTTCTTGATGACCTCCAGCAATAGAGACTATGCACCCTCCTGCCAGTACCAGCACATCACAACAATCTTTACCATAAGAAATTTTTTTCTCCTCAACTGCAGTTGAGCCCCTGGCTTCTTATCCTGGTCTTTGTAAGCACAGAGGAAAAAATAATTCCTTCCCTCTTTCCAGCTGCGTTTACGTACTGGAAGGCTGTTAGTCTGTTTCTTCTCTGCCTTCTCTCCATCTTTGCCATTTCCCACTGCCTGTTGCCACCACCTTTCCCTACAGTATTGTTGTTATAACAAGAGTGTAGATGTGTGGAAATTAAAAGTGATAGACATGAGCTATCTGCTTAGCTGTTTTTCTGAGAGTGACAGCAAAGTATAACACGAATTCAAGTTGAAATTCAAAATATTCATCTCTCTTCTACGTGGAAAGGTCTCTTGTGGCTATGCACAATTTTCTTAAAAAAGACAAAGCCCCAGAAAAGGAAAGTACACTGTATAATCAGCTGAGGACTTGCTTCAAGGAACTTCTCTGCTTTATGTGCTAGGGGTAAGAATTCTGGTACATATAATAGGACATTAAAAAAGAACATTTTCTTGCGCCCCAACTGGCATCTCTGTGGTTGAACACTTAATAACAGCACAGCTGAAGCCAGCTGACACAGGCACTGCCAGCCCCATCCTAATCCATAGCTGCCTTCTCCCCACCCTGGCTACTCAGGGAAACGGAATACAGAACTCACTGGGCTGAGACATTTTCTAGCAGAAAGGAGAAAAAAGAAAAGTTTTATTTTTAGCAGCTCCAGTTCTCAGTACAGATCCCTCCACAGCCACACACGTTTGTCCCAACACAGCACAGAGGGCAGAGTAAAAAACAAGTAGTCAGGGCAGCAACTGTGTACACCAGTTACTTGTCCCAAGTTACTTGTCAAGCGGGGCTCCGTTAGTGGTCTGTGATGGTGCCATAGTCCCTGAGGGTGATCCATTGGGCATTACTTTCTTCTGAATATCTTGGATGTTTCCAGATGGGATGAATCAGCCTCTGGCAGTGTCTGACTCACCACTGACTACGGAAGGAGTCTAGGTGACTACGTGCTTAGTTTTTGGACAGTTCACTTTAACGTTAAATGAATTGCATGCAAGGTATACACAGACCAATGAAAATGACATAGTTGATTAGAAAAAAAGGGTTTAAATAGTTTCCTGGTGATGGCTGTACTTCAGAAAGAACTAGTTTTGGCAAACAAACTCCTGTAATATAATGTAAAGTTTATGAATGTTCTGATGGATGCTTTTTAATGTCTGGGAAAGTTCAAGCCAGGCTATAACTGGATTGGCTGTAAATAGCAGGGAGTTACAAACTAATAATTACCAAATAACTATGTAAGAACAAGGAGTTTGTAAACTGCATCTGTGTAGTTTCTTAGCTGTTTATCTTTTTCTAGTCTTTTGCCCAAATTCAGCCAATAGAAAGGCTGCCTTCCTCTGGTGGACGCACTGTGCGAAGCAATGCTCAAGAGTCCCCAATCTGGAAAATCAAGGAGATGCTGGCCAATTAATTAATCCTCTTAAAAATATCATCAATGGAAATTTAATGTCAGTTTCTGAAAATGCCATTGATTTAACTGACAGTGCTCCAGGGTGCTTTGCAAATACAAGTTGTCTACAAATCCAAGGATAACAGCCAAATGTAAACTGAGAAACAGGGAGGAGCAGCAAATTACAGAGCGCCAAAGTTAGCAAGTAGCTTCTCTAAGACATTTTCTTGTCTCTAAATTCTTTGTGTCTCGATTTCTTTTGGGATCTTTAGGAACACAAGTAGGCTTTATAGTCTGGGAGAAAATTTGCGTTTTAAGAAGTGACTTGGAAAAAATGAACATTTGTGATTGAAGAGAAAAGCTCGGGTGTCTTTCTCTATAATTAATGTCTACCTTTAGCACGTCCATCAGCCTGAGTCTGTGTGTCTGAAGAACAACTCCTGCCGTCCTGGCGATAGGCTCTTTTCTGTGTGTTTGTGCTGCTGGCACATCGGAGGTTGCCCAGCTCTGAGAGGGAGAAGCATCCTCTGGAAAGAGCTGAGGTTGGCTCGCAGGACTCTTAAGGCCAGGAGTGCCATCTATTGCACAGTCTAAGTATCGTTCCCACCCTGGAGTTTGCTGCAAAGAGCAGCTTCTGCTGCTTTGCAATGGATTTTTTGAAAAGTAGGTAGTATTGAAAGGAAGCACGTAGGAAACAACATACTGACTTCCTTTCCCCTTGCATTTTTAAGTGGTACAATAGAGTGAACAGCATTAGATCTGAAAACTCGGATCCCTGTTTTTATTTCCATCCTGATCACACTTTTTTTTCTTCTTTTGAGTTCCTCTTATAAAAGAGTTTCAAACCTGCTTAAACTGGATACAGCCTGCTATGCCACTTAAAATATACGACAACAGAACTTAGAACCATTTACCCCTCGGGGTGGTCCCTCCTGTTTCTTATTTCTATCAGCCACCAGAAATACTACAACACCTTCCTCCACAGCAATAAATCTCTCTCTGAGCATTAGGGCTTCTTCTCTGTTCTTTGTATCTCTGCCCACACCCTCTTAGTTATGAAGCTTATTAGAAATGAACAAGTTAATAATTTTCAGTGAGAATAGGGAATATATTTTGAAGTGGAATCTTTCTTGATTCATTGTCTGTGGGGACTAAAGCATTTTTAGCATGGATTTAGAGAGGAAAAGAAATACCCTGCATCTGAATACTTTCAAATAACCTATTGTTTTGAATTTTTAAAATTGTTGCCTGTCTTTATAAGAACCTAGATGATTTGTTTCCTTTTCTCTAATCCTTTGCTCATCATCCTACCACTGTGATTTAAAATTATAAGTTCAGGAATCTCAACTTGCGTCAGTAGGGTCCTTCTCACAAACTCTTGGCAAAGGTTTCTCAGTGATGCTGCAGTATTATATATATAAATATAATATATATTAAAATTGGTCACCCATGCACTTTTATTGTGTTTCTTCACCCAAGAGTCATGGAGCACTTTGCAGAAAAAAACACCTGAGTTGATTTTAAAAAAGATGCTGCTAAAAACATAAAACCAAGACAAGCAGAAAACAAGGAGAGATTTCTTTAAAGAACAAGGATAGAGGCACATACATGGCTGATGTCTGTCTGGCCCTCATATGAAACTGGCATGATATATCCAAGAATTGAGAGCTGATCAACACAATTCTCCAGCACAGCAGCAAACAGCAGAGCTTCCAGATGAGTGAATTTTTCCATTTCTTTGGTCTCTGTGCTCTTGCTAAGAGGAGTAAAAACAAAAGATACCAATGAGAAAGACAGTATGGTGTTAGTAACTGTAGTTTAAACTAAAGGTAGACCTGAAATGACCTTATTTGCAGCTTTTCATACACTTCCCTAGCTTTGTTTATAGCCTTTCATATGCTGTTTATAAGAGGAGCCATGCTCTGCTGATGGCTGCATTCAGGGACAGTGGGAATGTTTAACTTTCACTAAACAAAGTAGGTCTTGGTCCCTCCTACAGCAGATCTGGGTAGACAGGCTGAGAAGGGAATGAACTGAGTGAGGTGGTCTCACCCTTCAGTTCAAGGGTGACCAGTGCTTCAAGACAGACTTTGTCTTGAGAAACAACAGGTGCCTTTTTAAAATTAAACATATATATATTGCACACTTCTTTTAAAATCTCAGGTGGTGAACCTTCATGCTCTAATCATTCCTCATTATGACTGCATAGCTTTAATATTTTTATGATCCCAATTCCGTTACCACCTTAAAATGTTAAATGTCAAACAAGAACTAGTATCTAGACTAACAAAACTATCTTTAACGTTCTGTGTTTATTTTAAATTGCATTTCAAAAGTGAAAGTGCTCTGATGTACACTTAAGCATCCCTTTGCCTTACTTACAGACGGAATATTGTGAAAGCGCATCTAGGGAATGGTGGAAATTCACTATTAGTCCAAGTGAAATTGGTTCATTTAGAAAAATGCATAAGAAAACACCTGCATAACAATGGAGAAATTCTGCAAGATTTTTAATGTTTTGGTAAGCTGTTAGACAATCCCTCCAAACTGTATACTTACAAAACAGATATTTCTTGTATAATAGAATAACTGGAGTCTGAGATAACTGGGATCCTGAATGTCATTGCAATGGCAACGTCAACATCCACTAACAAAAATCTTCATTTGTTGCTATCCCTACAACTGGATTTGTGCCATCTGTTAAACCCTTGAATAAACATATTCTAGGTCTGCAGAATATTACCATCCACTCTGTAAGGGTGCTAAGGAAATACATCAGACAATGCTGTTAGCATGATTAACAGGATAAGGCATGGCCACATTCTGTGAAAATTAAAGAGGTTTAAATGCAGGTATGTTCTGGATCACTGGAAATCCATGATTTTTCATAAGCCTCTTTAGAAGTGTTTTAAAAATGCATACTTACTGTAACCTCTCTGAAACTGTTACCATTTGTCTGAATTATTTTTTGTTGATTTACAACAAACTGTAGTCATTTAGGGTAGAAAGATTAAGTTAACTTCACTTGGGCAGAAAAATGAGAGTCACTTTTCAGTGCAGGTTTATTAGGTGTCTATTAGAGTAGGTAAAACAAACAAAAATAACTTAGAGATGTCCCTGTCTCTTGCAGTAAGTTGTTTAATGCAACATGCATTGAAATGTGCTGTTCTTTGTAACAGGACGTGGCTTTCCTTCTGGAGAAGACTAGAAAGCCTAGTCTGCAAGTGGCAGTCTGTTTCATGACAGCTACATGGATAGTCAATGAGACTGGAATATTATTCCTTTCAGTCTGGATCCTTTTCTCTGATTAACTGAATAATAACTCAGAATGCAAGACTACCTGGTAAGGTGCACAATTTGCATTAAGGATTTACACAAGCATTTCTGCTATTCCTCCTCTACACAGGGTGGCAGAAAGAGTTCAGGGGTGGCATCACTCCAGTCTTACAAGCCATGAATAATGCTAAGTGGTATGATGTAGCAGGACTGGTATTTGCAGCAGATATAAAGAAGTATTAGTGCTGCCACATAAGGCATTAGTAAATATCAGATAAGGTCTGGTGCGTGTTTCTAGTCATTTATGTTGTGTTAAAAAAGCCTGCAGAGGTACAGGAGACGACTAGTGGGATGATCATGGAAACAGAAATTCTGTTTTACAAGAGGTTAAAAGAATTGAGGATTGTGATTACTCTCTGTAAATACACATGAAGAGTAGATACCAGGGAGAGACAGAGCTATTTATTTAAGGATTATACTGGTCCAGGGTCAAAGGAGTGTAATTTCCCCTAAGACAGGCAATTATGATAAGGTTTTGAACTTCTGGGTGGATGAAGACATCGAGCAGCCTTTCAGACAAGATAATGGCAGAGGCATTCTAAATTAGTTCAAGAAGAAGCTTGCTTAAAGCATGGCAGGAAAAGATAACAGTGAAGGAGTGATTTTGAATATGATAAATATGTTTGCTGTCCTCCTTCTACTATTTATACTGACTTACCTAATTAATCCCACTGTTCAGGGCTTTTGATGGTCACCTCTGACTGAGAAGGAACTGATTTCCTCCCTTTACTTCTGAGACTTTTTGACTACTTTCTGTTAATTATTAAAAGAAGAAATTGCTACAGCTTGGGATAGGAACGTGATAATATCATTAACAAATAAATACCTAATAATCTGTATAATAAACTAAAAGCATTGCTTTTAATTTCTTTTCGAACTTGGAATCAGTGATAGAAGTGGAGATGCACAAATTAAGTAGTTTTACCTAAAGTTGGATGATGTCTCTTTCCAGTCAACAGGCATTAATAAAATACTTTTTAAATGTTTTACTCATTTTTAGCTTTTAAAAAAATCTGCATTCTGTATTTTGAGTCTAAACAACATGAGAATAATCTATTACATGTGGAGTCCTAATGCTAAAAATATGGTGAAAAAAGATCTGCTGTGGGAGAGCTGTCACAGATGATTACAACAGCATTCTTGAAAGAAGAAATAACACTTGCAGCTCTCATAGGAAAAAGTGACTTATTTGGAAACAAAGGAGGATGCAATTGCTTTCCCTCTATCCCATCAGTAGCTTCTGTCCAAGAGAGAATTAATTGAAGACATTGATGCATGTTGAGAAAGCTTACAGCTGGAATGTTTCTCTAAAGCCTGCTGGTTTGTTCCTCCTATATATCTCCTCTTTTTACCGTATATTCACTCAGCATGTGCATGTGCCAAGCCAGTACACTCTGGGCTTATGCTGACTTGGAAGTGAGAAGGAAACTGCTGTCTAGGACATTAAGAAACACTACAAATAGTGAGCTGCTCTCCTGGATTTTAGCATTAACGCAGCGCCCACAAACCATCCTGATTCAGCCATTGACATTGAGCTTAATCACTGCACTTTGCTCAACTCCTTCATTAAACTCTATTAATAAAAACAACAAACAACAACAAAAAAGAGGTATGTGAAGGATTCAGCTTCCCCCAGGAGTTTAGGTTGACATTCTTTCCCTGCTGATATAAAGGGAAAGAAAAACATATCAAGAAATAATTTTTAAAACAACTGTATCAGAGATCTGGCCTCTGGTTCCTTTGGGGATTGCAACTCCCTCTGCTGTGTGAGAGTCCTGGATGCACATTTCTCCCATCCTGCTGCCTGATATAATAAAAGGGCTTCAAAGACAGCATTTTTTGCAGCATTCCTTTTAGTCAATTAAGGAGATACCGATTAATTACAGTGAGAAAATTCGAAGCTGAGCATGTCACATCTCTTTTAGCTCTGTTTTGCAAATGATTGACAAAGAGAGATTCTGAATAACCACCGTAGCAGTGGCTGGGCCATAAATCAGAAATTACTTAGTTTTTTAAAAAAAAAAAAGTCTTTTAGGCAAGCAAAATAGTTGTGGCCTTACAAAACTCTGCCTACCACTACAAATGTTAGAATCTAAGTTGCTCATTTGGAAAAAAAAAAATAGAAAGATAGAAAATAAACCTTGAAAAGCTAAAGTAATCTTGGTTTTGGCTTAGAGATGGAATTTAGTTTTCATCCCGATTGTAGAGAAAACTTTCTGTTCTCTGAGGCTGTACTGATGAAAACTGACTGCAGGAATGAAAGACATGGGCTACTTTTAGCTGTATGTCCCATACGGGTCTAAATCTGTATGGGGCAGGAAAAGATAAGATTTAGGGAGTATTGATCGTGGCATTTCTACTGCTAGAAAACAGAGTATTTTGACAGTTTATTCTCCTCATAGTAGGGATTGTGTCCTTTCTCCAAGCAAAGGTTCCTAGCACACATTTGATACTGTTCAATGGGTAGATTATTGAGTATTGCTTTGCTTTCTTGCAGAAGCCAGCAGAATAATTTGGAGAATTCACAATATTCCATCCTTTCTCCGTTCCTACGTCCTAACAATTTCATTTCTCTAAGAAAACCCTGTGCTTACAAGGCATTGAGTACCCTGACTCAGGAAAGTACAGATAGGCTTTAATTCTCCTCCTGGATTGGGGTTGGAAGGGACCTTTGAGTCCAACCATAAAAAACAAACCAAACCAAAACAAAAAAACCAAAAACCCAAAATAAGA
>JAOXNG010000042.1:11566992-11577278 GCA_028566535.1 Scolopax minor | reverse complement strand
GATGGAACCACCCCAACCGTAATTTAAAATGCCCCCAAAAATGCATCATTTTTAGATACATCTTCCCACAGAGAAAAATACAAACTAGCCGGGGTGAAGCTATTTGCACAGAAAGCAGCATGCAATCTATCAAACGCTGTGTACGAGGGAAAAATAACAAATGAGATAATCTGAGCATCTCACTGACAAATTCATTTATCTTCACAAAACTCTGCAATGCAAACACTTTTGTCTATTATCAGGACAGTAATTCAGTAAATTGGTCACTTGATTATCAAAAACCTATATTATCTTTAAAAATTGATCCCCTTCAGAAGTGTTTATTTGCTATTTGTTCACTATCAATATCAGAGGGAGTTATGAGCTCACAGGTCTGGCCCTAGGCTGAGCAGTGCCAGACTGAGCAGTAGAGCAGGACCTCTGAACTGGAGATGAAAGACTAACCAGAACAGCAAACCCAGCACTGCACAGCAACTGATCCAGCCTCCACAGTGCTATACCAGTACTCTAACTAATGGCCTATCTTTCTTTTTAATTGCCTGGCCTTGTCTTGCCTTGTCTTGCCTTACCTTCCTGTCCCCCTTCCCTTGCCAATTTTTGGAGCAGTTTGAAATCACACTTGTCATTTTCAAAAGTATTACATTAGAAGTGCCCTTCAGAGAGTATAGATAGCCTCACAGCTTAATTATTATCCTTACTTGACATATATGGTTATAGAGTTATAGTGACCTACTATTTCTGGTGAGAGACAACACTGCTGTAGACTACTGACCTCTGCTGCTTCTCCCTGTAAGGATTTACCTCTCAATCCAGTACAAGAGAGATAATACAAGTTATGTTGCCATGCTGGATGGTTCTAGATATGTTAACATTTGGAGTGTTAGGCTTCTACAGAATGCTATCAGATTTTATTCTGTATTGATGTTCCCCTGTAAGAGTAAATCCATGCAGGACAGCCTGCCCCATGCTTTGTATTCTGACCATCAAACTGAGATGAAGAATAAATGAAAAAGCTCAAGACTATATCCCTGCTGATGAGAGCATGCAGGTCAGCAATGCATGCCACAGCTCCTAGAAAATATCTTGTATTTAAACATCCTGGACATTGTCAACACATGTAAATTCAGCATCAAATGAATAAAGATCAGTGTCAGTGTAGCCAAAGGCCTCCTGGCCTAGGCAGAGGCACATGCAGGTTCAGGATGGGCTTTTCCAGCTTCTGCAAATAAAAAAGTGAAATCAACCTGCTATTCAGCATATGTAAACAGATTTAAAATATGTGGATCCACACAGAATAATCTAGCCAGTTCATAAGTTTTATCCCTGTAACTAAGCATTATTTAAAGGGAAGAAAAAATCATCAAATCTTAAGAGTGCATAAACACAATCCTCTTCTAGTGGAAAAACACTTCATGTTGAAGAGATTAATTCTTTTTTTTAAAAAAAACAGGCATCTGAAAAAATAATTCCTAAGTAAAAATCAAGATAATTTCTAAAACTTAACTGTAATGGAATTATAAAGGAAAAAAAAGGTCAAAACCCATCACAAGTGATTTTTTGGCAAGGGAATACCTGACAAAGCAGCAGCTGTACTGCTTACCTAGTTAGCAGCTTATCACACTATTTCTGTCATCTTGGCTAGAAAGGCTGATACTAGGACATACCCCAGAGTAAAGAAAATGGAGATCTTGAACCAAACCCACACACACTGTTATCTTCTAATGTGTTTAATTGGTTTAAGATTCTTCCATCCCAGCACGAGAGATATTGTTACTAAAAATAAAAAGTGTTCCATCTTCCTAGCAGCAGTGGAGACCTGCAGGCAGGATGAAGAGGGCATTTTAAGTATTACTGAAAAGGAGAAAGTAAATTAATATAGGTTTAACACAATTACTCTTTTTGAAGGGGCTCATGTCAAGCCACCTGGCAGGGGTAGCTAAGGAGAGCAAGTAGACAGCCAGGCAGCTACAGCTTTGTGAAGTTAATATATATGAAAAAAAAAGGGAAGAACAATAGTATATTCCTAATATATGCTTCTCATTCTAAAATCACAAGAACACTCTTACACCATTAAATTTTCTTTCTCCTGGATTTGGGGTGGTTTTTTGTAGGAAACAATGTCTGATTTAAGACTCAATAGATCAAATACTCTTCAATCCTGAAGGCAAGGAAGGATTAGGTAGAACAGCAGAAGGAAGGGTGTACTGTTGATCTATTTATATTCTACCACCTATTGGGTCAGCAAAGTCTTACATAAAAGCTTTGTAGTAGCTGGAATTCGACTTGCTTTATATATATGACATGAATTAGCTTCCTCACAGACCTACTTTGCTTAGCCTGATGAAGGGAAATAGTTTGTGCAGTTCTAAATTCAAGTTTTGTTGTCTTGAATACCTCTGATCTCGGAACAGAAACTCCACTTTTATTCTATCTGTCACAGTTATCACTTCGTTCAAACAAATCAAAATATACATACTTATCTTTAACTGCTTTAGCATTGCAAAAGATTCGCATGTATTACCACAGTGGTAATTAAGAATAACCTCGAAGGAAGAGAATGAGTAGAAACAGAATTAATCATTAAAGTGGTATGGAGTTAAAGAAGTTCTGCCTCAATCTCCCTGACTATTATTTGTGTTTTGCAAAGTTTAGCACTTCTGGAATATCTCAAAGTCTGCTGCAAACAGAAGGTGTAATTTCTTCCATTAAACCAGTCCATTTTCCATTTTAGGCCTTGCTGTCTACACCATTCTAAAACCTTAGGAACTGCTGCACTGTTATTTTTCATAATAAAAGCATGCCTAATCTTCATAATCACTCCTGGAAGGGAAGGTCTTTCATCATCTTTGTTGGGTGTTGCTTTTTAGTTGGTTTTTTTTTTTTTTGGTACATGAAATGCAACATCAAGAATAGTTCACTACAGTTCACTACATCCCAGGTGCAAACAGGATCTCAACAATTATGTGTCACTAAGAATTGTCCAATGGGATAAATGACAGAGAGAAAGTGGAGCTGAAAGGCCTGAACAGTTCAGACATCTCTATTGCAGACCCAGAAAAGCTTCTGATCTGGACTGCTCAACTTTCACTCCTGATTTTACATTGTCATGAAAAGCAGACACAACCAGGCACGCAGGGCATGGGCGAGCATGTTACATTAAAGAATGTTACAGGTAAGTAAAGATGAGCCTTTAGGGATGATATTTTTATCAGACATATTTTCCCAGAAGAATATTTGCATCTCAGTCGCTTCCATCCAGTCTGAGGAAAAAGTACCAAAATAAGCTATGCAAAATAACTACTAACTACAGGATTATCAAGTAGACCACCCAAATGGCCTTATGCCTCTACTCTACTCATGCCATTCGTCCTCTAATCTTTCCAATCTCTAATCTCACTTTTTATTACAACTCCCAAATCCCTCTTCCACTGAACTCTTAATCGTGTGCTTAAATTTAAGCATATGCACAGACATTCTGCTGAATCAGGTCCTTGAGTTCACTCTGTTCGCACTCAAGAGAAACGCTACTGTCTTTGGTGCTTAATAAACCACCAGTATAGAACTTGTTAAGAGGAGTCTTTCCTCCTAGCCTGAGGCTGAAATTCAGTGCAAAATGCTATCTGAAGAAACTGAATGCCCATCCATCCGTTCTATACCAAAACAAACACATAAAGTGGAAGCTGTTTCTCAAACATTACCGAAGGCTTTGGGCATAGCACTGTCAGCTTCTCCTGCTTTCAGGCAGCGGTGCGTTCTCTGGGGTTCCAGGTTCGTCAGAAAGCATGCTATGACAGCTCTTTCAGCAGCAGGCATTTTTCAAAACTCTGCTATTATAAACCAACTTTCCTGAAGTGACACACAAGATATGGGTTACTATGCTTCTCCAAATGACAGGAGGTGCTGGGGATGGGAAAGGTGCTCTATTAAATGCTCAAATGGAAGGAAGCCAATTTTCCCTTCAAAGCACTCCTGACACTCCTGTAACTCACTGTAAGTGAGCCTGCTTTTAAAGTCTCCTGCACAGAACGAACTGCTGCGCAACAGGAGCCAGGGAGATCCACAGATTAATGGGAACCACATGACAAAATGCAGTGAAAATCCTCAGCAGCCCACAAAGCCATTTCACAGCAAATTATGTAATCAGAGGGACATACTTAACACCTGTAACAGCATAGCAAACAATCAACACAATACCATATACTTGTATACGTTGTACTTCCCTTTTTATGTCCCGCCTTACATCTCTGCTTGCAGATGTTGTCTATACAGATCTTATATCACCACAACGTATCTTCATCTAACATCCAACAGACAGCCCTGGATTAAGAGGTTCCTGGCTCATACCTGGGAAGACAGTCACACATGTCACTGAATACCATGTCAAGCCTACCTTAATTGTAATAAAGAATTATGCTAATAGGGCAGAAGTTAATACTGCTACATTCTATACTATTCAGTAGACCTCAGAACACGTCTGCTATGCAGTAAGGTTAGTCCTGTTGTTATGCTACATTATTCATGGCTGTGTGTCACATTCTGCCTGCACCTTGGGTAACCATTTTGAAGATGAGCGGTGTTCCCACCATGGGAGTATTTCCTGCTTGAACCTCTGAGTGTATTTGATCTTAGCAGTGCTCACGTTGAGGCATGCTGCAAAAGTCTACAACAAAAATGCAGCACAGGTCAATTCACAGTCAGATCAGCTGCAAAGAGATGCTGATCAAACTAGAGAAATGCAGAAGCCTTTTAACCCTGCATCCTTTGGAAATGCAGTAAAACCACCATCCAGCATTTGCTAAGAAAAATTTTATGCAGACTCTCCAGTTTAACATCTGTGCCTTTCAAACAGTTTAGGTTGAATAATACAATTATTATTCACTATTTTCATCAAAACAGACAATTAACATTCATCTTTACTCCGCAGCATCCTAGTGACGTCACGTAGCAGAACAAGGCACAAAGTTTGCCTTCAGTTAGTTTACATTTGATTTGCAGTCTTGTCAATTTACTGTCTGAAAATATTGAGTGAAATAGAATCATAGAAAATCTCTCCAAATCTTACATATTTAAATCAGACACCTATAGAAGGCTTTAAAAAGCAGGTATCTGTACAAAACCAATGAAGACAGAGAACTCCTAAACTCTGGGAAGTATCCAGCATGGGCAGGCAGGGTGGGAGAATGGTTTTTTTTTTATTTCAGCACTATGGCAAACCAAGCCAGGCTTCCATTTCACTGATTTTTCCTCTCTTCCTTTTGAGAAAAGGAGTTACATTTTGAAGGAAAGAGTTATGGACCTACTGAAATGAAGGTAGGGAGGAACTTTTTCACCAGGAAAAGGGTAAAAAAGCATAAATGACTGGTTTGTAAACAGCTTAACTAGGGATGTAGACACTATTGTTTCAAAGTTTATGTCTCTGTCCAGATGAATCTTGTCTTGTAAAAGTTTAAGTCTCTTACAAATTCCAGCATTTTTTGTCACTGCTGAGAATAAGAACAAATTTAGGCATTTGCAAGCAACCTTTGATTTCTTCAGACAAAAGCAACAATGTGAGACATTCTCCAGCAGCTCTTGCCCACAGCAGATGAGGGACTGCCCCATTACCCCAACATTCCAGCAAAGGCCACGTAGACATCACTTCTGGAGCCATGTGAGGCACTTCTCTAGGAACTAAGCTCAGCCTAGAAAGACTAACCACTTCTGAACTCCAAAAAAGCCCCTCCTGAGATCCCTAAGAATGACCATTAAAGCAAAAACCAAAATGCACTTGGGGTACATTTAAAGTGTGAATAAGCTGAAAATCAAATCCACACAGAAATCACCAGCTTATGGGGCTGTCACAGGGAGCAAACTGCTTTCTGCGCCAGATCTGTGGAACTTCGTTTCCTGCTATTAGAAATGTTTTGTTTCCTATAGAAACAGATGTTAAAATGGTTCCTAGAATCAGATAACAGTGCCAAAATAAAAGCAAGCTGAAGCAATGCAGTGATTTGCTGCTGCTTTCTGCTGCCTGTGTTTTTTAGGCTTTTCTTTGGTTTCTGTCAATAGGCTTGATAGAACTCCTTTATACCAATGCCTCAGTGGGAAAACCAACACGCAATCATATCTGGAGATTGTTTTACATCCTAGGTAGTAAAACAATCAATAACTTAGAAAAACTCATCATTGCTTGCAAGACCATCTCAGAAGCATGAACTGCACAAAGAAAATTATTTTGTCTTTTCCACTGTGATAACATTCAACTACTCCCCATCTTCCCTGTATTTTAAATGGTGCTCAAAAATTAGCATCTTAGAAAAGCTTGAGCTCATGCTAAGAACCTTTTGAATATTAACATAATTAATGTCATCAGTAATACTCTGAGTTTACAGAAACAGCAGGTGAGTCAATGGGATTGATGTATTCATCTGAGAAATGAATGTGACCTCCAAAATCCTTAGGGCTTTATCAGGATGCAAGTTTAAAGTGGGTTGCTTGTAGCTCAGTGGAAAGAACAAAACTGAATGTAACTTGGGAGAAAGCTCACAGAGTGACACCACATACATAATGGGAAACTAAAAATACAACTGAAACATAAAACACTGCAACCTCCTTACAGAAGTTGCCTCACCTGTATCCAAAGGCGAGGCAGCTTGCAGGAGAGCTTGAGAAGCCATTCCAAGGAACGTATGATGAGGGAGAGGCAATTAAAAGAAGACCCTTCCTGCAATTCAAATCTGGCAGGATATAATTTTTTTATCCAGAATGCTTAAAATTAAGTTAAATGCTTTAGACCTCCAAACAATTTGGAATAAGTTTGCCCACTTTTTAATTTTAGCACATCAAACAATTTTCCTTTTTGCAAGCAAACGCTCAAAGCGATTCAGTGACTGAAACAACTTCATTTTGTCTTAACTACTTCAGATCATTCAATCATTTCAACACAGCTGAACTGTTATGATAATATTTCAAGGTTCTCAGCAATAAGTGAACTAGAGGGAGTTTCATGGAAATAATCTATCAAGGAGTTCTGGTGAATAACTTCATTTTCATAGATGAGGTTGTAACCAGAAGCCCTCAGAGGAATTTACCCCCCTGTAAATCGTTATGGCCTATTGTTCTTCACAGAGTTCAAATGCAGGGTGTCTCGACAGTCAGGCAACGAAATTAGCTTTAATGGAATGAGGTACTTTGAACCTTGATGTGCCTCTTTATTTTATACCATTATTCAATTGTTTTAAAATATGCATTATATTGGCTGGCTTATAAAGGAAAGCTTGGCTTGATTTCATGTCATTTTTGCAACACTGTAGGAGTGGATTTTTTTTTTTAACATGTCTAAAAGGATCTTCACACTTTCCCATACTGACAGGGCACAGACCTGAGCAGAGGAACAAAGACTTCTTTGACCAAATTTTTAAATGGGATAAACATGGCTGCTTAGCCGCCGTTTTCATATAGTTTCACTTGAATGACCTGTAGCCTTGTGTGAAGTGTGGAAAAAACCCCAACCCTAAAAGGCTTTAAAAAGGCAGTTTTATACAGCACTGTTTGTGGCCAATTGATGCCTTTGTTCCTTGAAGGCCTCTGCAATAATTTCTCTATTGAGCAAAGTGATATTTATTGAAAATGGCAGAGCTGAGCATCAGCAGGTTCCCCTGCTGTTTGGTTTATCTGTCCTCTGAACTCCAAGCAACATCTTGGCCTGAAAGTGTCCCCCTGGTAAAATAAGCCACTGACAACGCACAAAGCCTCCATGACTTCCCACTGACAGTATTTCTGTTGTAACTATGTGCTTTTTACCCCATTAATGTTTAATTTCTTTTTTTTTATCCTTCACCTCATGTCTTTTCTTACAGAGCTCTCTAGCACAGCAGCCTATTGAGCTCCAAAGACAACTTCCGATAATCCACAGATTTATCAGATTCATGTATTTTAGAAGAATATGTAATTTAGTGGAGGGATTAACATATCACCTACTTCTAAGAACTGATCTGCAACTTGGAAACTGATGGGAGACGGGGCTTAGACATGAAGTCATTCACTGGGCTAGGGGTTTGCACAGCTTCATACTGTCACTGTCATCTACCTTGGGCTCCTTCAGACAGGAGACAAATCCTATAATTTAACTAGAAAGAGAGGAGGTCCCACTGAATAGGCAGTACACTACAGCTCAGTGACCAATAACTCAACTCCTCGTACAATGTTGTGCTTCAAAAACTTCAAATAATGTTCCCAAAGTAGCTTTTTAATAACTATGTCTTGTAGAGACTGGGAAAGAAGCACACAGTCTTGCCCAGAGGCACACAATGAATCAGTAAGAGAAGGGGAAAGAGACCTCAGGAAGTGTTTGGCTTCAAGTCTTGTGCTTCAATAGATAATTCTGCCTCACTCTTTTACCCAGCCAGGAACTGTGCTTTCTGGCTACTGGAAACTCTTACTGTGACTGGGAGTCAGTGCAGTAGCACAGATTGCTGCAATCATGCTTTGGAGCGGGTGCCAGTGGTTCCCTTCCCTCCGTGTTTTCCGTGCTTTTGGTGGTTTCTTGTTCACCCTAACCAGAAAGCAGGGTGGTTCTGAACCACAGCCAAGCATTACTAATGGAAATGGGAGGCAGGAAGGAAATAAAGATGACTGCTTGCAGAATTAGAAGTACATTTTAGTGTCTAAAATGGCATGTCAAAGCAGGGCAAAAAATAGATATAATAGCTCTGACAATAGAAGAAAAATGCTTATAAGCTAGAAAAATTAGTAAATCTTTGAAACTTATCAATAATATTCTTGTTCATTAAGACAATTTAAACCCAACAGAAATATAAAATAGGAGAGTCATGGGGAAAAATACTGCATTTGTTCCCTCTTGATCCGTTTTAATTCAAACAGAGTTCCTGTGAAAATGCTTAATTTCCTTTTCTTCTTCCTTTTTAACTCTGGACACTCAAGCATATTTTGAGCTCGGACAATGTGCTTCAGTGAAGTCTGTATATGGCTCATGCTTAACTTCACAGGTGGTTTCTTTGTTCGTTTAAGTGGTCAGCTAAGTTAAAAAACATCCCCCACTCAAAAAACTATAGATGCTCCTGATCCGCAGTTTCTAATATCCTTTAATATACAAGGTTTCCTTCCACAAAATTTCACTAGGTGTAAAAAGGAGCCCAATGAATGGGTGGAAACACAGCACTTTTTCATGTATTCAAACTCTTCTCAAAATTGCCAGCTCCAGGAACTGTAGCAATAATTTTGCAAAACGTAGTCAGCAGTTAATCTGAAAGGACAAAGGCTTAGGACAAATGCCATGTTGGTTCATTGCTGGCAGGGACAGGTAGGCACCATTTTGTACAAAGTGAGCATCCATTTTGTACAGAACATTCAGAGATTACTGTCTAAAAGATTCTTAAGAGCTGAACCAATATAAACATATTTTGCCTAAGTCCAAACAGCCTAATACCAGCTTCACTCTCAGAGTCAGACTCCTTGAACACGGACATCAGTGACTGAGCCATTAGTCTAAATTTCAGAGAAAATGCCAAGTCCTGAAGCTGTTTGGTTAAAATACTAAAAATAAACTCTGTGCTATGCAGAGTTGTGTTTGCAAAATCAATGCCACCCAACCAGCTCTATTACGTGTAACACTGAGATATTCCCTTACACTGTACTGTAATGGAACTGTATTTTGGGATTAGCTCTTTCCATATCCACTGATGTGTCCCAGAGCAAGCAGGCAGCCACTACGGGGAAGCATCCACCCTGCTGCATCTTGCTTTGTTTCCTCTTTTTGCTACATTCTTTCAGGAGCTGTTGGGATCAGAGCAGAACAAGATCTGAGCACAGTGCTGGAATAATAAAAAAAAAGACTCCTGGAAAAAAGCAGTAAGTTCCAGCAGCATACTTTTCCTAACTTAACTTTGCTTGAAAAAGTTTCCAGTACCTCCAGCCTCACCAGATCCAGTTAGGAATAGACAAGGACTCCTTTTTCACTCATTCTTGTATTGTTTTTCTGCAATCTATTAACACACACAGTTTAACATTTTAGTGGGAAATCTCAGATATCTACCTGTAGTTGAACTCCTAAATAAAGGACTCTCATTTTGCCTTTCACAAACTGACAGGCAGAAACACGCTTATTTGTTTTGATGGGTCCCCTCTATTTGTGAAGGATGTCTGAACATTTGATGGCCCTATCCCACCAGATTCCTCCACATAGGCCAATGATAAGGAGAAACACCAGGCCTGTCAGCAAAGATGCACTCTGTGCCTCTACAGATGGTACCTGGAAAGAGAGAATCAGCCTGGACAGGTCTGGCAGC
>JAOXNG010000042.1:11193422-11206353 GCA_028566535.1 Scolopax minor | reverse complement strand
AATTACATACATTTGCCTCTGACGGCCTGGAAATAAGATTGCTATCCTTTCTGGGCAGTTACATTGGCTATCGTAGGTGATATGCCATAAAACTCTCTAGGGAAGCAAGAAGCTGCACAAAACCACCCAAGGTGATCTATATTAAACTAAATTTCTCTCTAATTCTAAATTTCTATTATTTCACTCTGCTGCTTTCTGTTTAACCCTGGAAGACTGTTGATGCTGGAACAAAGCTCACCTGAGAATTACTGTAATGATAGAAATTTCCTTGCAAACTTTTCATGCTAGCAAGCACCTATTAGAGATGAGGAAGTTTTGCCAAAAGCTCATTTGAAACAATTTCTTTTCCATTTTAAGAGGCAGAAGGTGAATCAATCCCCTTTTCAACCCAAGGAGAACAGCAAGGAAGCAAAACAAGTGGCTTTGTTTTGATTCAATGGTAAATAGGATCTAGGGGAAACGGTGTTCTTTTTCCTGTTGTTTGGGGGTTTTTTGTTGAAAAAGAAGTGCGTGGAATAAAACCCTGTGCTCACTGGCTAAGGGACTATGGGGAAAACCCCTCCAGACATCTCATGTGGCTGGGAGTCACCCCTACCCTCGGCCTCTAACTTTTTTTTTTCTTTCCCCCCCCCGCCGCTTCGTTCTTTATGTCTCGATTGTTGCCCGTTTCGTGGGCGGGGGGTGGGGTTGGGGTTGTGCTGTGGAGGGGGCCGCGGGCGCGCGCCGGCTATGTCCCGCGGGCTGGGGTAGACCTGGTGTCCTTCCCCTGGACGCCCCGCCCCGCCCCGCCTCGACTCGTGAGAGGTTAACTTAGTAGCCAATATAAGCCCCTAAAAATACTTTTCAGAAAGATTTAGATTACATTTTTGTATTTGATTTTATATGTCTTAAGAGGGGAGTGGAAATCAAGCAGTAGCACGGAAGTTTAAAAACCCTCCATCACACACACGCTCCTAAATCTCCAGCGTGGTGGCAGGGACAGGAACCTTTTGAAGCATTGCACTAACAGCATTACACTGCTAACAGAGGAGATCTGTTTTGCTAAAGTAGCAATGTGACAATTAGCCATGGATAAAGTGCAGTGGCCAGAAGTCTGACTCATGCCTTTCCTCCCTGCTCAGGGAAGCTTTTTTTCTTCGTCCTTCCAGGGCGAGCTGAGTGATGAAGACTTGCACCGTGAGGTGCTAATACAAAGAGAACAGGAGGTCTGAGGGTTACACACTGTGTGTGGCAAGAAATTACCTTCACAATTATCTTACAGTCAGGACTGTGCCCCAACAAGCCCAGTTAATCTGTCCTCTCCCTCAGCATCTGCCTCTGTGCTGGTTCTGTGCTGCTTTCCTGCCAGTTCCCTGAGGGAGGGACACATCTAATCAATGCCCACCTGTGTTTATCTGAATCTCCGATGGGAGAAAGCCCTTGGACAATGCTGCTTATGAGTTTGCCATCCAGTGCCTGCCTTCAGGAAATAACTTCCAGCACCTACAGCAACGCTACTGGGATGACTTTCAAGAAAGATGGCAAGAGCTCTCAGCAGCTTTCAGCATCTGACAATTACTTATGGATTAAAGGGTAAATTGGCTGGCAGCTATTGGTACTATATAATAAAATTAATATGCAAGAGATTAGCAGTTTATACTGGCAAAGAATATGCAGTTCTTTAAATACAAGTTTCTCAATCGATTGTACGTGACATAACTGCAGTACACGGACACATCTCCAAAGTCGAGCAAGCAAAAAAGAAAGATGAAAAAAAATGACCTAATTTTTTGTTTTAATTGTTCCAATTATTACGTTATTGCAAAGGACTATGGAGGTCCTTTTTCCCAAAATATGTTCCTTGGGTTTTGAGGTAAAGGGGATTAAGAAATACCGCTTCGGGCCAAAACCGTTGCTCCTTCTATAGGTATTACACTGCAAGAAATTTTATTGCTTGCACTAGTACTGCTGAGAGAGGCCTCAGTGTTTCTCATATGAAGCAGGAAAGCCATCTTCAACCAGAGGAAACAGTATGTATCGTCCTAAACATCCATCACTTTTACGTGTAGTCCCTGTCGGATTCTCTGCAGCCTCTGGTTTCGGGTGACAGCTGGAGTGAGGATGTTCGGCAGAGAGTGGGGATGCCAAACATGCATGGGACAGCACAAGGTTGCAGTTCTGGACCTGGGGACAGAGGAGAAAAGAAGTGCCCTGAAGATGTATTGAAAAGCAACTTCTTCTAGGCTTATTTCCTTCAGGAAATATTTTTCTTCAGAACATCTTATAAACCATTTCACCAACTGGAGAATCCACTCAGCTTGCAGAGATTCTCAGGATATGTACTTAAAAGATCAGCTACCCCTCCTCAAAACCTCTGTGAAGCCATTAACCTAATTTCTCAGATCTTGTCCTTTTGCCTCTGGTATTTGCCCTCACTTTCATTTTTCTTGCTTTTCTCACCACTCCTGTTCTGTCAGAACAGCCACGTGCACAAAGGAGCTCCCCACTGCTCTGAGACACTGTGAACATTCACACAGCGGTGCTGGAAACAACAGGGACAAGCACACAAAGGGACACTTGAGCTTTCTCAGGCAGTTTCTATGTCAAAGTGACCTTGCCCTTTCCATTTGCTGTGGCTTCCCAGAAATAGTCACAGCTCACATGGCAGCTTGATGGGGTCTGTCTCCCCTCGGCTCAAACTTCAGTCACCGGGACCTCTCCAAAGCCAAGATATCCTGCAGATTTACAACCTGTTTGAGCTGGATCAGCTCCTGGAAAACACAGGTTAGGAAAAAAGAAACACCTTAGGAAGAACAAGATCTCTTCACTGACCTGTGAGCCTCACAGGATTTGTTACTAAGGACTATGTCCTTCTCTCTCCTATTAAATATTTATTAAAACATTAGGATAATTTCTTACGCTATTGCCCTTGGTATTTCCTGTCCACCTTCATGAGGAGAACACACTGACTGCTTTGTTCTTTCAGAACCCAGGAGACAAAGCAGCATGAGAGTTTGCATTTGCATATTTGCATATTATAGCTCCAGAAACTGTACAATTAGCAGACACAAAGCAAGGCCAGAGAATGGTGTGTGTTCACATTTCACAGCTGGTTTTCTCCTCTTGTCTGTTTTTTTTTTAAAAAAAAAAGCACCAGCAGCAATTTGAAGGACACAATTTTTTTTCTACTAGTCCTTCCTACAGAGATTTAACCCTGTCAAATATGTACATCACACATACCCTTCTTTTACAGCTCATCTTTTCCTCACTCATTTTAATAACACGTTCCAGGCTGAAGAGAATGTCATTAACTATGTCACAATCAAATTTCTCCAGAACAGCAGACATTACTCCTGAAACATGCCCTGCCTGATCTGTTTTAAGGAAAAAATCTTCTAAGTAATGTGGTCACAATTGTATGACACATTTGCACATGCTTTTAATGAATTCATGTTTTACTCCCAGAGATCCTTGTGGTGTCCAGTTTATGGATGCAAAAGAGAAAACTGCATACCCAAATGAGAACTGGAATCTCAGATGGCTGGTGCAAACACTGGATTTTGAAAAAAAATTACTTATATTCAGGAAAATCTCACCTACAATTGCAAACAATAATGAAGCTGATTTTATAAACAGAATGAACTTCAAACTGTTCAAAGCAACGGCCTGAAAAGATTTAAAAGAATTGAAAAACTTTTTATCCTGTTTTCAAAAACAGATTTTAGTTTTCATTTTTTAACTCAAGCTTTCAAAAACTTTATAGTTCAACCAGAACTTGAGCAAGAGCACAGAAACTGTAGATCACAAAGCTGAAACGGCAAGAAATAAATACTTGTCGGCTGAGCACCGTAACCAAGTTTTATATCCCACTTACTGTAGGTCCCAGTATAATTGTATTAAAGGAAGCAGTACCTGTTGCACATGTAGGGATGTGGCATTCCAGCATATTTTAATTTCAAGCTAATGGAATGATTCCATATGTCAGTTCCAATCTAAAGTTCAGTGAAAGGTATCAATATCCAAGAACAAAGATTGGTTTTGCCATGGTAGTGCTCAGTCCAGACCTTAGCGTGCATAAAGTTTTTAATTATGTGACACACATTATCCACAGCATCATGCCTGGCAGCCTCTGCTCTGTGAACAAACTCAGATTACAGGAAGCTCTGTCTGTTGTGTCAGGCTTCACCTCTCTGAGGCTGAGTTCTGATGCTGTTGTGAAAAGACAGAGAAGACCAAGAAAATCTTCTGGCCAAGCTGACAGAAAACCACTTTTGAGAGCTGGCTCCTCACGCTGAATGTCTGTGTACTGCTGGGTAAGTCACAGTCCCTACCCTTCAGATGTAGCTATTGCCAATTATCCATTCAATTAATTGATGTCTGTCTTCAGACTTCAAAGCTCAGGTCTGGAAAGCATATTGTACTCACAACTTGCAGCTACTGCAGCTGTGCTTTGAATATAAATATTTAATCTGATTTTAATATTTTCGTACACAGATGTGAGTCTGTGGTAAAGCTGCTGAAGGACTCAGGCCCTGGACTTATCCAGTGAAGTACACGAGGCTGTTTGCCAATGGTGGCATAGATGCTAGGAGGACTGTTTCTCCATTAGCCAAATCAGGGTGATGGTAGCTGGAACTGTGAAGATTTTGTTATCTTTCAGACATAATTCAAACAACACAGTGAGGATGCCACAGGACATGCTATTATACATCAGTCATGCAGTATCATGAGCCCCTCCCGGACCAACAATGTGACTGGGACCTAACAAGTATTTGGTTCTGTGCAAATTTTGGTGATGGGAAAAGCCTGAATACACCCACTGAGTGATATAGGTGTAGAGAAACTGAGGGCAACCTCTGCCACTAGCAACATCCATCCTGTGCATGGGGATCCTGTCAATAACACTGTGTGTGATCAAACAGCAATGAAATTTTAGCACGCCTCTTAATGCAGGCCTACAAAGAGACTGTCTTAAAACCCTGAACAATCTTAAATACAGAATTTCCTAAAACCTGAAAATGCCACTACATGCACATAACAAAGCAGGTACCCATGACGAAATGTGCAATCAAAACAGGTATCAATAGGGAGCAACACAGTTGCTAGAGACAGAGATGAGAGAAGTCTGAACAAGGACAATAGATTACACTCCTTGTCTATGGTCCTTAACGCGGGAATCATCTTTCTAACATCTGCACTTACAGTCCAACAACTAAAGGAGTTAGTGCTCAACACACCTGTCAGAAAAGGAGGTGGAAAGATAAGTCCTCTGCCTTTGTTAAGCACTTTGGGTTGATCTGTTGCAACATTTTCTACTGTTCACATTCATGGAGTATAGGGCTTTCTTTGATCAAATGTCAGCGTTGTTCAAGGAGAATCATTTTGGTCAGCTCTGTGTTAAGCATCCTGTCAAACACATCATAAAGATAAGAGGCAAGTAATTTTCAATCTTAACTAACTCCCCTAATGCAAAGCTGGATAAAAGCCATCAACAACCTAAAATCAGTGAACAATAGCCAGAATTATTCTATTCAATATTTTCTGGTTTGGGGTTTTTTTGTGTGTTTGCTGTTGTTTTTTTAATTATAGCAAAGTTTTCTCTTCTTTCTTGGTAGTACTTAACAGCAAGAAAAGGAGAGAGGCAGAGTAAATGTAACAAATGTCCTACTTCTAAGCCCTGTGGATGCAATTCCCACATTTCAAATTGTATAATTACTTTGTTTTTCCAACATCTGGGCCTGGTCTAATGCCACTATCTCACTTAAGGAATATGAGGGTTAATGTGAGACACACAGTAATTTATTTGGGAGCTTCCCCAGTGCACTGCCTTCCCTTATGTGGGAGAGACTATAAAAGCACAGAGAAAATTATGGACCTCTTATCTTGATCAGAGGGCTGAAGAGCATGATCATGGTGAATAATATCCTCACGGTTAATAATATCCACGTACCTAGTCATCAAGAAACCCCGCAGATACTGCATTTTACCAAATCATCAAAGAAATCTATTAAGGAAATTGTATTGTAGGACTTGAATCTCATCCTCAACCAGTCTCGTACTGATGGCAAATGAGAATGTAATGAACTCCAGCGTAGCCTGGTGAAACTAGTTTGTTTAAATCCAGCTCTTGCTAAACTAGTGACAGCCAGGCAGGCACAGCCCTTTCACAGAGACCTTTGCTGCCCTCTGCCTGGTCCCTCGGAGGATGCGCTGCTGAAACAGGAACATTAATAACTTTGCATTGCAGAATTCACACTTCATCTATGCTGAATTAAACAGCACGCTTTCTAGCAGCTGTTGATGATCTCAAGCAGAGACAGCTTCCCTTTACTGCAGGGTCAGACCAAACGCATGCGTTGGGACCGAGCACCTGAACGGTGAACTCCTACAAAGGTGTCCCCTTTTCTGCCATGGCTCAGGCTTGTGCCACTGTAGCCTCCGAGAGCCTCTGCAAACCTGTGCATCTTTGCCTGCAGGTCCCAGCATTAATGCAGCCTTAAAACATCATTTAAAAGTGCATTAATGGTCTGCATTTCTCTATGATGTTGATTACTTTGATTACTCTCCATGAGTGCTAAAGCTACCGACACCCTCAATATTAGTGGAGAGTGGTGGCTGTGGTATTTGTCCCTGCCTAAAACTACTCATAAGTAGGCTAAGGGAAGCTGCCTGCCTTATATGACAAACTGGAGTCATGTATAGCTATAGTATTCCAAAAAGTTATTTTAAAGAAAGTATCATACAAAATAGTACAAAATTTTTCATTTTCTCTGTAATGTTCTTTAAAATGCATTTTTTGTAGAATATCATCATATCACTAGCTGACCCCAGAACATATTTGTATTATTAGTTTCTCCCCTGCCTCATCTGCTCTATCTCATAAACTATTCAAGGAAAGGGCTGCAATTTTATTATTGTTATTCCTTTAACATAAGAATCTCACACTGAAGAATAGCAAATAAATAGTTCCTATTGGCTAAAGATACCACAGCCTGAGATTTCTTTGCAGATATTAGGACAGGTTCATAAGCTTTTCACCAGCAAAAAAGATATGCGAAACTCAGCTGGAATATGATTTCAAATTAACCCAGTTCATTGGGATTTTTTAAGGTGATGATCTCAATGGATAAATACTGTTTTAAATAACCCCTCTCACAAATTTCTTAATGAAAACTTATTATTTTTCTTATGAAATCTTTTACTCAAGAAAATATAAAGAAAATGTTTTAACTCTGGACATCAAACTTGAACAGTCTGGCTTATTAAAGGCATTTTGAGTCACTGCAGAACCAAGATGTATTTTTCTGCTGCAACTTTCTGCTCTGTGGGAACCATAACGACCAAGTAAAAAAATCCCAGAGGAAGTCCCCAGGGAAAACTGTCACTCCAGGAAGAAAGGAAGGAGGGAAGAATGAGAGATATTGGAATAGGTCACCTCTGCAGATGTCTGACACTAGTATTGATAGGAAGAAGTAACCATATTATGACAACATTCATGCTTTCACAAAGGTAATAAATCCTAGTAAAATGGTTCTGCCTTTAAGTTTCTATGAACCATGACAGTTTTGGGAATCCCTGTTTCTCTCCTTGCACATGCATCAGTTTGGGATCTGACAGCATCAAGAAACTAGACCTTACCCAGGCTTGGTGTTTATATTGTTAAGGTCTTCAATTAAATATTGAGTAGCACTAGATGCAGGACAGAATCCCATTCAGTCTATCCTTCCAGTTTGACATGGTACTACTATTCCTACATATTTCCCAAGTTGCCATTAAGTTTTGCAAAGCTTCAGGTTTTTTTCACATTTCCCTAGAGTTTTTGAGATTGTGTCAAAGCCACTTTAAAGAGCAGTAAATTATATTAATGTCTTCTTTCCTGAAAACAGACCTCTAGCTACGTCATCAAACAAAACAAAGTAACTTTGACATTATTTGGTGAGTCCTGACTCTTTCTGTTTTCCTCACAGTGCTTAAAATTTGATTATTTTCCCAGGATATTCTGAGAAGTGCAATCAGGATGACTGATTTATAACAGTAAAACTTTTCCTACCTTCTGGAGAAAGCAAATTTTTGACCTTTTCCTATCCTCCACAGGTCCTCATAGGTAATTGCTAATAGCTCTGAGGTTGATGCTGTTCACTTGGAGCCTTGGGATGAATCAGCCCAGCCAATTTGAAAACATCACATTCATCTTGTTATTTTCTAACCTCTTCTTCCTAATCTAGGCAGAAATCTTCCATGAACATCAGTGGTGTTAAATGTATTTACGTTTTCATTGATAACCAAAGGCAAAAAAAGGCATTAAATTTTCCATCTGCTGGAGAGCCTTCCTGATATTCTACAGTTTTAAGAAACCAGCACTTTCCTTGGTCCTCATTATGCTACTGAAATACAGAATTTTTATTCTTTATTACTTAAATTTACTTTGTGTATAAACCTTAAGGATACACAGAGCAAATCTGCCAGGTCACCCATCTAGAAGTTCTAGATGTTGAAATTTTCATCATGTCTCAGTGGTCACTCTCAAACTCTTCAGAGGAATGAGACAGTGCAGAACATTCCCCTTAGCTTGTGCTTCTGACACTGTGCAGACACTGGAATATGTTTGTTAAGGCTCAAGAAACAAGGGCAAGAATTGTGTCCTTACTAATGTGGGAATTTGTAATAAATAACTCCACCTTACCCTATTTCTTATCCTTCTCTTATTCTTTTATAGGAGCCACATTTCTCTCACTGTTAAAGGGGAATACCTCTCACAGGTGGGAAACATTCATTTTTTTCCTGTAGATGCAGCACAGTGTAGAGTAGAAACGTCTACACTGGCTTTGCAGGAGTTAACTAGGATGTCAGGCAGAAGCTCTTTGCAGAAAGGCAAAATCCTGCCCGGGGCCAATTGCTCCACTGAAAACCAAGGCAAGCTCCCTGCAGGGCTGAGCAGGCTCCTTCTGCTTCTGGAGCAAGAGCAGGGAACAGGGAGCTTCTGCTCCCTGAGCAAGGTCATTCACAGCCAGTTCTAAAGTCCTGGTGCTGAATGTACACCCTGATGCCCAAATACAGCTGTGCAACCACTCTGCCTTCTCCTCAGCAGGACGTTTGATGTAAACACTTGGTTTTTAGTTATTTATTTTTTGCAGTGTACTCTCTCCTCCCACTAAAGTGGGATATTTTACGTGTTCCTCCTGTTCCATTGCAGCCACACCTTCCCCCACTCCAAATCATGACATTTATGATCACATTTTGTAATTGAGACAGAAGGAAACTGACACTGGGCCATTGTAAGATCAGAAGTAAAACAGTTAAAAGAGAAATAATTTGATCTACTAAAGATTCATTCAGTCTTCATATCTCATTGCTTTATCAGTCTTCTAGCTGATACTGGAAAAATTTAAATTCTCCCTAACTCTACGCCTGTCTTCCTGGAACCGGCTTGTTTTTCTTACCTTTCTCCTTTTCTTATAATTCTTCTTTTTCATTATCATCAGGTAAAAAAAAAAAAATTAAACAGGCCTTCTAAGCCAAGGTATATTTTAAAAGATCTCTGCACTAAGTAGTGATCTACTTTTCTTAACCTCTTACCTCTGAGAAAATGTTTTCTCTTCTGTTGAGTAAAGATCTGTGGACATTTTACATGTTAATTTCAGGAAAATCATGTTTTAACAAAGTTATAAGGTTTTCTATAGGAGTTTTATTTCACCTGATTTTGGAAAAAAAAAAAAAAAGGTGACCTACACATGTTGTTTTGTCATTTATTTATAGTTATGTATGTATGCTTTCTCTCTTCAAATGCCTTTAGAACAAAACCACACTTTTTTTTCCTCCTTTATTTTTATATTTTGGCCTCAGTTTTGTACATGAGGAGATTACTTCTCACATCTGCTGATGTGACCTACTCCAGGGACAAAGAGTTGTGAAGCCACCTTAACCAGATAACTCCTCTAGGTTCAGAATGTCCTTGCAGAATTAGGTAAAAAAGGGAGACAGATGAGCATCATGGTATTGTAAGGCTCTGAGCCTCTCCAAGAGCTACATGGACCCAAAATCTTCAACTTTGCCTTTACATTTTCTATATTTTCCCTTATAGTCATACCTTCCACTGTATGGCTGAACAGTTGCATGATGCTGCTGTGGGGAGTCACAGGGGAAGATATCAGCAATAAGGGGAGGATGAGGTGATAAAGGACAAAGAGTTACATATCTGATAAAACCATGATGGTGAAGCCTGACTATTTTGTAAACAAAACTGAACTTCCAGTTCCTTTCCAGGAAAAGACAGTGTGGCCTGACCAGGTCAGTGAGTCCTCTCCCTGCAAGTCTATCCTCCTGGAGTGCTGGCCCAAGTCAGCCCCCAATCATTCTTCAATGTTCCGTCTACAAGACTTTAAATTTTGAAGTGTGATCTAAAAGGTGAAAGATAAACAGGCCTACAGGGTGATGTGACAATCCAGGAGAACATCAGTCCTTTAAATGGGGCTTCATGCCAAGAAATCAGGCACTGAAGTACGATCAGCTTTACAGGCCAAAAGCAACTAACATCAGCCAGCACAGGGAGAGTAAAAAAGGTGACAATGTGGGGACAACAAACTGAGTGGTGGACTGACAGGAGCAGGCAGCTTAATATCCATGGTACAGAGGACAGAAAGGGTGTCAATCCCTCTCATCTGTCCTGAAAAGGGAGCCTGAGCAAGCCATGAGAAATAATGCAGAAGCAATAAATAAAAGAGAGGAATGAAGGATATAGTGAAGGTCTCCAAAACACCTCTTAAGACCAGCAGCCCTGGAGTGACACATCTCAGAAGCCTGATGGAGGAGGCACCACGCAGCCAAGGCTGAGACTGGACACGGACATGGAACATGGAAGGGACAGCTGAGCTCCTCTCAAAGCTGCTCTCAACTTTGTTGCCCTTCTGTGGCAACATCATCCAGATTTTAAAAGGCTCTTAAAAGTTCAAAAAGACTGAGCTTTATTAGAACATGAACTAAAGTGAAGTGCTTTTAATGTAAGTCAGGCAAGAACAGCAATGCAAAAGCTCTGAAAAGCCTACCTGTCCCATCTCCCCGCTGTGAGCCTCCCACTGACGTCCTGCTGCCACACCTCGTGTGCTGGGCTCTCCTGGGCACCTCTGCATGAGAAGTCACCAAGAAGCAGTTCCTGTTGCAGACAAACATTAGCACAACCACGTGCAAATAACCTACCCGCGTATGACGTATATTTTTCCCCCAAAGTGCCCTGTGTGTCTCCTTTGAGCACCTGGAGAAGAGGGAGGTAAGTCCATTATTTTGGGTTCAGGCAACTCAACCTGCCCTGGCTGCAGCCAGGGGTTCCCTCTCAGGCTTGTTTATGAGCACCCCTTTTGGACAGGCATCTAGGGAAGTGTGTGGCCGTGGGGAGTGTCACCATGACGCAGCAATAACGTTAACGCTTGTAACTCTACTGAGGTTTCCAGCTTCATTTTTAAGAAGCCACAACAGCCCCAGTGTCCCCAAATCACAGCATTTTCTGCTTTGCCTTATCTATCCACGCACACGTGCAAATCCACAGGGACTGTGACAGCAGTTTTTAACAGGCCACACGGTTTTCTGTCAAACGAAATGTCAGGATGTGATCTCCCATATTTCACTAGCACTATTCTGCCATTTAATTTAATAACAGCTAAATATCAAGTCCTTACTATTTTGATGCTGTGTTTCATCAGCTATTGAATTAGAAATAATGAGACAGGTCTAAATTTGTGATTCATGGTAAACTGCCTAAACTAATCTCAATCACACAGCAGCTGACATCTAGTGATAACTGATTTAACAGACAATTCTGTGTTTAGCTCTCCTATCCTCTCTCACAGAAACAGGAATATTAATGAAGGACAAGGTCACTTAGACTTTACAAGTCTTTTCCAGACAATATTAACAAATTTACATTCACCACAGGGACTATTTTTTCCCCTTTTTCTGCTATTGTAGAGTCTTTCCTTGAATTTGACCAGTATTTTGTGTATATGACAAGCCTTTGTAGCTTCAGGTACACCACTGAACTTCTGAGGTGATTAAAAAGTATCTCTGGTGTTTTCCATGTATATTTCTCAATTTACCATCAGCTCTAATTACAGCAAGCTCCTCAACCCAAATTGCTCCTTAGAGGAGATCCTTGCACCTGCTGTAGCAATCACCCAGTGCTGATCCTGACAGGAATTTCAAACTTTCCAAAAAAATAACTTGGCAAAATATTAAAAGTATTTACCCTAAAAGAAATCCTCTCTCTGTATCTTCACTCTTCACCAAGTTTCACCTGAATCTTTTCTCTACTGGACTCAAACCAATTATCCTTTAACAGATTTAAAGATGCCTTATACATATTCTGCTTGGTCCAATCTAGAAATTCTCAGTGAACTGCAAGTCATCAATAAATAAAACCAGGTGCTAATTTTTCCTTCATATCTTTTATTAGTGAGCATCAACAAAAAGTCGATTGAAATGTTTATAGTCATGCTAATACTCTAGAGAAAGAATTTTCCCAGTGTGTTTTTTGGAACTCAATTGCTTTTGAAAACAGAGTAGTTTGGAGATAATTAATTTTTGAAGTCTGTCAGTCAGTTTTGTCATTCGCTCACTAGCATACCAGATGTAAATCTGCCAGACCAGACAGCAACTGCATGCTGGCTTTTGGCTGAGAATGATGGTGGCCTCCACATAAAAAGAAATTTTACCAAAAACAAAACAAAACCCACCAAAAACAAAACAACCAAAACAAAAGGTGGCTATTGTAGGCAAAATTCATATGCAATACAAAAAAAAAATGTTATGTGGTGTCAAGATTTACATTCACATTCACAAAAGCAAGTAAGATTGCCTAATAGATGGTCTGAGACATGCTGCTCGTGTGCAGCCTAGCGTGGAATGGCACAAACCCTGTAGGGGTGGGGTTGCAGTGTACCCCCCAAAATGGGCTCTGGGTTGA
>JAOXNG010000042.1:11161312-11171622 GCA_028566535.1 Scolopax minor | reverse complement strand
AGAAAGTGGCCTGGGTTGAACTGGTCAGGAGTCTCCCATTTCCCAGGATCAGTCAGAACAGAGTCAATATTTGCTAAAATTATGGTGTTCTGAAAAAAGAAGCAGCAGCCTCAGTTCTATCTTATAGTCCATATCCATCAGATCAGCAAATAATGACGAAGGAGCAAAGAATTTCAAGTCCTAATTTAAAGTCTCATTTTTTTAAACAGGATCAAACTCTAAAATATTTCATTAGAAGTTTAAACTTTTGAGTGGTTGCAACTTTCATTTATTACTTGCTGCCAATAAGTTCAATAACATAAATTCTTAGCTTTTGATGTTTATATTGTTGAAATATGTTGCTTTTATTTCTCATATTATCATTAAGTATTTTTATTACTTATGCAGCTGTTGAGTTACAGAATATAATGAGTATCTATTTAATTCTCCCCTTTGTTACTTGACAATTTCTGCAACTCTAGGGTTGCTTTGAGCAGATCCAGAAAAAAGAATGAAAATGAGACTACATGTAAAGCAGTGACAGGAGAATATGTAGAAACAAGCCCTAGTGTACCTCTCAGTTACAAAACTTGAAAATACTTTAGTTTCATTATAGCATTTGCAAGATACTGCATTGAAAAGCTTGAGATATGGAAACAATTTGAAGTTTTTCAGTAACCTATTTTCCACTTTTGGATGGCCTCTGTTCACCAGCCGATGAGCCATTTTGAGAAGGGACAGACCTGAGACTCCTGGAAATTAAGATGTTTGTTTCCAGTCACCATTCACAAGTTTTCTGTTGACAGAACTAATGACATAAGAACCTACTAATACTTCAGACAAAGCACAAATTTCTTGCAAAGGCCAGCCTCAGAGACAGCCATAGCTTAGGGGCACTGCTGGAACCAACAGGACACAGGAGTTCATGTCCCCAGTCAGGAAAAGCCTCAGAAGCTTTTCTAAGTGCATCTAATGTACCAAAGACCTACTGATATCAACAGTCCTCAATCACCATTGTATTTCAACTAAATGAGCTCTTAAACCAAAGGAAAATGAAAAACTGAAAAAAAAAGGACAGTGTTTTGGGAACCACTAGCTGAGGTGGCTTCAGTCATTAAAAAGTTACACTCAATCAGTTTTTAAAGCTGTTACAAGTGTGTCAGACATCAGATATTCAAATATGCAGCATATTTGTACCTTTGGAACAGGATATCCCAGCAGCTCTGTGTCCTTCATGCTCTGTCTGGGAAGTGCAATTAAGACTATATTACTGTATCGCTGGATCTCATGAATTACAGCATTTGTATATGGCAACTTTTTTCTGTCTTCGTAGCAAATTGCATGGGAACAACCAAGAACAGCATCCAGCTCCTTCTGGACTTTCGCTAAGGAGGAATATTCAGCTTTAAACAATCTATAAACTTTATACTCATAATTTTTCCTGTTGCTTTTTACTGTAAGAATAACATCCAACAAGATGAAAAAGATATTTTATAAAATAAGAAAGCTTTTGAATTCCCATACCAATGACCTGAATAAAATTTGACACTGAGGATGTTCGTAGGTTACACAGCCAAGTAAAACTTTTAAAATAAACTTTTAAAACAAAGTCTATGTTCTATATAGAATAATTAGGTTCTTGTTATGTTACTACTCTAAGGTAATTTATGAAAATACTTTAATTAATATTTATTTTTATAGGCAGGGAATCAACTGGAAAATGAAATTTCAATCATGTATTAGGAGACCAGTTTAATAACTGATCATGGATGTTCCCCATTCAGAACAACATACATTTTGTTTGTCATCTATGGATGGACAAATCCTACTGTGTAATTACCTGACTTGGGAAGCACTTGCACAAATTAGTTTTTCTCAAAGACTTTTTTCTTTTTTTACAATCTGATCTGAAATGGTAATTTCTAATGAATTTCTGAGCGGAAATTTTGTGATTAATACTACAGCCTTTATCACTGCACTTAGATTGACCCTATGCATTGGAAAAGTTAAGACTGTTTTAATATAACCTGAGAGGGTGGAAGATCATGTTGCAAAAATTCCTTATGTGCTATCCAGTCTCAAATTTTAGTTTTTTTGAAGCTCTGTTAGGTAATAACAACGGGAGATCCTTTCTCCTTACCACTTCCACCATCTTCTTCTTGCCAGACTCCTGCTGTGCCTGGTAGCCAGCTTAAATTCTCAAATATGAGGACTTAGAGTTGATTTGTGTACTGTTTAATCCTTTCTAGCCTGTACACTCTGACTCTTCACTCATTTTGCTCTGCCAACCTATATCTTTCTTCTGTGAATATCATTATTAAAAGCATACAGTTTCAAGCTACTCACTCCAATCTTTTTTTTCTATCTATGTATATGTAGATATCTATGTTTGAAGTTCTAAGCTTCATGGAAGCAACACATACATTAGCAACCTCCCACTGTAATGAAATTATTTCTGATGCAAAAAAGCCAGAAGCACACCAAAGAGCAGCAGTCATGGGTTGAAAAGGATGACCTGAAGACTCCACCTTGTCCTCAGTTCAAGTCTAATCATCATTGTCAGTGGAGGACCAATGGTGCAATTTCTCTCATCTGAGACTAGACTTCTCAGTCTGATCAGATGAATCATGCCCTGTATCCAGTATAGATGTCTTAAAAACAAACCCTAAAATGACTGGCCTGTATGTTAGAAAGGAAACAGCAAGAAATAGATATATACTGTGATCTGATTCATACCCTAATAGTTAGTTCCTCTACTCATCTTTGAACAAACTTTACTGCCATTTGAAGATGTATAATCTCTAAAAAGTTGCAGAAGGGTTTGGGTGTCCTTACCTTGAATATCAGGATAAACCACCATATAGAGTAATGCCCAACGTAAAGTAGTGGCTGTAGTTTCTGTACCTGCCAGAAAGAGGTCAAAAATAGTCTGCATCAAGTTTTCTTCATTGTAAGTAGCATCAGCATCTCCTTTGGTCTGCAGATATGAATTGGAAAGATAAGTTATGGCACACAAAAAAGAAGTAAACCACCTTGCACCACAGGAATATATACCGATACTATCCAAAATGAAAAAAAAATAATGTTACAGGGCTAGAAAATAAAACTGTCCAAGTAGTATGAAGATATTTTCCAATTTATCCTATCCACATACACATTTTGGTCTTCAACTATGACGAAGTTACTATTAGTATATGCTTTCTACTCCTGCTGCAAAACCCATCATAATATTCACTTTTAGTTGTACCTTAACCATATGCAAATCTACTATTATTGTGGTTTTAGATAATCTACCCATAAATCTACTTACATTATTACTTCGTCCTCCTCCTGCCATCTCTTAGTGTCAGCTTTTTTTAATTCATCTACCTATAAGCTTTTCTACGGAGAAATTATATACATCTAAATCTATATTAGATGTCATTCTAATCAAAGGAGCATCTAAAATTCCACTACTGAAGCTTAAGAAGAATTCAGAGATACTCACTTTATCTATCTCATCCAAATAGTAATCAATAAAATCTTGATTTTCATCTGATTTCCGTTTTCCTTTATGGCTTTCAAGTTCCTTTGCTAATAGAGCGTGCACAAATTCTATGCTGGATAGAGTATCTTTACATGGTGTTAAGAGGTGCCTTGCAAGCCAGGGAATCATCTCATATGCCTATAAAAGAGATATTTTAGATATGTGGTATTACTGACATTAGCAAACTAAATTTGAATCTTAGTACAGGCTTTTGTGTAGTGAAAAAAGCAAACAAAAGACCCTGATGACTTAATCTTCACCATTACACTGAAGGGATATTGCCTATCCCATGATTCTTGAAAGCCTTTCTTAATCCAATTTTTCCCTGGAGCACAATTACAATGCTATAAATTTTCCACTGTGATGTACAAAAAATAAATTAAGTTCTTCTGTACCCCAATTATTTGCTAGACTGAACTTCAGCAGCAAGAACCTCATATAAAACATATCCCTGTTCTCATTTTACAAATCTATGTATCATGTCTTATTCCTATCTCAACACTAAAAAAAACAAACCTAAGCTGACTTTGTTGACGCACCCGCTAACTGAAAATGGAAATATCCAAACACAGGTTTGTTTTCTTACTGTAGGATGCCAAATACATGGGGATTCTACTCAGATAGACCTTCTCAAAGATAAGAAGCAAACATGTCACATCTTTGCGATATGCAAAACAACTAGATGATGAAGTAGAAATACTGAGCTGTGTGGGTTCCCTACTGTGTAGTCATTGTTTTAAACCTAACCACATTCTTGCACTTACACCATTATAAAACCATATCTCAGCAAAAAAGAAAACAAAACATTTTTTACAAAATTCACTCCATTCCTCTACTTCATTTCCTTTTCTTTTTTCGCCTTTAACAGATTGCACCATATCCTTCCATTTCACAGAATTACTGCAGCTTAAATTATGCATTAGGTCACAACTCTTAAATGGCAGCCGCATTACAAAGATTTATCTTTCCGCATTACAAAGATTTATCTTTCCACAAACCTATTGATATTCCTGGCTTGTATTTCTTCTTCATCCTGCATCATTTTGCTTAAAGCTACCGGTCCACTTACGAGGAAAACAGATTAGTACAGACCATCATTAAAGGATTTTACATCAGTGTGAAAGCACTGTGGAGAGCAGGACAGAATGAAATATTGGACTAGAATGTTTTTGTCAGCTGTGGACATGCTATTAAGAGTTTTTAAGAACAGCTTATACCAATACCTAATGAGAGCAGTTTGGAAATATGTGATCTAGTGTTTACCCTGGTTAGAAGACAGCTTAGGAATCATTCCATCTGCCTCTTCTGGGAGAAAAAAAATCATAAGTATTTTTATTTCATTTTACCAAAAAGTACCAAATTAATCCTCGAATTCTCTAGGACTTTCATTACAGCAGTTTCCAGTTAGTAAGAGAAGGTAGAAATTTTGCAAGATGCAAAGCCGTGTGAGTTCCAGCAAGTTCTGCAGAAGCAGGCTGTACATTGGTCAATTGACTTCTGACTATATACGGCGTTGTGGTTCCCCTTCATAAATAGAGAATGAAAAAACTGCCCTCGTTTGAGGCAATCTGTTCCACTGCTTTTGCAGCTGCAGTCACCGCTCCACACAGCAGCGGGACAGCAATTCTTTGTGTCCAGTGGACCAGATGTGAGGTGAGGAGCTGCTGCCTCGAATGGAGACAAATACCATCCAGCAGCTAACAGAGAGTGACTTCCAGTGTGTTTTACTGCATTCTCATAAGGATGTGCAGAGGTGGTGCAGGGAGTTGCTGCCAAAAACTATAGGAAAAATCTAACATTAAGCAATTTCATGGTATGTTACCTTTGTGCAAAGTAACATATTTGCTCTACTTAATTTCTATAATTATAAATAAATAAAAATATAAATGCTCTACTTAAATTTCTATAAAATAGCTAACAATAGCAAGGGAAGTAGTAAAGACTCATAATACCCTTGACATTTGTTAACAGTTATATGATTTCAAATAGTGAAGAAAGCTACTTTGTCAGACAGAATTTAAGATAAGTCTGTTTCAGAGCTTTTCAGATATTTACCTATATTTTACTACTGAGTTTCAGTTATAGTTTCAAACACTGGAGTTGTACAAGTAGCGCTTTTGCAAGAAAGTCCTTTGTACATCTTCCAAACGTGTAGCAAGCCTATATGTTTCCATCCCTGTCCACCAGACACAGGAAATTTCTGTGCTATGATGAAACATAAGCAACTGAAGCAAGGTCTGAACTAGGCACCTGGAAGTACTGTTCTGATTCGTACTCCAGCAAGTCCAGGTGCACTGGTATTTATTTTTGTTATAAAAGTAACAAGCAAGTTGCCCTTTTCATTGTCTATCTATATAACATAAACAAACACAATCATTTTCCTCACAAAAAAATAGATGCTGTTCCCAAATGCTGTTATAGTATCAATGGATTCGATCAAGCGGTGAAAATTTTCGTCGTCTATACAGAAGCGATGTCCAAAAATCACAGAACAAATCACATTTGACACAGTGTGAACAACGGGCATAGTGGGGTCCAGAGGTTTTCCTGTAAACACAGCGAACAGCATTCACCATTAACACTTACTATTCCTGCTTTTCCCACTGAAAGGAGAGCTGATAACATTTTATAAGCACTTCTGATGTTAATTAGATTGCTGGATATCAAATTGCAATTTATTGGTAAAAGGCATGAGTAAAAAGTAACTTCAGACATCTAAAGATTGCTGGTGGGAATGGAATTAGTAGTAGCAATAAAAATACCCAGATTTCACAAAACTTTGGCATCAGTAGGTCTCATGTTTGGCAATAACCAGGGTACAAAAAAGTTCAGCTGAGACATTGTATGAATAAGCAAATGAATTGAAAAAAGAACCACCTTCTCTTCTTTGCTGATATCCTTGGCTGCTGAATAATAGAGTAACCGAGCATATTTATAAGATTCAACCCCATTATTCAACAGCAAAATCTGACCAAACTTCCTCTCTTACTGGGGTGGCTACCACAAGCCGTGCGAGGTGAGCTTTTTCCGCTGCACCAGAGCCATAGGGTTGTGCAGCTTTAGTCAAAGCTGTTTGTGCCTCCTTTTTCTTTTCTGCAGAGTGATATGGGCTGTTGTGACGCTCATTTTGCCACTATTTGCTGTTACTCTGATTCTGCGACCGTGAGTAATGTAAAACTGACTAAGAAGTAATAGCACTAACAGACAGGGACCACGGAGTCTCAGTTCTAAATTCATTCGGGGGGCGGGGGGGGGTCACATGTAGCACTTTTGCAAGGAAAGGTCTCCTGCAGATCATGATACAGCTTTCAAAGGCTCAGCTCTGCATGTAGACTTTAAATCCGTTTTTTTAGTTTCAAAATCTACAGGTGAACCATTCCTTGGCAAAATCACCCCTTGCACAGACTGACCTCCATCCTGAGTCACATACCGTTTGTTTTCTTTAAGTATTCCACCAGGTGACAGGCCTCCTCTTGCAGTCGATACTCCTGGTCTTTTTTCCCTACTCCCATTTTCCTCAGTGTTGCAAGCCCAAACCGCCTCTGTTGCTTCCAGAGACGACCATTAGAGAACATAACACCTAGGATCATAATGAACAAATCCTAGTAATGCTTTATAAATGAATGAATTGATGCCATCAATACACCAAAGAAGCTTCTCTTTCATTCTCATTTTTTCAAATTTTTGCCGGCAGTCTGGCAGCCTTCCTCTTTCCTCTCCTTTCTTCTTCTAGTTTAGCCATCTATTTCTTGTATAGAAATACTTAAAATAGCTCTATTCTGCCATTATTGTTCCAACATAATAATAATAATTTTTAAAAAATCATAAAAACTCATTAAAACATTAATCTTTTTTCCCTCACTGTAAATTAAGGACTGCAAGGCAGTCAGTTTCCAAAGCCAGGGTTAGAACGCACAAGAAGAATTTGTGAAAATAACAATTACCGTTTCCATGAGTCAAAAGGTAAAAAGACTTGGTTAATGGCCTTCCAGCAACATCCTCAGCATGGACAGTCAGACCTTCCTTCACTGCCTGAAACCCTTGCAGAACAACCATGGGCGTGTTTAAAAACCATAAAGTGAAGACATTACCGTGAGTTTTGGCTATCTGTAAAACAAAGCAGCATCAGAACAATATGGGTAAGAACCAGTACATTTAAATCAAACAAGATGAATCAGATTTTTTCCTATGGCAGATGCACCAGGAATGACTGACCTTGAGAAGAGAGCATCAAATCTACTCTTACATATAATACAGCTTCAAGTTGCATTTCTATCTGAAGTCTCCTAATGTTTCTATCTAAAGGCTCCTAACATATCAGACAGCCAATATCACCAATGTCTGTGATGTTATTTATTGCACAACTTACAATTCAAGTTTGTAAGAAGAAAACATTAGCTCAGGAGTTTTACATGACCCACCTCTAGATTCCCCTTTGTGTACTAAGTGTAGGAAAGCAGCTGAGGAGGTGGGTGAGGCCAGACCCCCCCTCTCCTTTCCAGGTGAGGCCAGACCACCCTCTCCTTTCCAGCTGAGCCGTGACAGCCTTGTCTTCACGATGCCATGCACAGACATCACTAACAGCAGGCAGAATGTTCCTTTTCCTGGCTGGAGAATCAGGAGCTGGAAAAGTAAAAGGCTGAGGGAAGCGCAACAGTGCGTAGATCAAAGTAGCAAGTCTGTGGGGCAGAGTAAGCTGGGAAGTGTGAGGAGCTCCCAAAACATCCCCCAAGAACAGCAGGACTAGAGCAGTGCAAAATTTTACTACCTGAGAGCAAACAAGAGGGACAGCTATGCACGTTGAGAAAAAAATTAATACACATGTGCTTGCACATTTGTGTTTAATTTAATATTTTGAAGGACTAACTCATGGTGTTTGAAATCCTGGGATTTCAGTATTGCTGAAGAGCAATGCTGCTATCCAGGGTTGTGAGGTCAGAAATTGAAGAAAACACAAGAGGCATGATGTTGTGGAGTCATAATACTTCGCCTTAAAACATACTGCTCAGGAGAAGAGAACTGGTGGGACAGAGAAAAACCAGGGAAAAGCAAGGCTGAGAGCAAAGAGTGAAAGAGGTGCTGTTACTTATATTTTTAAATGTTAAATATTTAATACTCAAGTATAAGGAATATAAAACACTATGATACAAATTCTAGAGGTGCTGTGCATTACAACTTGACTTAGAAAAGTTGTAGGCACATAATGAGTTAGTTCAGCTACTCAAGACCTCAATCAGGCTCAGCAGACTGAAGTCGCTTGTGAAAAATCTGTCCAAGTTGTATATCAGAAAAAAATTTCATGTTAAGATTTTTTGAAAAATCTGTTGAATAAGTATTTAAAAAATCATCCTTTCTATGCTGGAAACACATGTTTTCTCAGAAGCTATTTCATGAGATATTTAGAAAGTGCCAGTGCAACAACAGTCAACACACAGACGTGCAAAACGCTGCACAGAATTAAAGTCTCTGCTTTAAAATGTATCTTTTTCCTATGTGAAATACAAGAATATTACCATCAGTATTATTTTGTTCATATGTACATAAGATTTTAATCACATTTAATAGTAAGCTTGAAATTTTCCTATGAAGGAACTGATATTTTAACAATCCCACCTATTTTTACATTCATACAATTTAGAATAAATCTCTCCCCAGCACTCAGAGTAAGACTATGTTAAACCCTCACATTTACTTTTCAATCAGTTTATAAGTCCATTAATTAGCTGCCTGAAAATACATACTTTTTTAAGGACCTCATGGTGGATTTGGAAGTTCATCTGCAGCAGATTTCCAACCAAGGGGTACGGAGTCGGTCCAGGAGGAAGTCGTCTTCGGATCCATTGCAATTTCAGAAACTGCAGAACCAGCAGAAACGCCACAAAAGATACCAGCACCACCCTGGCTGTTAACATTTCACTTCTGATTTACAAGGCTACGTGGTCTCTGAAAAAACTGATATATAGAAAGAGGATAGAAGCACTTTATCTTGCTTTGCTGCTACCTCCCTAAAAAGAAAAAAAGATGATGAAGCTTCTGTGCTTCTCAGTCCTTCCCTTTTTAACACTTTACTTCCTTATCCCAGAGAGTGAAGTGTTCTTATTTTTAAGCATATGTGACATCATTCATAGTATTGCAGCTTCAAATCCAACAATTGTCAGCTTTTCAAGGGATACAAAATGTGGGTTAATTATATGCCTCCTTGTGCCATGACAGTTGCTGTGACAAAGATCTCTGCCCACAGTACTGGTTTCATAAAAATCCCCTTGCAAGAACCGATTGATAAAAAAAATTTCATAAGGGTTGGCTACACACCCAAGGCCAGTGGGATTAAAGAGAAGTTCAGGCCCATCAGTAGCCATCACGTTCATCAACTGCTTGCACAGCTACTTCACTCAGCTCATGCTATTACTTGATTCTGATGCTCTCTGCTATTCCTTTAATATTTTATTTATGCCCATGGTTTAAATTGTAAGCTCTTTAGGAGGTGGCCAGACCTTTAGATTTTGTGCCTAGAGCACATAAAAATAAAAAAGGCTCTAATCTGCCATTGGGTAACGAGAATCTGATGGTTATAATGGCATAACACCCCAGCATCCCCACACTCCCTGCTCAGCTGCACAGACAAGTGGGGCTGCAAGGTCTTCATGACCAAGTAGAAAGCAAAATTTCTTCACCCTCTCCAGCTGCCTCTCAGCTAATTCCCACCGTGTTGCCTGCAGCAGGAGCAAAGGTGTCACACAAACTGTCCTCATGAGCTGCTTTCACAAGTGCTCTCCTGCAACTGAGCAACCCCATTTGGGAGCTG
>JAOXNG010000042.1:11134800-11146917 GCA_028566535.1 Scolopax minor | reverse complement strand
GCCTGAAGCCTTTCACTCCCAGCATTGGGTGGGGGGAGGGAGAGGGGTTAAGTTCTTTTCCTCTCTCTTTTTTTTTTTTTTAAATCTTTATCTTGGTGTTGATACCAACACATTGTTGAGGTCTGACTGTGCAAACAATTTTGATTGCACTCTTATTCTAAGCTGTGTCCAAACCCATTCTTTTCTGGATCAAAACCAGGCAGTCCTTACCCATAGAGCCATGCAGACCATGTACTGTGTCCAAAGCCCAAATGCAGCTCCCAAGCACCTTGCCAATGACATACCATCTTTGTCCCTGAAGAACTCGACCAGATAACGGGCCTCGGTTTGTATCCCACGCTCCATTCCTTTATTCCCCATTCCCAGTTTTCGAAGAGCTCCAATTACAAAATGCCTCTGTTGTTTCCAGGTGAGACCATTTGACACCAGGATACCTTCAGCCATCAAGAATCAATTTTATGTCACGTTAGTGTTCATATAATAGGAAATGGCATACACACAAAGAATTATCTTCTCATCATGCTGCCACTCATAAAAAAAAATGAAACCAGCTCAGGGCAGTGTCCTTTTAATTGTATTTTGTTAGAGATGGAGAAAACACCTGCAAGAAGCCCACCCAAATCTCAGAACTCACACACCCACCCTTCCAAAACTAGTCCTGTTCTTTCTGAGGAGCAGTGGTCGCTACCTGACACTCCACCCAGCAGCTTGCTACAAATCACAAAGACATGTGGGTTGGTGTTGCCTTCGATTTGCCCATGCTTTGAGCAGAAATGAGCCTAAACCCTCATTGCCCTAGAAAGGCTTATAGCCCAGCTCACGCAATCTCTTACAAGATCTCATTTATTATCTTTTACAATCTTCTAATACAATTAATACTTACTTGTAAGCTATGTTTGCCAACATCCCCATATGGACATTGTGATATTGCAGATGTTGCCCCATGTCAACTCTGCGGAAGCATGGCAAAGAGCTTCCCCTCAACAAACAGTAAGTTCAGGTTTCTACTGCCTAAAAATATGATAGTGTCTCACCAGGCTGTTCAAAACCAGATTTCTCGGGACCTCATCGGGAAGGTCTGGGTGTTTCCTATATTTGTGCTTCTTAACCTTATGCAAACCTTCTGGAGATCACTGTATCTCCCTGTTGGTAGTGCTTCAAAAAGGAAAACTCCTTAAAGGCTAGAGTCAGTCACTGGTTCTCAGCACCTTGTCTGTACTAGCACAAATCCCTTTTAGGGGATTCTACTTTAACCAAGCTGTTTACACCAGGTATTGAGCTCTTGTCCTGGTCTAGGTCCCTCCTGGAAAGGCAATGAAGCCAGGGCAGGAACCACCTAGCAAGAACCAGAGTAGGAAAGGCAGGTTTTAGCCAAACTACAAATGGCTTCTTAGGTCCAGAGGTGTCTCTGTGGGACAGGAAGGAGCCCCAGGTCCCTGTGCTGTGAGTCTGCATTCTAGCAGACAGTCCAGCATCAACCATTTAACTACATGGTGGGGAATCTGTTCCCTTCAGCAGTCTAGCCCATGCTACCTCAGGAAAGCCAGCTTGCTTCCTGAGACAGCTGCTCGACCACAGTCTGGGATAACTCTCTCCTATTCCTTCTGTTGTCCTGGGAGCCTGGGCTAGCAGAAAAGAAGTCAGCCCAACAGGCAGCTATTTTTGTTGCAGTTGCCAGCTGGCAGATGTGCTGCAGCTGTGGGTTAAAGCCATCCCTGCTACAAATTGCTGCTTGTCACAGCCTAACTACTTTACTCCACATTACCCAGATAAAAGGTGACAATAAAGACCCTTCAAAAATGGATTGAAATAGCCCCATGCTTAATTTCTATTCCTTAAAGATGTTTTTCTCTACCTACATTACCTAGTATTATAAATTAAAGCCCTCCAGATTGTAGTCCATGTGCAACAAAGCCTGACTGAGAATAAAGGCATCTGCTCTGTATCCTCTGGATAAAAGGCAGGTGGAAACAAGTTCATTCATTTCTGGTTTAAATGTAGTATTGTTCTCCATCCATCGTAATTCAACAGTGTCTGATGTAAACGATAGCACAATAAGAAGCTCTGAAGAAGAATATGTTGCACCTACAGTCTGGCTAATACTTTTAAAGCTCCAATGACCTTCCTGTGCCTTCAGACTTCCCAAAAGGCTAGACTTTGTTCAACACCTCTGCACATACCTTCCTTACAGCAGCCTTTGCTGTAAGCAAACAACTGGGAGCATAAAGAATTACTTTAGCCTCAGCTTGCAGAGGAGGCTGCAAGCTCCAGATTATTTCTCATCAGGACATATGCTTAGACAACACTACAAATGGAAAAGCAAGACCTAGCTAGGTATAAATATTGTTGCTTTGATGACATTTTGAAATACATGCATGAACAACGGAACTTTGGAGACAACTTGGAGAAATGCTGCAGAATTATATCATTCACCCTGAGCAGACAGCAGCAATATAACAGACAGAACTGGTCAATTTGGAACTAAGGGCTTGTCAGTAAGGAAAACAGAGGAAACAAAGTCAAGGATATCTTCCACAGACGTGAACATCTTACCCTTTCCATTTGCCATTTTGTTGAAGACATATGTCTGTAATCGCCCAGAAACATCCTCTGAGTTGGTGCTGAGACCATCCTTCACAGCTCGGAATCCATATAGCACCACCATAGGTTTGTGACCCAGCCACATGGTACAGATGTTGCCGTATTTTTTTGCCAGCTGTAGGTTAGATCAATGCCCAAAAAACACCCATGAGAGAAACATCAACCAAAACACATAGGTGGTGGTGTGCTCTTTCCCAGCATGACATTGCTGAGGCATTCAGAAAGTGAAAAGGATGGTGATTTGATTTTGCAGCACGATTGCTGATCACAGTTCTGGTCAGGCTCTGGTCTCTCTCTAGGAAACCTCTATTCACAGCAATGAAAATGACAAAAGAATATATGTTCTTCCCCTTTCTATAACTTGGCTTGTGTTGCCTTTGCAATATTAATGATTATGAACATCCCCCTGAGTGTTTACAGATCCATATTCAGTTTCACATGAAATTTCACCTGTCCGTTCTTGATTGCATTTTTCAACTCCACATTTCATTTCCTCAGCCAACAGCTAGAACTTCTTGAAATTACATATTCCAGGTGTAACTCTCCTGGTACTGCAGATTTCAAGTTTCAATGGCAGACCCCTTCCCCTCTTATACAGAAGTACTGCCAACTGAGGCATCTGAGCACGGATCCCACCTCTGCTTGGCTAGTGATGGGGACTGCTCTCAGGGAACTCTGTGGCTATTTAGCAAGGATGAAGTCCTGGACTCTAGGCAAAGAAAGAGTACAACTCTGTCCTCCCACAGTGCTGAACCTGTACCACTCACAAAAGTTTAACACCAATGTCTTTTTAGTTCCCTTTATCCTGAAGCCAACATTCTCCAGCTGCAGCCAGGAACCCCCTGACATGCACCTAAGGAAAGGTTGTGACTTGAAAAATGTATCACCACATTGGATTCTTTTGTGAAGTTTTTGCTCGGTGGAGGACTGAAAGAGGACTCAGTTGAGCACTGAAAGAATCCGTATTACCATGCTTAGCACAGACGTATTTCTCCCTGTCAGTTCTTTCCTTTCACCATCATTTACATCCTCAGCTCATGTGCAAGGAGCAGTTCTCAGACTGGACTTCAGAAAAACAATGAAGTTAAGGATTTGGCTGCATATGGGATACAATCTTGTTTCCATCCCATGATAACAGGCGACATACTGGTGTGCTTTTCCTGCATGTGCCTGTTGTGTATAATCTGATAAATGCTTTTTTCTTGCAAGGTAAAAAGATTCCCTTAAAAACAGAAGTCTTTTTTTGAGACAAAATTACTGTCCTCAGTTCTGCTTAATTTGCACACATATTAGCTTTTACATTAATTAGACTTGTGGCAGATATTACTTAAATTGCTTAGGAATCCACCTTCCCCTCAGGATTAAGTTCTCCCAGCTATCACACAGCCTGTCAACAGCCATCATTAGTTTTTACAGCTTTTGCCTCAATAGCTCTTTAGTTCATATCCACAAATGCATACCTTTCTCAGGTTCCCATGATCAGCTCTAAACTTTATCCGCCAGAGACCTCCAATGATGGGAAATGGGGTTGGTCCAGGAGGAAATCCACGACTTTTCCATTGCATTCTGAGGAACTGCGCACCCAGAAGAAACAAAACCAGGGAAATGAGAATCACATCTATCATCATTTCACACCTCCGGACTACTCTATTGCTGAGAAAACTGCTAAGAGCCTGTCTGTTGAAATGACACTATACTGTTCTTCATAACTCTTCCCTGTCGCATTTAAGCTTTCTGAATTTTTCTCCTCCCTCTTCCCTACCACACTTCCTGATCCCAGGAAATGAGGAGTGCTCCCATTCTTGAGTGTACTTAATACATCACTATGCCGCAATATGCTAAGAGCTACCATCACCTTAAGATCCTGTAGAGGCTCAAAGGCAGGCACGTCACTCAGAAACATCCCTTTGAGCAATCAGCTTGATGGCACACGTCACTCAAAGCACTGACTACACACAAGCCAAGAGGTTAGAGATGAAGCTGCAGCTCTCCTCTAGGTCCTGTGTACACAGAGAAGGAGAGGAGCACTCACCAGGTAGCATTCTTGGGGCAGTGGCAAAAGGATGCAGTCAGTAGCCTTGTATAAGCGTGGTTGCAAATGCAGATTTCAGAACCAAGAGCACGGAAGTGTTGTAATCTGAGTTTTTACAGTAAACAAAACAGACAAACTGCAAATGGCAGAGTGAAGAATCAAATATAGTTAGTACTATTGATTAAAAAAAAAAAACATAACATATCTCATATGCCTTTCTATATCTCTTTAGATATCAAGTTCATCACATCTCAGGAGAAACCACTGAACTTTCTCTGGAAAGATTCTGAAGATCCTTGTGGAATCAAAATCTTCTTCCACCCACCAAAGGCCCAGCTGCACCTCTGATCCATGCTTTTCTGAGCTCCTCAGGTCTCCACACCAGAACATAGCCATGGCTGGCCACCGAGCACAGTGCACCTGGAGAAGCCAGCCAAGTGCCTCTCACATCTCCCTGCACCACAGAGAACACTCAGGGAAGTGAAGGGCTACTTCAGATCCACCATGGCTGGACCATGGATCAGTGTGCCCCAAGCACTGTCTTCTCTTCCTCCAGGCCCCTACCACAGCTGGTCTAAGACTAAACTACAACACAATAAGGGAGCTAAGGAAATTACAGAATTTTACAAAGTTTGTTGTCAAGCCACAGTAATTCAGAGTTGCAAATTATTTCCTAGTTTTCCTCTAGTTCCTCCTGATTAGCAGATATTTCACATGGCAAACTCTTTACCTGCCTGTAACATCTAACAAAGGTGGAACATAAACTGTGTCTTTCCCCACAGCAGTTTATTCCCACATCCTAGAGAACAATAATAGGTCAAAGAATCTTCCAGAAGCCACAGGCATTTTATTTCCTCAGCTGGCATCCCTCTTCTGAACTTAGGATAGACTTTTCTGACATACCTCCATGTCACAATTACTAGAGACCACAAAGTAAAGGACAGACAGGTCAAGAAAGAGACTTTTATCCTGGACATCTCAGGAGCTGCCTTTTAACACAGTTTGCAGCAGCACAACATGCTTCACCTCACCTCTATGTGTTTAGACCAATATTTCCCAACAGTGGCTACTCAGGGATTGGCACATACAAGGAGCAAGTTCCAGAATGTTCTAGGAGAAAGCTGGAAATCCTGAGGGGAGGTTGCAGTGTGCTATCTCAGGGGGTCTGTAGCAATTCCAGGAGAACTAATGGTCTTATTTTCATTTTACAGGTGGAAAAATTCTGGTAATGGGAGAAGAAGGATAGCATTGGCAGAGATACAGGTCTTCACAATAACTCAGGTGTGAGTTCAGCAACCTGATGGGCAGCAGTTTACCATGTGTCCATAATTCCACCTGCAGCAAGAACCCTGGGCAAGATAATCACACTGAACTCCCCTGCAAACACAATGGCCCTGCTTTTGTTCCACCCAGGTTCTGCTAAAAGCGGTAGATTCTCTCTTCCCACAAAGTACAGGAGGACAAGGAGCACAGGCCAATGCTCTTCAGGGATCACCATACTCTTAGAAAAGCTGCATTGCTTATTCGGAAGCACTGACAGCCCTGCTGGTTACCTTTCATATCAGGTCTAGAGCTGGAGGCCTCCTTCAGCAGCCAAGGAGGCCTAGATGGGACTGAGTTCTTGTTTACTGTGAGGTTTTAGGCAGAGAGTTTCTGCCTTCTCTCAATAGCAGGACTCTCAATAGCGGAATTGCTCAGTCAAAATTAGTCCCAGAGTCTGTAATTATTTGTTTTATTTTTGATTCATAGCATCCAAAAGTGCACATTCAAAGATCTCCTCAACAAAATAAGCTACAAACTGGAGCAGTTCTTTGAAGATCTCTTGAGTGAAACTAGTGGAACAAGCTGTTCAGGATGCTGGTACCAAGCTGCCTCATGAAGAGCAGTACAGACTGTACAGGGATGAGGCTGCATAGTGCTCCCCAAAAGATATTATGTGTTGGCTTCTCCAACTCCATCAGGCAGGGTGAACCCAAATGCCTGCAAAAGGCTGCAGAAGATGAAAAGCTCCATGAATGCCAATTGCTCACCCAAATAAACATATGGAGCCCTTCAGAAAGGGCAATTATTGATCTTTATTGCTGCCCTCCACCACACCCTTGGTTGTCCTGTCCTGCACTTTCTCTGAGACAGTTGTTCCTCCTCAGAGCAGAGATGTCCCCGCAGGCTGTCATTCTCTCTCAAGGCTTGCCATCTAAACAAAACTCAACCCATCCTTGCAACTCCACTTGCACAATCCATTGGTACTACTTAAGAGCTGGCAGAAAGGAAATCAGGCACATTTTGAAAGATGGTTTCACATTTTATTCCCTCATCCGAGTTCTTCAGTAGCATTCAAGGTACATACCTCAACACCTGTTAAGAAGGGCAAGAAGTTTTCTCTGAAGAAAAAACTTCCTTACTTATGCAGAAATTGACCAGGGCTGGACTCCAGAGGTCTTTTCCAGTGCTCAGGAATCAGTCAGGACAGTATATATTTGCAATAAACATGTTGTTCTGCAAGAAAAGAGGAGGTGGTCCTAGACTGTCTCTTAGCCTCTCTCCCTGGCAAAGTCATCCACACAAGGAAACACAGAAAAAACTCTCAGGTTTTATTTACTGCACTGAGCAGAAGGCCATATACTGTATTGGCACAGCTGCTTTTTCTTGAATATTCCTTTTCCTCTTTGATTAGTAAACAAGATTTATAATCCCTTCCTGGATCACAAGCACCACTGCAACTAAGGAACATGCTGTTTTTTTATAGTTTTCATCTTTAATTGCTGCTGATCAGCCATCACAAGCAATTGATACAAGATTTATAATGCAAAGGGATATACAATCAACAGCTTCATATAAGTGTTCAGATGTGTTCTATATAGCCAGATATATACAATGACTGTATTTGAGGATGTTCATTGCCACATCTGGAAGAATTCAAAAAGAAACAATTTGTCTGAAATCACTCACAACTTTCAAATAACTTCTCAGTTCTGATCAGGTTTCCGTTTCTGGGAACACAGCTAAGGCTGCTTACCTTGGCTCTGCAGTTCAGCCCATTGACGTTTGAGTTGCACAACAGCTGCACCTCTCCTACACTCACACTTTCATACAGAGGGCATTATTTTCCTCATCCTGCATTTCTGTCCAGGTATGACAGATTATTTTTTTTTCTTATCTGAAGGATTCACGGACACATTTAGCACTGCTTCTTCCTAAAAACCCAAGCAGAAAGAGAAACTTGAAAACAGAATTACTATCTCATTACATATTTTCATTATCAGTCTTTAGTTCAATCAAGAAACATTCATACAGTCCTAAAGTCAGCTCCTGGGGAAAGGATCTGTGCATCCGTGGCAATTTCAGGAGCTGTACAGTCAGGAGAGACATGACCAGGAACACAAGAGCCTTACTGACAGAGGAGACCATTTCTGCTTTACAACGGAGGTCCGACAAGGGAAACAAGAGCTGTGGATGTACCATGTGAAGATACTTTATTCCACTCCAAAGCATTCCTTCTGAAAGGGTTTTTGTCATATCCAGAACTAACAGGTACCTCATCCTCTTCCCTTTTGACCTCCTTCTACCCTTCCAGAGCACTAGGAAAGTTTATTCACTGGAGCTCATTCAACAAGCTTTTCTCTCCCAACATGCTATGGCAATAAGAATCATGGCTGCAATTAAAGAACCAACAGTTTGCCTTCAGGCCATTCAGGAGATAAGTTTTTGAGTTGGAGCCACGTAGTCTGAGCAAATTTCTTAAGAATTAATTGCAAGCCTAGGGAAGGAGAATCCACATTTAGAGCTGTATGGGCCTGGGAAGAAACGGAATAGTCACCAGTGTAATATCATGATGGAAGACAGGCAGGCCTTATTCAGATACTGAAATACTCCATGTGCAAACTGCACACCCAATACTGCACTGCAACTTCTATTTAGCTGACCATATCCAGTTGTTTGGATGCCATGTTTTCTTCTGCTCCTAGAACTCTTTTCACTACATATTATCTGTGTTTTTTAGATTACAATGGTCTTCGTAGCTTCAATTTTAATTAAACATCTGCAGAGGCCTGGCCTGTGGCAGAAGCGAGTAGATGCTCTTGTTAAAATAACAGCCAAAGGTGGTCATGCGCACACAAAACTGAGCTGGTCAACTGGCCCCACAAACACCAGATTTACATATGCAAAACAGTAACTGCCTCAACAGCCAAGTATAGATTCTCAGAGTTTAAACATTTTGCAGGTTTCCCCGCTACTAAAGCCTGGAGGTACTAATCTCTTTCCCCTGTGAAAGAAAGGGCCTGAATCTCTCCCGAATAGCTAGAGGAAACAAAGGCACCTGCTTTGAAACACATACTTCAGCACATGTTATTCATCCAAATAAATCACTGAAGAAGTCACAAGGCACTTTTATAAGTACTCTGCAATACTGAGTCTCTTTGAGGGTGTTTTCTCCAAGTTCAAGTTGGAAATCTTTCTGTTTTATAACATAAATGTCACCATCCATTTATTCATCCTATTCATTGCTATACATCCTATTCCTCTGGAGCTGACTGCAGGGCACTCCCAAGACTGTACAGCACTTCACAAAACAGTGACACTGAAAGGGCACTGGGCCTTTGTGGCTCCTGCACCATTAGGATACACAATGCCACAGCACCTGTGTAAAACCTGCATTGCTTTCACCTAAGCAGCACAATAAAATATTAAAAAAAAATAATATGGAAAAACAAAATGAGGAATGTTTACAACTGTCACTTTCCTCCCTGATAGCAAGGGCTCCTCTAGCTTTTACTAGCACTGCTCTCTGCATGTCAGTGATGCACTGTCTCAGCCCTCTACACCCTCAGAAATATGCCCAGAAATGAATAAATTAGTTTCAATCCTGTGTTGATAAGACGTTGGTAAGTTTCACTAAGATTATACATATACCATCTGTTTTTACTGTGGGATGGCAAAGGTACCTTATGACTAGCAGGAAGAGTTAAGTGATGGATGTTATAGTTCATTGTAGTGCAGAAGTGATAGTAGTTAAATAAATTCATTAAGTGTGCACAAATTGTGAATTAAGGACCAGAATACAAACAAAGTAATGGTAAGATCAAGCAGATACAGGCAGATGTTTACGAAAAGCTCTTTGCAGGCAGGTTTTTTTGGGGAAAAAAAAAAAATGAGTTTTCCTTGTTCCAGTGTCTTCATTATATGTGAACATCACCTCTTCATGCAAGCTTTGCTCATTCTTATCTGGTAAATACTATTGCAAGAGCTTACCTAGAGAGGACAGCTCTGAAAACCTGCTTTTGTAATGAAGATTTCAAGCCATACAAGTGTGAAGCAAACAAAGCGGGCAGGGAAAGAACAGAACACCATCAGCCGTAGCTGCATCTTGGCTTTCATTAGTCAATCTTAAAGCTCTTTTGAAAAGTAGGTGTCAGGGTTGATTAGGCCTAGAGAGATAAACATTTTGCAGATTTCCCCCCTGCCCTCTGTGACTCTTGCCCCAAGAGTCACAGACAAGCTATGAGCAGATGTAGGAACACAATGTGAAGCTCCCAAATCCCATTCCAGTACTTTGTCTATGCAACCTACACAGTTCATCAATCTTCAAGAACACAGATGACAGTAGGGTGCAAAACCCTATCTTGTTTATTGATAATGCATGTGAGCAAAGTTTTCTCTTCCTGAACTGAATAGAAACACAGAATGGGAACTTTCTCCGCTCACATTTCCTAGTTCTGTGTTCAGTCTAGTTCTGTGCTCCAAGCAACACTCTCCCTCTGTCAGTGCTTGCCTGGGTATACTCTGTGTAATTTCTCTGTGGGAAGAGAATTCTGATGCCACCAACCAATTAACAGCTCCTGTTTTGGAGCTCTTAAAGACTAGGGAATGTAGTGGAGGAAGGAACAGCTAAGTTGAGAAATCCAAATTAGTGTCTCCACTGGGAAAGGAAAAAAACCAACAAACCACCAAACAAAAAACTACAAAACAAAACAAAAAAAACCTGCTCAGCAATTGTCTGCTGTGTTTAGCTTGACGTCAGGCCAGGCAGCAAGCACACACCTACCATGCCAAACAATGCATGCACAGCATGGAACCAGTCAGTATTCTCTAATACACACTGAGCCTGCCCCTGCAACAGAAAAACCCAAGTCCTGGTATTTATGGGATAGCAGATGACACTCCCCTCTGGGCAGAGGTGTACCAGGAACCCTTTCCACCCCCGGCACACCACATTCATCATTTGCTTGCTTCACACCTTTCTGAAGATGCTGTCCTCTGCATGTCCTCTGCAGTTGGTGCATTTGCTTCTCACTCCTATGGCCTGAAACCTGCATTACAACAGCAGATTTCCCCATCTGTTCCAACCAACCAGACATATGTCATCTTGACTGGTGAGCTCTTGCAATAGTATTTGTGTCAGAGGAGAGTGAGCAAAATATATGTAAAGAGCTACTGCTCACGTATACTGAAAACATTAAGAGAAGGAATATTGAATTCTTCTAAAACAGCTTCCTTGCTTTTCCCTGTAAACTTCAGGTCCTTAATTCACAATTCATGCACGTTAACTGAGTTCATTTAACTACTATCACTTCTGCATTACAATGAATTGTAACATCCATCACTTATCAGCTTGTAAACTAAGCTTTTCTGAAGTAACTTTGCCTCACTATACTGCAGCATGTCCACAGCTCTTGCCCAGCAGTGGGAAAAACACACTGCCCACAGTGTCCAGAAGGCCAGGCTCTGACCAAGCCTCTTGCAGATGGATGCTGCAGGAAGGTCTCAGAGAGCAGGCAGAGGGACGGGTCATGGAAAAAGCAGCATCACCACTCACACAGGACACTCTGCAACACTGTGATGCAGTACACAGCAAAGAGAGGAGACATTGCTAGTAACGGAGCAGCCTCATGTGTTTGGGAAGGCTTTATGTCAAATTAACTAAACATGGTAATGAGAACACACATTTATGACTGAATAAATTAATGAACATGGAATAGAATAACAGGCCTATACAGAAAAGACGTAGTACTAGATCAGTCACTGAGCTCCCCCATGGCTGAAGTGAGATGGCAACACTTATTGAAACCCTGGTCAGAGGGGCTGCAAGTGCCAGAATCACAGAATCGTTAGAGTTGGAAGAGACCTTAAAGATCATCGACACCTCCCACCAGACCAGGCTGCTCAAAGCCCCATCCAGCCTGGCCTTGAACACCTCCAGGGATGGGGATCTACAGCTTCCCTGGGCAATCTGTGCCACTGCCTCACCACCCTCACTATAAAGAATTTCTTCCTAATATCTAATCTAAATTTCCCCTCTTCCAATTTCAAACCATTACCCCTTGTCCTGTCACTACACTTCCTGACAAAGGGTCCTTCTCCTGTAGACTCCCTTCAGAAACGTCACAGAAAACAGCGACTTCAACACCACCGGGCAAAGCCGGGCAGACACCACACTGTGCCACACCACACTGTGCCACACCACACAGACTCAGACCTTAGTAACT
>JAOXNG010000042.1:11116675-11129223 GCA_028566535.1 Scolopax minor | reverse complement strand
GAGGAGAAAACCCACAAACATTTCTGGGAAGAATCAGAAGAAAAAAGTACTGTGAAATAGTTGGCTTGTTCCAATTCAGTAATAAGCTCCATAATTGCTTTACTCCTTGTTATTTTCTCTCTCTTGAATACAGTAACATCCATGCATAACATTATTACAAACACTGTAAATTTTCCACTGACAGTTTCATTCTCTATTCCTGTGTTGATATCCACCCTGTAAACTACCTGTAGTAAAACTCCCTTTGACTGACACCAAGGTCACTGGAACTTCTCAAGGACATGAGTGGTCCGATCTCCATTAGAAGACCAAACATAAACCAACTGTTTCTTCTTATTTGTACAGCAAAAATATGTTGTCTGCAAGAAACAGATTATTACTAAAAGCAGGAAAATTTGATTGCTGTTATGTTCACAGCATGATTCCTTTATAAAACAAATAAAACTATTTTTAAAGGAAGGAACTCACTTCAAACTATTTTAAGGAAAAATACAGGCATGATCTAAGGAAAGATAATAGTGAAAAATAAGTGAAAAATAAGAAAAATCACATAGAAGCTATCGAAAAGAATGCAAAAATATTTCTTTCCTTTCCTTAGTAGGAAACTTAGACTAACTTTAGAAGTTAGAGGCAAGAAAATATGATCATTTGGTTCATTAATAGAATCAACAGAAAAGCTCTGGGATTTTGCCTGTATGCATTCGGTTTTTGAGTCTGACCTGTCAGAGAAGGCCTCTGTTTCTCTTTCTGTGAAATTTTCAGAGATGGTCTCCTGAGAGATGTCCTTACTATCTATTCCATAAAGTCTGATTATCTTCTGTTCCCAAAACACATTACAACAAAAGGCTAAATTTTTCTGGAACCTCTAATTCAAATTGATGTTGGCAAACAGGTTTAGTTACAACTACAGAAAACTCTTAATATGAGTATTTATTGCATACATTCCCCGAGTTATATTTATTAATTGACTGTTATTAACTCTTTAGTTAACCAACATCTATGGAAATATCTACACCTTATGGATGGGACAGACACCGATGGTTGTGCTGAATGGATACAAAGCCGTAAAAGACGGCATCGTCACCCATTCCGAGGAAGTTTCTGGAAGACCTCTCACCCCATTCTACAGGGATATGATGGGCGAGAAAGGTACAAGATGTGACAATACTGAAATAGGAACAAGATGTAAAGAAAAATGCTTTCCTATATACATACACATACATGAGTTACTGCTGCACGAGTACATAACTGGGATTACAGAGCAAAAAGGTTCCATGCAAAGTTAGACTATTAAGAAAAAAAAAAAAAAAAAAAAAAGAATGTTATGCTCTTACAAAGCATACTACTTTTTTTCTTCCCAATAGATTCAAAGGAATATTTGCCTAGAGGAGTTGCCCTTCAGTTAGATCACTTCCAAAACAGAAGACTGTTCATGTAGAGGACATTTATAGACAAAGCTGTTCTGTCCTTACCAAAATCCACAAACACTTACTTTCCAAGGTCACGTTTATAAGGAGCTATACAGCTAGGAACCATAAAAAACTAAGTTAGAGACCAAAAGTCAGTATCTGAAATCATGGTATCTTCTTTATTGGTGAAATATAACCTAATCTAAATCAAGTTTTGCCTCCTGCAGTAAAAGGATTTCCCTATCCAGCAATGAAATAAATATTTCTGTGTTCTTCAGGTATTTTTCTGACGAGTGGGCACACCTGGAAGCAGCAGAGACGCTTTGGTATGACAGTTATAAGAAGCCTGGCGCTCAGTAAGAACAATTTGGAGCATCAAATTCAAACAGAGGCTTGTCACCTTGTGGACACCTTTGCAAACACAAAAGGTAAATTCACTAAAAGAATAAGTCTTACAGCTTTTTCTGAAATATAGTGAACTGGGGAATAAAATTTTCATTAAATGTTTTGCAAGTAATAAGATATTTTTTATATTAGTGGGATTTGCACTGGCTACTGAATTGCATTCTTTGCAAAAAGTGTTTTGTCTGCACAGTGGGCAATATAAAATTGTTTTTTGAAATAAGGATAGTAAAAAAATGTTTATTGTCAACATAGTCTTGGGGACAGCTGGTAACAATTCTGACATTCAAGGAGTCTAGGAAACCCTATGTTCTCCATAAAACACAGAGTTTGTGACCCGCTGCGAGTCATTCTAGGACAGCAGGCCTTTAGGATTTGGCAGAGAAAGAACCCCAACACAAGGAATGTATCATTCAGTTGTCCAACAAATCTTCTTTTTAAGGTTTAGATGAAATAGAAACCAATAGAATTTTAGCAAGATGCCAAAATAAAGCAATTCAATATAAATATTCTGAGCAGCCAAATTCCTCACCCACATTGTGTTCCACACTCATGTGAAAACAGAGAAGTTGCCCAAGGTCTCCCTCCAACTCTCCATGCACTAGACACAGCAAAATGGCCCATCTCTCTTCCAAGAGCAACACATTCACAGCTCTTTAATATGCAAGAAATGCACAGCCTAAATCTTTACTTTCCATCCCATCCTTCCTCAAATTTAAACTCAGTAATCATATTTACTCTTTTGAAGGACTACAAGCATTGAACTGAAGTCAGAGATGTATAATCCACCATTTTCTATAGTATTAGAATTCAAAGGTTGTCCTTGCCATTGAAATATGCACTTTATATTTTTCTGGATTTAACCCTTTTAACAGGAGCTGTTTTCCAACCCATTGTCTAAGAGTTTTGCCTCTTCAGTCTTTGGGAGGAAAAAAAAAGAAGATACAGTTGAATTGAATTGCTGTACTTGAAAACCTAAAAGAGACAAATAATTTCAACATGACTAAGAAATTAAAACTTTAATTATTATTTTTCCTTTTTATTTTTTCAGGAGCTGGGGGTGTGTGGGTGTTTAATTGCCACAACTTAAATATCTCCCTCCAGATTTGAAGACATATGTTCTAATTAGTCGTTTGTGTGATCCTGGCTTGTGTGCAAACAAATCAAAAAGGGGGAAAAAAGACTTTATGTTTGTCTTCTCAAAACTGATAATCACTGTATTTTACAAGAATAAAAAGCTGATATAAAGTAAAGATTCCCTGCACTTATAATCCATACAGCTAAATTTTATTAAACTAGAGTTCACATATGTGAAATTCAAGTAGCCTGGATATACTATTATTTTCACTATTTTAAAAAAGTTTCTCATTTTTCTTGTGGTAGTCTACTCAGAAATAATCATAGTACCTCCTATTTTCACAGGAAAACCTTTCGACCCTCGCACTTTCATTGTCCAAGCTATTGCAAATATAATTTGTGCTGTTGTTTTTGGTCATCGCTTCTCCAACAATGATGAATCTTTTAGCAAGCTTATCAAAGCTATTTATTTTGTGATCTACTTTCAAGCCACTATCTGGGGCAGGGTAAGAATCCAATTTTCTTATTCCTTAAAGTGCATTTGCACTTCAAGTCAAAACAAACAAATTAAAAGTCAGTGACTATTATTCCCAAGCATTTCCATACTATTGTTCTGCTAGACATTGTGCAGTAAGAAATTAATACATACCTTGTAGTCCTTCTTCATGTTAATAAATCACATATCCTAAAATTAAAATTCTAGATCATCACTGGTTTTTACAGATTTCCAAAACACATAACGTATTTCAAATGTGTAATCATTTGCAGAGTATTGTTTATGCAAGATTCTTAAATCTTAAAATGAAAGCAACTTTTAAAGTTTAATTTTTGTTTAGTCTTAAAAATACAGAAGAACAATTAATAATAACTAAGCCTTCAAATTCCTATTCTTTTCTGTATTTATCTTTCTTCTCATATAATTAAATATCACCACCAATATCTAAATTATTCTGGGCTTCCTATAAGATTTCATTACATCCAGAAGAATATTTTTAAGTTCTTGAAAGCTATTGCTTGCGTTGTGCTGATTTTGACACACCGTCATTCTATAATAATATCGGGTTCTCCAACACTTACATAGAGAAATAACTAAAGAAAGAAAATCAGAATAAAAATAAAGGTTGAGAAAACCTGCTTGTGAGCCAGATTCAACCCTCAATTACTCAGATTCACCCAGTTTCAGAAGCCCCTGTTGCATTATTAGGTATGCATCCAAAAAGTAAAATATAATCATTTTCCTGCTGTCTGTAACCAGATATCCACCATTACATGACATTGACATTTTGATCAGCTGATTAGGGATGGAGAATTCTGCACTGACCAATAGATTCCTCATCACAAGCCATAAATAAAACAAAAGGCTGTGCCAGAAGCCCTAAAGACTGAAGTACGTTCACAAAACATACACAATACAGAGAAATGAAACAGTTATTGTCCCCTCAAGAAATACACATGCCAGTTTCTCCTGGAGAAAAGCCTTCTAAAACTGAAAGGTCAAGTCAGCTTCTATATTTTTTCAGTCTTCAACCTATCTATGAAGGATAGAAAGTGTGGCTATTGAATTTTGGCAACATGATCATAGCAATTCAGACTGCTATATATTACTAATAGCTCAAGTCTCAAACAAGTTTTCCTTGATGCCAATTCACTTAGAGGGCAATGTAAAGATCTCATAACCCATCTTAGAAACATAGAATAATTTACATTGGAAGGGATCTCTGCACGTCAGCTAATTCAACTCTGTGCTCAAAGCAGGTCTAATTAGATCAGGCTATTTAGGGACTTTCCTGCTCGAGTCTTGAAGTCTCCACACACAGACTCTCTGGGAAACCTGCTCCCAGTAATCTATCTCCTGGTAAAGAGAAAACTATTATTAAAAAAATCATACAAAAAGTAAATAAACAAGTAACATTTTCTTATATCTAACCAGATTTTTCCCATATTCTGACTCGTGCCTATTGCCTTTCATACTAATTAAGTGCCCATGGGCTGTGGTGGTGACTTCAGAGTTATCAGGAAATCAGAACTGGTTCTCAGTTTAAAAGAGCTCATGTTTTTTTTCACAGATGTATGATTTTTTTTTTTTTTTTTGCAGATGTATGATGCTTTCCCGTGGCTTATGCACCATTTCCCAGGGCCCCATCAGAAAGTGTTTGCATACAATGACTTCATGCACAATTTAGTTAAGAATGAGGTCCAGACTCATGAGAGACAGAAGACAGGTGAACCACGGGATCTCATTGACTTCTACCTCACTCAAATAACAAAAGTAAGAATCTGTTTGTCACATTATCCCCTCCTCAGCCTCAATGCCTACTACAAAATACTCACTGGTCAAGTAACCTTGCTTTACATGCAAAGTTGGTTTAGCACTGGAGATTTTTGTTTCAGTGGGCTGCTGTTTTTAACCAAACAATGACAATTTCTACATGACAGATGCAGTCCTAAAGTATCCATTTCATGGTCTTTTCATTAATATACCCTACAGACCAAAGATGATCCTACTTCTACGTTTAATAAGGACAATATGGTTCAGACCGTGGTTGATCTTTTGCTGGGAGGGACAGAAACAACAAGTACCACCCTTCTCTGGGCACTGCTGTATATGGTACGATACCCCGAAATACAAGGTGAGCAAAAGCATTATCAGAGACAACTGCATTCAACATTGCATCATAACAAACAGCATTCAAGAGTAAGTGCTAGCTCCATCGCTGCCAATAACATCAAAATAACCTTTAACAATGAATATGAATGTTAGTACATCAACAATTGAGATCTAGAAAATGAAAGTTTAATAAATTAAACAGGTCAGTGCTTCTCTTACCTGCTCACTAAGCAGCGACACTAGCAGAAATTAGTAATAGCCACTGTTTATCTCCCTAAAAGGGAATGGAATAACAATCTAAAAACTTTTCATATGCAACCTAGTCTTCTAACCTTCAGAGTGGAAAAGCTTTAAGAACATACCTGGTCTGACGTGTATTTATAAAAATAACAGAAATTACACCGGTAATTTCAATTTTTAATTTAAGAAAAAAAAAACAAACGAGAACTGTACTATCCTCATCACTAGGTGGGATGTGTCTTAAATGAGGGATCATCTTGTACTTTGGGGATAAGAACTTTCTTGGTCAACTGAAAGCAACACAGCAGGCAAACCACATGCTCATGTATTTCATAGCAACACTATTTTTTTCCCTCTCTCCAGTTCTGGATCATACTCATAAAGAAATCTGTGGAAAAAAGGTGAGGGAAAGTAAAAATATTTTAATTTCTCTGCAGGAAAGGTTCAAAAAGAGATAGAGGCTGTTCTGGAACCCTCCCATCTCATCAGCTATGAAGACCGTAAAAAACTGCCATACACAAATGCTGTGATTCATGAGGCTTTGCGGTACAGCAACATTACCTCTGTTGGGGTCCCTCGACAATGTGTGAAGAATACAACTTTGATGGGTTTTCACATCAAAAAGGTACAGGGTATATATACCTCAATGTTACATAAAGTTTTGAGCTATTAATATTTAGTGTTTATATGATGTTAGCTTTTACAATTCCTAATTCTGTGTAGGGAGCACATGGTAGTATGTCACAGACACGAAACAAAGCGGAGTACTCTGAACCATAGCTAAGTCTACATTAGCAGATGAAAAAGAAAGCTTGGGGAATAGCTGACAGCACAAGGAGCAAACATAAGGAAAACTAAATCCTTCTTCCCACTAGTCAAGTATGGATGATGTGTGGGCATCAAGGCAGAACACGTGTTTTAAGGAATAATGAACTCCCTAAGAGAGCAGCCTGGAGGAACATATAAATCATCCCTGACAAAACACGCGCACACACAACTCTGACACTTCAGATGTTGGCAGCTCAGTACGTTGGGAGAGATCTGACAGTCACGTGGGCAGGATATAAGTGTCCCATGTACATCAAGCATAAAATGGATGTGATGGAATTGAAAGATCCAGTGAAGTGTACAAGCAAAAAGGAAGATATTACAATTAGTCTTAGAAGTATGTAAAACAATCCAAACTCCACTCTAGCTTAGACATGGGGACACTTCAGTGGTCCTAATAGAAGATGACTTCACAAAGACAAACACATAATATGTTACGACAAACCGAAAATACAAGGGTTTATTATGCCTGGATGTGCAAAGGAAAAGACCAAGTTGAATCCAAACAAACAAACAAAAAAAGAATCATACACGGAAAATAATCTCTGCTTCTTCTTGCAGGACACAATTGTATTGCCAAATCTGCACTCTGTTGTGTACGATTCTGAGCACTGGGAGACCCCTTGGAAGTTCAACCCAAATCATTTCCTTGATTTGGATGGCAATTTTGTGAACAAAGAGGCATTTTTACCTTTCTCAGCAGGTAAAGTCCTAACATTTAAACATTCCTGTTCATGTCTTGCAGCAAGATTAAAAGTGTTATTTCTAAATACTAAGATTTCAAAAATATACATTTATAAAAACATATTTGACAGAAAGATTTGATGTCAGGTTTCTACTCTAAAAGCCACAAATATTGTCTTATATTTTATGTTTTTCTTAAATTCAACCAGAGGATGAGTACAGCTAAGAGATATAGCACTACCTCTTGGTGTACATATGGTTCCTACTGTAAGGGTATCTAAGCTCCTTAGTCCCTAATCTATTAAATTCTGGTAACATCCTCATATCAGAAAATCTATTTATTCTCACTTTACAAGCAGGAAACCCAAAGAGAAAGGTTATACAACTTGTCAAAATATACAGAGAAAATCTGTGATAAAGCAGAAACCCAATCCTACAATAATAGTCTGGCACCAGGTTCTCTTATATCTCTAGAAAACTAACAAAATCAGTCTTTTAAGTAGAATATTAGGTAACAAAAAAAAAATTTCAACTTTTCAAAAGCATATTATGATGTACAACTTACCTAATTCACAGTGCAAAAAATAGCACTTCAAAGAACCCTAAAGAGCAAGAAGCAGTACAAAGAATAACTCAGAGCACTTCTCCAGACTACCAGTTTCTCCAATGAATAGATTATGAAGAAAAGCAGCACAAAACAGGAAGCTGGCATTGTTAACTGAAATTAAAGTATAAAAATTAAACAATAAAACCACTGACAAACAGTGAGGCTTTTATGCTACTGTGACAGATTATACTATTGCACCTGTGTTGAAAACAAAAAGTAAATAATACTACATAACATACAAAGCAGTCATATTCAACATAGCAAATCCAGATTAAGACATTTCTCCAAATTGCCTGTAAATCCTAAAATTGTATTTGCAAAACTGGTACTTATCATCTTACCCCCTCCACTCACCAAATGTCCACTATTTACATGAATCAAGACAACTAATTTAAGCTACTATTTCAACCTAGGCATAGGAAGTTTTCTTTTTAGCTTGTTTTAGTTGCTTTCTTCTTATATAATCTGAGTATTTATATATTCTGAGTATGTTTGGTTTGGTTTTTTTACATTTTTGTTGTTGTTGTCTGGAATATATAGATAACCTGAAATATACTGTGAAAACAGTATGTGTCACTGCACATGCCTACATTTCATTCCCTTTGCTTACAGTATCTGCTCCTGGACAGCGTTAGGGATAGGAAGCTACAAGGACCCAACAAAGCTTTCTTAATTTCTGTTAAAAAAAGCCTGATTACATCCTTCTACTTCACTTCAGAATTGCATTCAGAATGCTCCAGTTCTCTCTCCTCAACAACTGAGGACAAGTTCCTAAAGTACATGAAGTTTTTAGAAATCAGGCTTATCTGAGAAGCAGTACTTGGTTCTTGCAGAACATGAAGCAATAATGGAAAGGGAGAATCTCATAAATGCTCTAGGGAATAAAAAAGCCCCAAAACCACCACCACAAAACTCAAAAAACCAAACTAAACAGTTGACAGAGGTGTACAGTTTCTCATTTAAATAAATCTTTCCTTCCACCTCCAAAGGCACATTCTATCCTTACAGAAAGAAATAGGAAATAACTATCTCACATTAATAGAATTTATGGAACTCAGGATTTTGTTTCAGTTTTTTTTTCAGAACTTAACTTTACACAACTTAATTTTTTCACCTTTCTTTTGCAGGGCACCGTGTATGTTTGGGAGAACAGATGGCACGAGTTGAACTGTTCATCATCTTTACCAACCTCCTTCGGGCATTCACATTCCAGCTCCCTGAGGGAGTCAAGGAAATCAATTTGGACTACATTTTGGGTGCAATACTGCAACCCCATCCATATAAACTCTGTGCTATTCCACGCTAGTCTGCCACATACTACAATGCAGAATAACTTCAACCAGTCAGTAACTGCAGGCATTTTAAAAAACACGTATCACTATTCCAATTGTATTCAAATGTAGGTAACTCAGTATAGCAAATTAACATGGGGTGTTTTTATTTAGGGTGTCTGACCTCATATAATTGAGCTTTTTGAAATTTAATTAAGTATACTTGCCAAAGCTCATATCATAACATCTTAGGCCTGTACATGTACACAATAATGTTACCAAAAAAAATGTATTTTCATGTTCACAATAGCAATGAATTAGATGTAGAGTTTTAGAGAAGTGATCTGTATAAAACCAGTTTCCTGCACATGTGCTCAGTCAGCTCTTGCACTCTTAAATTGCACAAGTGTTCTGATGCAGCAAGGACAGCCAAATTAAAAAAAAAAAAAAGTTTCTTCAGTGTGCTGTTTTTCAGCCATGTTCACAGGTCTCCTCTTACATCCTTTTGCAGAAGGTAACAGAATGTACACACTTAGCACTGAGTCCTTTTCCTTTCACACTCTCATGAAGCACTATACATTGTAGTACAAACTTTGTCTTAGACAAACATAAATGAATGCAGAACAGAGTCTCCTATAATCACAATCACTTTAGAAATCCTTATACCTTTTTTCTTTACTTCCTTAGCATCCAATTCCTATTTTATCACAATTCTCGGATCCAGGTGCTTTCATGAACCTTTCCTTATTATATCATCCAATAATTTCCTATTTGAAGGGAAAGGAACACTCTTTCAAAAAATTAAGAAAATAAACAAAGATGCCATTATTTGTTAAAGCAGGCACAGTAGAAATTTATTACTCTCAGTGTTTTCTTTTGTTGTCTCATTATTCTGCAACTGACATGGAAAGTTCTTACCACTTAAAATTTAGCTGCAAGCATCCTAGATGCTTTCAAATTTTCAGATTTGATAGGAACAGGCATAGATTATTGCAGGATGCAGTTAAAGACACAGCAGAATACTACATATTTCTCAGACATTAAACTAATAGAAGACTTCATTCTCCTCTCAAATATTTCTAATTATGCCCTTCCATTTGGTGAAAACCCCAGGGCTCTAAACAGACTGTAAAGTTTGTCATTGCAGAGAAACACAGACTTGACATCATTGACAGTTTTCACCTTTTTAATAGAAGACTTTTTAAAACTTTCAACATTACTCCTTTTCATTGAAGAAAATATAACATCTAAAAATCCTCCTTGAATAAGAAATACTTTCAAACATAAGTTAAGAAAAATCTCTTAAAACTTTGTATTTCTTACAGTGAGGGCAAACCTTGCATAAAACATATTTTTACATATTTATAAAAGCAGTCTGATACAATAGTTCAAACACAAAAGTTTTCAAGTCTTATCTTTTTCCTTTGTGGTGTTCATTAAAGAAATACTGACCCAAAAAAAAAAAAAAAAAAATATCCTTCTTTTCAACCCATCATTTTCACAGCTCACAAAAGGGTCCATGGTAAAGTGCTCAGTAGCATGACTGGCAGTGTAGGATACAAGCTTGGACTTGGTCTAATCCAGTGTATTTTCATGGTTCTTGAGGTATGTCCTACCTGAAAAAAGACTCCAGTTTCTTTCCTGTATGTTTCTTTCCTGTATCCTTTCCCTTTTGGTCTCCTGAAGTTATTCTATAACCTTGATTTTTCTTCTAGCCCCCACCCTCCCAATATTAGTTCATTATGCCCATATGTCTTCTGGTTTTCTTCCAAAACTGTAGCTTGGATTAAAACATGCTCATATTCTTCACCTGTATTTTTGAAGAACTGAGGTACGTTGTGATTTGCTGTACAATGCTGGTTCTAAAAATCATGGGAAGGAGAGATACTCAGAGTGTACATGATTAAGGAGGTATTTTCACGAAGATGTTACTGTAGGCCTGACAGTCTTAGGCCAGCTGTTTTTCACTGGTACCATCTTCTTGTTACTCCATTTAAAACTGAAAGCAGCAAGAGGTGAGGCATTCCTTAGCTTTCCGGTATTTCTAAAACAACAGTGTGAAAGCTGTAGATTACCTTTTCATCACAGTTGTAAAGGATATCTAAAAGAAAAAATAATGCAGAAAAAAAAGTTATTTCATAAGGTAACTTTTTTGTCAAGAAAGAACAGAAATTCATAATGAATTAAAGTAAAACAGAGAAAGAAAAGATTTAGAAAATAAGGACAAAATACAAGCTTTTCCTGTGAAACACCTTAAAAAAAAAAAACAAACCTAAAACTCAAAAATCCCATTCCTTCAGTAATTAGAGAACAGATAGACAAACCTTTAGAAAGATAAACCAATATCCAGCTCTGCTGTGATGCATCTCTTAGAAATCTACAGCCCAACTTCTCAGCAAGGCAGACTGACGGGATCCTTCCAAGGTTAAACCCCTGAAAGCACTGAATGATTTAAAGTCTAGTCTTTAGAAAAGCCTAAGCTGCTGAAGATTTGATTCAGACATTACATTTCTCCCACCAATAAGAGAACTATAACTGCCATTTCTAAATTCTTCAAGTTTTCAAGTCCTGAAGAATCTAAACTGATTGTTCCCTTGATGTCAGGGAGCACCCTTTGCCCAAGTCCAACCATTTTCATGGAGTGATACAAGACAGATATCTTTGAATATATTCCTTCTGTAATAATGGCCTTGCAAAGTTTTGTTTCCAAATCAACAGCAATAAAGGACTTCATTACATACTTCAGCTCCTAAATATTAAAATATTAAAATAACAAGCACCATAAGTAAAGCACATACAGGTCTTTGCTAATTTTTGTGAGGCACAAAACATCCATACCGTTTGTGTGGTTTAAGGACAAAATTTAATCATTGGTCAACATGACCTAGGTTAAGAAAACTAGAAAGCCAGTTCTAACCTTGGGTGAAGAGTTTTTCCTAATATTTTTGTTTTGTTTTGTTTTTTTAAAACCTCAAAGGTAAAGAGCCAAGTATCTAGACTGTCTTGTTCTCACTATTATCAAATGCATGCTTTAATCCATCAACCAAATCAGTTATCTCTAAACAGTTGTTAAAATTATACATTCAAAATTCTCCTCTCCACACAGGTAAAAATACTTTAAGTATTAGGTACTTGGCATTTACAACCAAACAACATTACATGCATATCTAATCAAGCAAAACACAATACCAAAATATTAAAGAGGTGGCATTAGCTTGACGAGAACAGCTCACACACCAAAAAGGATTAAAGTGGTAGGATGCTACATGGGCTGCATCCATTACAGGAAAATGCAGTGGTTTTGGCTGGGATGGGGTTGCCTTTCTTGCTAGCAGCTGGTGCAGTGCTAGGTTTTGGATCTGGGATATGAATAGTGGGATAGCACTCTTGGTAGTTTTGGTTGTTGCTGAGCAGTCAGGGCT
>JAOXNG010000042.1:11000597-11013230 GCA_028566535.1 Scolopax minor | reverse complement strand
TATACACGTGCACATTTTGAAATGTTCCTCCTGTTCTTTATCTGTCAATTAGCTATAATGCACATCTATTATGCTCTGTCTTTTGAGTACAGGCAAGTGTTGCTTTTAAAATTGTATTGATTTGGTAGAAACAAGAACTTTCAAAGTTCTTCAATTTTTTGTACCTTTGTACCTTCAAACAGGTACTATTGCTAAAGTGAGGTAACTGTATCTGTAAAGCTAAAACATGTCCTTTAGAAGAAAACACTATTTTAGTTTTTCAGTAGTTTTAACTGTTAGGGGTGATGACTTCAGCTTTATTTACCAACTGTTCTTTTTGTTTTAAATGAAAAATGAGAAGGAATCTGACATTACTGACACTTCTTGGGTACAGAAATACTGTGTCTCATGAAGAATTCTTTTTAAATAAAAGTTTGTCATTTTAATTTCATTGATGGGAAGCTGAAGCAATTGTCAGTTAACACCCAGGCCTTTAGCTACATCTGTTTTCTGAGCAGCAGCAGCACTGAGGCAAGTATGATGAGTGGCTTGCAGTGTTAGAGCCTCTACACATCCATATTACAGTGTGAAATGTTGCTGGATGCCTGAACTGGTTCCAAGTCCTCTGGCCTGTCTGTGAGCCCCATTCTGAGTCTTTAAACATAACGAAGGTTACTGAGATGATAAGCTCCTACCTTCCTTTGGGAGCACGGTGTAGGTTGCTTCCATGCCTGCGTGGATGTGGTCAGTGACATGGCAGTGAACAGCCAAGTTCCAGGGTTCTGCAGGGTCATTTCCACAGTCTGAAATGTCCCAGGGAACAGATCAAAGACGTCTGCCCGATAAACCCCTGTTTGCTTCAGGACAAAAACAAACAATGGTTAAACAGCATGGCATTACCAGATGGCAGTAATTTAAGCTATGTTTTATGTGTATTCCCACCAAACTTCTTAATTGCAGTTGAGTGAAAAGACTTCTAGTGTACGTCATCTTTACAGAAGCATCACTTGGTACATCCACTTCATGCTTAAAAGTTAAATAAACTAGCAGCTCAGTGGAAATGAAGGAAGACTACAGCTGTTGTTTTACCACAAGTGTGAAAATTCACAGCTATCGTGTCAAAGCAATGGGTGAGGTTGCTGGTGAGCAAATGCTACTGGCAGCTATTCTCCCTCTCTTGGATGTTGACCAAATAGAGGTTGGGCACAAGAACTCTACAGTCAAATTACAAGTCCTGCTTAATGCTGTTATATCTGACTTTTCAGAGGTTACAGCCCTTTGTATTTGATTTACCTCTCATTCTTAACACAGCAAGAAGGACCTGTTACCTTATAGTCAAAGCTGTGGCCATGGAAGTGCACCGTGTGAATGTCTATTTCATTGCCCATTCCCATCAAATACCAGGTTACTTTATCTCCAACATGCATAGTCAGACCATGTAAATTTCCAAACACTCTGCCATTGATGGCTAAAAAGAGGAAAAGAGCAAGACAGAGAAAAATCTGATTTTGTGTATTGTTACTCTCAAATCTTTAACAGAACACTAGACTTGACAGCCAATGCCAGGCAAAAGTAATGGCTTTGAATGGTACATAAAAAAAATATAATTGGACAGCATATTACAAACTATTCTGATTATATTCCATATTTAACTAGAAAGTAAGATGTAGTTAAAAGTGCTTAACTATACCCCATTGCTAATATTGCAGTTCTTAAAGATCTGCATTTCTTTGCAAAGGGTAAGCTCTACTCAGACAAGCCTTCAGGACACACGCCTTTCCATTGCCTCATCCAGAATAGTTGCTTGCTGACATCAAATCAAAATTTCAAATTTCATTTTTACTTTTTCTCTCCTCAAAATTTCACCATGGGACCATTTTTTCATAGGTTAAAGGGAAAAAAAAAGTAATTCAGTGGCATTAACAGTGTTTTCAAATAGATTGAGTGAAATTTTACAGGTCTTCTGCCCTGGAACTTGAAATTCAGAGGCAATGAGAAAGTCAAATTTATATGCAGTATTTTCAAATACAGAATTCCATAGTTTCCATATAAAGTAAATTGGGAAACATACCATGCATTTTATTACTTTCAAGGAATTCCTCATTCTCTTTGTCAACAAGGTGGGGGTTGTTAGAATAGGTTTTAATGTTTTCATCCAAGTACCAGGACTCATTTTCATCAAAAACCATGAATAGCAGAGCAAACTGAACTTTCTTTTTGGTATGAAATGATGGCAGGTAATGTTTATGACACACAACAAGTGTGCCTATTAATCCACTGTAAGTGTCCTGAAATTACAAATGAAAAATGATGTAATTACAAGTTTCAAATAAGCAGAAGCACTTTTAATGCCAGAAGTGAATCCTCTTACTATTTTTACAGCTGTCAGTATGTAGGAATAAAGGTAGCCAGTGTCAGACAAACCAGGTTATTTCTTCACTGTTTTATGCTGCCCATGGACCAAGTTCAATAGACTGAAGACTAACTGCCTCTTTTTCATCTCTTGCTAGAAATAAACATTCCATTTTAATTTCTTGCTTATCTTTTTTTCTCCAAATTCTTTTTAGGTTTTAGGATTTTTAGTTTGGTTTCCATTCAAAATATGTTTGACACTTTATTTGTGTTTGCTGAGACATGAAGGAAAGAATACATTAGTTCCTATTAAAAATTATTAGTCATCTTAAGTTAATGGGTGCTTGTACAAAAATAGCAGATTTATGGTCCACAGTTGCATGTTAGTTTTCCCACACATGACTAGAAGATACTGAGCAAGCTCTAGACTTAGCTTTTAAGATTGAAGGGTGAGGGAGGTGACCTGTACCAACAGCAGAACCAGGGAGCAAGAGCATTGAAGGGCCATGACTCTCAAATTCTGCCCTGACTTTCTCACATTAGTCAAGAGACATTTAAATTCAAAAGGTATGAAAATAGGGGGAATGACTTGGCAGAGAAAGCAGAAAGAGTTTCAAACTCCTCATCTTTTGCTGTAAGCATATCTGTGTTAAAGTCACAAACAAAAAACCTTTAGATGGATATAAATAATATACCTTAACAATGTCCACCGTTGAGTGGTATGCCCATGCAATGCAGTGCGGATCTCCTTTCTCAGAACTTGATCTCTCTGGGATTTTCCAGATGTATGTTTTTGTTTTACCTGAGTCAAATAAATATTGATTAATTTTAGACATTTTCTGCATGCTGACCTATAAGAGGTCACCATAAAACAGATGTTAGCTCCATTTACAGCTTTTGTCTCAAGCTTCCTAGTTACTACCTCTGGCTAGCTTCTTATTTCCCTTCTGCAGATCCCTGACTCTTCTTGCCAGGGGGGGCTGCACTGTCCAGTTTACCATAGTTAATTAAAAAAGTATCTTTTGTAAAGATCACAGAGGAACTTCTGAAATAACAGCATAAGCTAGGCACTCCCTGTGTAGCCACATCTGTTTGGTTTCATGTAAGGTGCAGCCACACTGCATCAAAGAACTACTGATCCATCAAGGGCTAGGATGCAGAGCAATAGGAAGTGGGGCCATTCGAATTGTAGAAATATTGGCCATAATCAGCATCAAAAATTTAAGGACCTGAGGTAAAAACAAACAAATAAACAAACAAAACGAAATTCTTTCCTGCTTTCCTAAACTGAAAGCTTGCTAAACCTTACTAGAAGGCTTGGTGTTAACTACTAGAAATAACCAAGGAAGCTTTGATACCTGGGTTAGTCACAGCAACAACAGGACTGTCTGTTTTCACTCCATGGGCATGTATAGAATAAGGTCTTGATGCCAAGTTCTTAAAAACTATTCTAATTTTATCTCCAATATTTGACATAAGCAGCGGCCCTGTTGGATTGAAAAGAAAGGATAATTTGGTTTTACAAAAGATCAGAGCAGAGAGAGAAAGAGATTCTTGTGTGCAAACACACAACATTGGTTTATAATTCAACTAAAAACTATATGTGGATGATGTCATTCACTGTGATGTGCCAACTTGAGTCACCAAATTTAAGTAGAGGTCTATGTTTCAAAAGTTCCAAGCACCGACTGTATATTGGAAGACACTTTGGATGTTGCTGTCCAGTTTTATGCTAACTTTGAAAATACTGGCCTGTGATCAGGCAGCAAACCAGGTTTGTTTTTTTTTTTTCCTTGTAAAGCAAGCAGTGTAATATTGCATGGAAAGCATCATGATGAAAGTAGCAATTTCATGCACGTTTAGGCACTTTGTGTGGGTAGAACTATATTCAGTATTATTCAAATAGTATCTTCTTTGTTTTATTTGATTGGATTTTTTCCAGTTTCAAAACTGAACTTCATGATGACTCTACCTTGAATTTCCAGGTGCTCCTGCTCCTCTGATCTTTTTTTGGGAGTGCTGAATGTCTGATCAGTGTACTCACGATATACTACCTTTCTGTATTTTGAGCCAATGAATTTATCTTCTTTATTTAAAAATGCATCGCCAGGACTGCAACAAAAAGTAGAGATATGTGATACATTTCTTTATGTAGTTTAAATCATCTTTTGCAGGCATGTCAATTAACCATCAAACAAAAATCCAGCTCATTGAGTCAGTAATGTCTCTCATAGATTGCTGGTATCTTCAACATGAAAACATTTTTGTTAAGCTGGGAGGTTAAAAAAAAAACAAAACTAGTATAAGTAGTTCAAGTCTATATAGTTTTTAAGAGACTGCTGAGTGCTCATCCTGGCAGATATTTCAAATTGCAAGAAGTCATCCAGCCACTTGCATACTGAAAAATAGAGCCCTTGGGGAGTTCTACAGAACTGACATGAAGACTAAAACTTGTGAAACTCAAGTGACTTGCTGAAATGAAACATGAGGGATGGATTCTCTGCTGAGATCATGGGGGCTAGAGACAGTGAGGAGAAAAAAATACATAGTCAGATAACAGCATAGTCCATATTACTTGTGCTTAGAACTATGACAGCTCCCACTGTGTGCACATGCAAAGACAGCATGTCTAGAAATGTCTATAGGAGGAAAAGGTTCAGAGGAGAAGAGAGTTCCTCTTTGGCTTCTTTTGCATTTTGTCCCCCCTTGTGTATATTCCAGAGTACCATTCCTCATGGTGTAGATGTCGCTCAAATTCCCATGTCCTGTTAGGAGAATAGTCCCATTCAACTTCCACTGCAGCAATATAGTAAGTCTTTTCATGCAAATACATAGATAGATCCACATTCCACCAGTGGCATTGTTTCACTTGGTAATTTTGTTTCATGCCCCCTGTGTAGTGATCTGTTGTCAGGCACGACACTTCAAAAACTCCTAGAGGTTGTACAAGAAACAAAGACTTGAGGACAAAAATCTTTTATTAGTAGATCTAAAGATTCTATTACCTATGTTGATTTAGTGTGCAGACACTGAGATGCAGACTATTGCTCATATAAAATCCAAATTCTTTGTGTTATACAGCTACTTGTAGTAATACAATTCAGCATACACGGAAGCTAGAAAAATCAAGGCTTTAGCATTAAGAGCTTATGTCCTATGGACACAAGTTTGCTGCCCTTCAAACACAGCTGTACATAGTTTAAGCACCCAAATCATCAAAATGTCAGCTATTTGCATCTTGTCTCTAAGCGTAAAATGTTCATGGTAAACAGTTTCTAAACTGGATTTTTAAACAAGACATTTACCTTCAGAATCAGGTTTCATAATAGCTGTAAGAAATGTATGTGGGAAAAGATTTGCTGTGTCCCTTCTTGTTCCTTTAGTTACGAATGTGTTTTCTGAAAAGTATATCCCATGGACATCGACTTCTGACCCCAAGCCCATCAAATGCCAGGAAACGACGCTTCCTTTGCACATCTCAAGGCCAGGTTGATTTCCATACATATAACCATTAATGGCTGTAGAAAATTTGAGGAAGAAAAACACACCTTGATTAAAATATTACTTAATTCTGCAATACAGATTAAATAATACACACTTCAGATATAATGTGATCCCTTAGACTAATGAAAATATCAATAATAAAATACTTTATCACATTAGCAAAACTAGAGAGTTAAACAAAACAACTTTTTAAACGAAGTGCTCAAAACCAATTTGTAACTGTTGTCCTTTTTAATGTCTAAAACACAAGTAGCTGATGACCAACTGGAACTTCTACAGTATAAAACCCATTAAGTGTAGAGGATGCACAAATAATCCTGCTTTATCCCCTGCAAGACCCTTCAGCCACACAGTGGAGACAACCTGAAGTTTTAATCTTTTCTATCTGCTTCTGTGTAAAACCTTCAAAGCCTGGGCCTCACAGATACCACCGAATGCTCAGTATCAAGGTTCTGTAATTAGCAGGAACGTGCCCAAAGGCAAAATTTAAGAAAGAGCACGAGCAAATATGTTTAAAGATTATTTCCAGGACTACATAACTGAAGATAAAAATGTTCTTTCATGTGAAACTTGGAAGACATTTCTACAGCACCAAAATTTGATCAGGTGAAACTAATTCAGCTCTGCCCTATTAAAGAAGCAAAGAAGAAGAGAAGGCTCAGGGGGATCTTATCAATGTATACGAACCCCTGCAGGCAGCAGGGGACAAAAAAAACAGAGCTAGGCTCTTCCCAGTGGTGCCCAGTGACAAGACCAGAGGCCATGGGGTTACACTGACACACAGGAGGACTCCACTGGACATCAGAAAACACTGTCTCTGTGAGAGTGACCGAGCACTGGCACAGGCTGCCCAGGGAGGTGGTGGAGTCTCCATCCTTGGAGATATTAAAAACCCACCTGGTCAAGGGTTTTGACCATGGCTGGGCAACCAGTACTGGGTAGCCCTGCTTGAGCAGGGGCTCAGGGGTGATAACCTCCAGAGGTTCCTACCAACCTCAACCAGATTCTGTGAAAAATTCTCCTTTCAGCTACATCACCTGTAGGGCAGAGGTTGGTTCTCCTGCTGCCTGGTTGCATTCACAGGGGTTGCACATGGGTTACAGAACTAATTCCTCCTCCTTTCTGCTCCAAGTGGTACCCAACAGTGCTAAATGCTCAGCTGCCAAGCAAGACACCAAACAGCTGGCATTACATGTGAACTACCACATTTAGCTGAAATTGAATTTCACTCAAACATGGTTTTGTTTCCAACGGAAAGGAATTAAATGTCTCCGCCACTCTCCTGCTTCCCAGTCTCTGACATGAAATCACAACAGTAAGTGTCTTATTGTAGAAATGAGTATTTGGCTAGCTAATAATTTTCTTACAGTGCATTTTGTTAGACTCTTGGAAGTCCTCATCGTCTTTGTCAATTTCATTAGGATTTAGCGTAAACATCAAAATATTGTCATCCAAGTACCAGCTCAGATTCTCATCAAATACCGTGGCAAGTAAAAAAAACTCCATGTTCACATTTTTCTGTTGAGAAGAAATAGCACATAGGAAAATAGAAATGAGCAAACAGAAAACATCAGGAAAAAATTCTACGTGTATAATAATTTAGAAGTATAATTCACAAAGTAGGACAGATGCATACATTGAGAATTCATTCTGATAATCTCAAAGATCTCTAATTGCTGGATTTGGTGACTGGACATCTGCTGCTAATGCTCTTTCTACCAGCAAGAACCACTGCCAGAAATAAGTGTGTTTTGGTGTTTAAAGTGTCTACTTATTTTTAGTCATTCTCATCTTAGCTGAGGCTAGCACTAGTGGTGCTTGCTGTGATGGTGGTTTCACAGTACAGCACCTATCTATCTGGAGCCAGACTGATTTTGCTTTTTTATTTTTAATAAAAAAACCAAACCAAACAAGAAAACCCCAAACCAAACCCACTCTCTTCATTTTCCATGTTCCCCTCAGAACATGGCTGAGGCTTGATGTGAAGAAGAGATGGTGCTGAGTGGCCATGAGCGTGTCAGGCCCCAACTGGCACAATTTAGGAAAAGAAAGCAGATTTGGGTACAATGGTGCAAATGCTTCAATTTTTCCGCTTGGACTGACCTGTTTCCCAGAAGGAAGCAGAGCTCCTTTCCTGCACACCAAGAGAGGACCCACAAGGCCAGAACTGGTGTCTCTGACCTCATCCACCGCTGAGTAATAGAGCCAGGTTAGACAGTCTGGATCTTGGTCTGTGGGGCCTACATCTTCTGGCACGTCCCATTCGTATGTAAACGTAGCACCAGGATTCACATGAGAGGATGGAGACTCAGAACCTATTATAGAAATCAACACTAGGAATTACACCTATGTTTACTTTATCAACTTAATACGCCAGCAGGCAGGAGGAGCTTGTTCCCCGGTGCCCACAGGGTCCCCGTCCACAGGCGCACCTCTGGAGGCGGCGCCGTACCGTGCCCCCTCGTCGCTCTTGCGGTAACTCACACCATGGGGCTGCACGCTGAACGGGCGGCTGGCGTTGTTCCGGAAGGTCACCCTGATCCTCTCGCCCACCTCAGCCTTGATAACAGGGCCTAGGAGAGAGCACACGAATCACAGGACGTGTCTATCAAGCGACGTACTGATCACTATGAGTTTGTCACAGTCGATGGCTGGCTGCTTCTCCCATTGCCCCTGGGCCTCCATGGCCATGGAACCACTCCTTGGCCCGAGGCCTGGATCACACAGCAGCCCAGCAGCAACTGCACTGCTCCATTCCTGGTTCCTTACCCAGGAAAGCCCAGAGATGTGCAGGACAGTTCCTCCCTTTGGAAAGGGACCTATAGGCCTTGGTACCAACCTCAAACTGAGTCCAGAGCCCTGCCAGATGTGGCCAGGTTATAAATAGGGCTAGACCTGTCTAGCCTGGCCTTATAATCCAGAGCCTGACCTTTGGACACCATGGTGTATTTCCACAGGTGAGCTGGGGACCACCACAGCATTGCCTTCAACAATTGCCTTCATTGGGGTGTCTCTTGGAGAAAGCCACAGGCACAAGCACCTGCCCTTGGCCCTGAGGGGCTAGCCAGTGGAAGTGACAGTTTACTCTCATAAATCTTTAATATGAAATATTTTTCGGTATCTTACCTAAGAGTCCAAGATGTGCTTCCTCTGCAAGTCTTTTTTTATGCTCAGTGAAAGACCCATCTGTGTATTCTTTGTAAATGGCCTTTTTATACGAGCCACCGATTCTTGTCTCACTTTGTTCAAAAAATACATGAGATTCACTGTGTAAAAGAAATTGGAATAGATACAAACAGTTCAAGTCATAATGCTCAGCTTTACAAAGGTAGTCAGGACATCAACTCTATTTTACGAGTTTGTCTTTTGGGTTTCCTTTGAGTGATTTGGCCACACATTTAGATGCAGTCCCATACAAAGATGTGCAGGAATCCATTACTCTTCACTAACTTCTCTTAAGAAGACACTGTGCCCTATGGCCCTTATAAAGCCAGCATGCTTAAGCACTCATCAACAATGATTTCTGCTCAGCATTTCATAACCTGAAGTTTCCTCTTCTTTTTTTATTAGAAGTTACAAATAATTCACCAAGAATATGTAGCATCTAAATAGAAAGTGGTAAGATTTAGCCTATGCTTTTTGGTCTACACTTTTACTCTGCAAAAAACCCAAACCTTTCAATGTTTTACAAACTCTATTCAAACAATGAACTGTGCCTCATCTCTTGTGAGGCAGGTAAGTATTCTTTAACTCACAGAAGAAAGGTCTGAGAAACCAACTTATTCAGTGGATTGATCCAGGTCTTAAATATGTAAACAAAGAGCAAAGGGCAAAGCTACCTCATGCAAGTCATTTGCTAGCTGAGATGCCTTAATGTGACTTTCATCAGCTGAGGAGATGATCACAGTTCCTAGTTGTGTTCTCATAACTCGGAAGTATCTACCATCTTAAATCATCACAGGCCACTGTCCACATACAACATTACAATTCATCTTCATCCCAGTGAAATTACTAAATTTCCAGCAAAACATGTAGTAAGATTGCAACAAAAACAATGAACCTGATTTGGTCTGATATTTATCCTGGCATTAATATTTAAGCAGAAGTGAGGACAATGAGAATTCTGCTTAAAATTCTGCTTAAAAGTCAGCTCTACCATATGTCCTACTTTATTTAGCATGTTTATATCAATTCTGCTTGGAAAGTAAAACTTCTTTAATTCAAAGCATTTACCTGTCAGCAATTAATTCTTGTCCTGTAAAATGGTTCATTGCAGATGGGCCATAATTCCAGATGATCTCTTCAGCAGCAATGAAGTATTGTCTTATCTTTGTACTCTCTTTTTGAACTGTTGTGGATTTGCTACAATCTTTTACTTTAAAAAGGGCCTGCATACCACCTGGGAAAAAAACAAGGAGGTGGAGAAAACTAGGGGTAAGAACTGCACTTTTTTTTTTTTTTTTCCACTTTCCCTACCTCCATTAGCTCTTCTCTTCCCTGGAAAGTTCCCATACCAAGGACTTGCAAATCACAAACAAAAAGGAAGAGAAATGATATAAAAGAATGCACGCCAGCTGGGCCAGGGTGTAGAAACACAACCACGGTATCTACAGCAGGCAGACAGGTGTGCTGAAGTGCATTCTGCTGGTAAAGCTGCACCTGATGTGGTATTACAGAGAAGGTTAGAGTGGAGTGGAAACTACTGTCAGTTAGCACTTCAGCCAGGGCCAGGTGCTGCCAGGCTGACCATCTTCCCTCTACATCTAATCAACAGGTTACCCGTGGAACTCCTGGGTCTCTGCTCCTCAGGAGAAAGGTCTGTTAGCAAACCTGCTTGCTGGAGATACAAACACAATAATAAAGAGAACCCTTTTACAGCTACAGACTAGGCCATTTTGTAGGATTTAGGTCTTGCCCAGGATGCTTCAACCACATGAGGAGACTGCTTAATGTGATAACTATTGCAAAACTTATAATCCCTGTGTAGTTGAATTCACAGGTTAAACATTATTTTTATTTTATTCCAGAATTTTCAAATCTTGGAAAATGATTTTAAGTTCTGTGTTCCTTTCCACTTCTGTGACAAATTACTTCTCTAGCTCAATTATAGGGATATAGATCATGGAAAATATAGAACTATATATAGAATTATATATAGAATATGGAAAAATATGGAATTAGCTTCTAAGTACTTCATATGTTTAGCAAACACTGGAAATACAGAAAGATGCAGGGAAGATAAACACAGATCATCTGCTTATTAGCCAATGCACTTTCCAGAACATGTCTTTCCCAGCAGGCAATTAGTCTGCCTGTCCTGTGCCCCTTCCCCAAACATGGAACGAGCCCTAACTTTTTTGCTGGCAAACAAAAAATTGTAATGAATTACCTTGAGTCAGAGGCAACCATCATGTTACTGTTTGTTTAAATTTTAGGCTTGCAAAAGTGCAGCTCTGCCTTTTGCTGCCAACTGATAACAATTCCCATTATAGACAGTGATTTCCTTCACTTCTGTGGCTACATGCTCAAACCCACCTAATACAATTCTAAGCATTTCAAGTACTATGTGAGTTTTGCTACCTTGACGAGGATATAGTCTGGTGTAGAGCCAGGACAGGCTAAAGTGAGTCAGTAACCTGTTTTTTAGCTTAAGCTAAAAACAACCCATTCTGATAATTGGGATTTATTCTCTACCTTCAATATGGTCATTAACTTGGCAGCTGAGCAGCCATTCCCCGGGAACTCTTGGTATCATGACAGCATCGATAAACGTGGCTGGGAAGAGGTTAATGGTGTCAACTCGATGATGCCTTTCTATCAAGGTCTGTCCATGAAAGTAGGCTGCATGGATATCAGCTTCATTACCCATGCCAAACAGATGCCATTTCACCTTATCTTCCACACACATTGTGAGGTTTGGGAGGTATCCATACATGTATCCGTTGATTGCTAAAAGAAATGTTATTTATTACAGTTACCATCACAGTACTTAGGATCTTTTCTTCAAAAGCATGTGTCATACAACCAGTGCTCTATTTTTCAAATAGGAAGAGCCTCTAAACAAAACTCCACACCTCTGAAAGTGAGCCAGTATCAGAGCACACCTCTTCTGGACAACTACCTGCATGACCAGCAGCTCCCAACATGATTCTGGAATCCATGTCAGAGCCAAAGTAAAAACTGTTTCTCTAAACTTTGATATATAGTACAGAATTCAGGACTAAGAAACAGGGCAAAGTAACCCAACTCTGTTTAGAGCACCAGGGGAATTATAGAGAGGTTCTTGGCCCACAAGAATTTTATATCAAAAGTCCAATGGTTTGATTGCACAATACTTGCCATTAGTTTTTTTTTTTTCTTATTTAAAAGGATCTTAATCCTCCAAGAAAAGGCCTTGCTTAAAAAAAAACAAACAAAAAAACCAAAAAAACAAAACACAAAACTGTCTACAGTTCATCTTTAAAAGAGATAACACATGAAAATATTACTTTGCTGTATCAATGACAAGTAACATTAATAAAACGTTCTCTCACAGTGCATTTTATTGCTTTCCTGGAAGTCCTCATCATCTTTGTCAACTTTGGAAGGCTCAGAACAGTATGTCCTGATATTATCCTCTAGATACCAACTGAGATTTTCATCCATCACAGTAAACATAAGGATAAATTCAGCATCAAAGTGTTCATCATTGTCCTTATTCATTGTACCTGAAAAAGAAAGTGGTATAGTCAGTCTTTGGCAATTGACATTGTCTTTTAAGTGTAGTATCAGTTTACTTCTTATTTTGCCACTTTTTTG
>JAOXNG010000042.1:10357636-10367720 GCA_028566535.1 Scolopax minor | reverse complement strand
CGTGTGGGTTGGCTGCTGTGCACAGGTACTGTCCCCGGTCCTCCAGGCCCGCCCGGGCAATGGAGAGCGTGCCGTTGGCAAACACCATCCATCTGCTGTTGCCTTGGCCATCCAGAGCATCGGGCCCTACAGAAGTAAGGGGGCAACAGCACAGCATGTTATAACCTCTCTCTTCTGTTCCTTTGTACTCAGCTCTTGAAAACACTTTCCCTACCCCATTTACTTTGTCCAAATAACTAAGACACTAGTGATTAGAAAAATAATAGTATTTTGCATATACAGTGACAAAGCTTTAAAGTAAAAACAAAACTTAGTCCTCAGTAAAGACAAAGTTTGAATAAAGGAGGTGGGGCTTTACATATCCAAAAATACTTTGGGGTAGTTGTGACTAGGCTTTGCATATTCAAATATATTTTGGCATAGCTTTAACTTGATTTGATGGTTTGTTGTCAGAGACAACAAATTTGTTTCACACTTCTGAAATAGCAGGTAACATACAATAAATATCGACATCATCTCATAATAAGCACAGAATTATAGTTAAATATACATCATATATTTCCTCCCCCCTCCTCCACCCCCCAAAGGACATAATTAGTAGTAGGATACTCCAGCAAGCGTGCTGGGCTATCCTTCTTTTTCACTGTTTCCAAACTTCATCTTTTCACTGATGTTTTGTGGTACTCCTAAACGAAGCAATACCTGTGTTTGGCACACAAAATACCTGCCAAGACTATAATGGAAGGTAAGTTCTAGAGAGGTTTCTCAAGCTTACCTGATGATATCTTGGTCCACTTTATTATTGGATGGGGGTTACCAGTAGCTTCACATGGAATAAAAGCATCTGAATTAGCTAGCACAGTGAAAGCAGCTAATTTGCCTCCAATTATTCTGGGCTTTACTAAATGATTTCTGCTTAAAAAGTCCAAGGCTCTAGGATTGTTTGTGGTAGTTCCTTGATCTTGTCTCTTTTCTGACCAGCTTTTGACAGATCTGTCCTTGTCCCTTCCCCACAGAGGAGCATATGGAGTTGTGATCCGTGATGGTACAGTCAGTGTATTGACAGTTAATGTGTTGCCTCTCTCTGTGACTTTAGCAGAGGGCCTCTGCCAGAATTTGATTTTCCCCAACGGAGGCAAGGTGGTTCTCACAGTACCTGCAGGTGGCACAACTGCTGTTAGAGCTGGTGGTTGGGTGGGATGCTGAGCGCTGGGAGGAGACATAGCTATGGATGCAGAAGGAGCTCTGGTACTTGACTCAGTTCTTGCTGGGAATGTGGGCTGTGCAACATGGTTTTCTTGGATAACTCTCTCTTCCATTTTCAGGTGTGATTTTTTACCTGCTGTTGTGGTGGCTTTGATTTGCTGAGCAGGTTCTGACCCAGATGATGCACAGACTGTGGCAGGGCTCACAGTTGTGGTGCTAAAAGGCTTTTGAAGCAGTGGTGTGGTTTGACTTGTGGTGGGGCTCCAAGCAATAGGAGTGTCAGGAGCTGACGGGGTGTTCCCCTGTGTAACAGGAGTCACTGATGTCTGCATGGCTGCTGTAGGCACGTGCTGGGGTGCCTCTGGTGTGTTAAGGCCCCACAGTGCTGCCATTTCTGTCACCAAGGCTGCACCTGCACTCTCAGAGACAGGTTTTGCAGGGGTAGGACCTGTAGGCATGGTCAATGATGTAGTTGTTGTGACAGGCATGGCTGCATTCGCAGCAGGAGCTGCTGCGGGGCTGTGGCCCTCAGTCACGCTTTGTGAAGGTGTTTTAGAGGGCCTCTTCCTCCTCTGACCTCGCTTTCTTCCCACTCTGAGTGTTTTACTTTTGGTGATTCTGATGTCAGTTTGAGGAGTAGTAACAGGTGTAACTGTTGGCTTCAAACTTGCTACATCCCTTTCTTTGGTTGCACTAGTTGCAGGATTAGAGTAAGACTGCGGTTTTGGTGTGGGAAGATGTTCTTCTGATTTACTGCTGCCATAACGAAAGGGTTTGTTTAAAGACAATAAACCACTGCTGTGATTCCTACCTGTTGAAGTAGGTGTAAAATGCAAGGGAGACATTTTGGACATAGATAACGCTGCTGTAGTTTTAGGAAGCACGGTCGATACCTCTGTTGATAGAAAAACATCTGTCTGTTGGGTTGGCAGCTTCTGAAGAAGGATCTCTTTTGGTGCATCGTTTCCAAACAGACGTTCCCAAGTAATATTTCCTCCTTGCAAATTTTTTGCTGAGGTTCTAGACTTAATGCTGGGTGAGACCGATTCAAGGGTAGAAGATGTATCAGAGCTTATGGTATGTGTAATTTCTGTTGTAGTAAGAGCTGTTTGGGTTGCCACTGTTAGTTGTCTGATATTAAAAGTCTGGACTCTATCAGTAGTTGTTTGAAATGAAGCGCTGATGTCTAATTTCCATTGAGGAGTATCATGGGTGCCTTTTGTAATTAAAGGCATTACTGTTGTAGTAGGTTTTTGCCTTGCACTAGCTTTGTTTTTCTCTTCCCTGAGGAATGCTGTGTTTTGATGAGTACCTGCTGTGTGCTCCAATGGCGTATTCATGGTAGAGGGGGACGACAGAGGTGCTTCTGGGCTGAATGGGTCGATGGAGCTGCTTAAATTATTTAAAATTGGTATGTTTGATACATATTTCACATTCAGTTGAACATCTGCAGACACAGCTGTACTTCCTCTGACAAATCCTGGCCTCCCAAAATTATATCTGTGTTCTTTCATACTTGGAATACGTCCTGGTCTAACAATTCGTCTCCTACCAGAAATTTTCCTTTGTTTTCCATATTGCTGCTGGGCCTGGGGTGTATGAGTTCTCATATCCTGAATAACCTGAATTTGCTGATGAGTTTTGACAGTTGAGTCCAGTGGTGGCTTAGGAGTTACTTGTTTCAGAGTACTGTGAAAATATATGTGACGAAATTCAGGACTTGGCTCACTGACTGTCACTACAGGCATCTGGTGATCTGTTTTGGTGGAAATCTTATCAATAGACTCAGTAAAAACATGTATCTTATCCACTGGGTTCTGGGAAGTTACGGACTTGCTGGTATTTGTAACATTTGTCGTGGGTGTCGTAGATACAGATTTTAAATGGTGGTTATTACCTTCCCCAGAATATACCAGCCTTTGCTCAGCAGGGAAGAGTGTAGACGTTTTACTTGCTCCATTTGATACAGTTGTTTGTTTTATACCCTTTGCTGATACTTGATTTAAGTCAGACCTTTCCCATGAGTTTGTAATTGTAGGGTTTAGGTATGTTTGTGGCCTTCTGCTATCAGATGACACAGATGGTGAAAAAGGAGAGGGCAGGGGAGTTACTGCCTCTGCAACCAGGAGAGAGATTTTCTTTGCAGGAGTGTTGCTCACTGTCATCTCAGGCCCTGCAGTTACCATTGCTGTCCCCAGAGTAGATACAGTGGCCATCTCTGTTACTGGTATCATGAATTCTTCTTCTGGAGATACAAGATCACCAGATGTTTCCTCCTCATCCCCAGGTACTTCTGAGAACTTACGGCCTTGAATAGGTGGTTTCGTTGCAACTTCTCCTTGTTTTTCTATCAATGTTGAGTTCCTCTTTGTTTTTTCCAAAAAGGCTGCCCAGCGCTCTGGATCAACTCTCCTGGCCGAGGAAGCAAACTGTCTTCTGTGTCCTCTAAACCGCCTGCTTATTTTGTCCTTGTAGTGCCTGTAAGTAATTTTCCCGTAGCTGCTCCTTTTATGTGCACTCTGTGCGATGCGATTCCTGAATGCTGAGGCAGCAGATTCCTGATGAGCTGTCAAGGTGGCTGGAGTAGCTAAAGGATGTTTCTGTCTCATAGCAGAGGCCAGCATTGCATTGCCAGAGCCGTCGCCCTCTTCCCATTCTCCCACAGCTACGAGCTTTTTCTTTAGAGTGGCTTCATCCTTTCTAACTAGCACTTGGAAAACCAAAAGATCAACACCGTACTGGTTGGCTGCAACACATCTAAAGTAGCCACTGTCTTGTGCTGTTACCCCTTGTATTCTCAAGGTACCATTGTCAAAAATGTGTTTGTTTCTTAAGGAACGATGAAGAATCACGTGCTGAGGTAATACCCAGCTAATGGCAGCATCTGGAGCAGCAGTGGATGTACAGGGAAGGTAGAGAGTGCTGCCAACAAATGTAGAAAGTTTGGCTCCATTTACACTGCTGTGTCCCACGTAAGGATCGATCACTGTAATTCTAAATGTGAGAGTATCTGCGTCGTTGTAATTTGTGCCTATGCAGTGATAAAGCCCAGTGTCAAAAGTATCAGCTGTCCTTAATGTGAATGTGCCAGTTTTAACTACTATGATTCTTCCATCCTCACTGATGTAAGGAGCTCTGACTTTGCTCCCATCTGCCAGTATCCACTCTATGGCAGGAGCTGGTTCTCCAATTGTTTGGCACTCCAGTTCTACGGTCCCCCCAATTAAAACTGTGTGCTCCGTTTGTGTTTTGTTGTCCCTGGAGATCATGGTCCACTTATTTCTCACCTGTTTTCTGTCAGTGCTGGGCAGAGTAATTTGAGCATCCGTGAAGTACTGGATGTGCAATGTGTTTAGTGTGGTTGCTGTCCTGTCTAGCTGTAATGCCACTTTGCTTTGCATTAACCAAGACGGTTCAGCTCTCAGTTCGATCTCTATATTGGTAAAAAGTTCATCTTTCTCAGAGTAAATTTGTTTATATTTGTAACTAATAAAAGGCACATTAGTTGCTAGGTAATTCCTTTCCAGTTTTAAGGGAGAATTACTGTACAGTGCCAGTATGCTCCATAGCTGTTGAATATGTTCATAGTCAATGCTACACACAAGAAATGCCGAGAATGATGTTTTGAGTACTGTACTGTTGCCATTGTTGTCAAATGAGATGGGAGACATTTCTTTAGGTTTTTGGATGTTGCAAACCAAGTTACCTCGACTCCCTGCTTGGTCAGTCATATTCAAAACCATAGATCCTATAGGAGCTACGAAGTCCTTGGGAGAGATGGAACCTAAATCCCCATCATCTGGCACTGTGAGGTTTTTAAATTTCAGGGAGTCATGAATGGCTGGCTTAAAGCAGGTTAAAGATGCAGAAGGAATACCCACTAAGCCTTTCCCTTTATGATTTTTGGGACTAGCACAAACTGGGCATTGTTGAGCACCAGAACTTCTGTCTTTTTTGCACTTTAGAGCATCTGAAGGGAAGAAAAATGCAGTCAGCTTCTGTGATACAATTTTTAGTATTAAAAAAACCACATAGCTACTAGCAAGTTGTTCTCTTGAATAAAATACTAACAAAGTTCATTTTAAAGTAACCTATGGAAACCTAAACCTAAGAAAACCGATGAATTTTCTTTGATGAAACTGCTCAAGGACTGCTGCTGTTGCAGCTCAGTATGGTGTCCTTCTCTCCCAGTGGTCTGACACTGGGCAAGGTGGACTCTGCTGTGGACACAGGCTCTAGCAGTCTGGAGGTAACACTACACCATCATGTGCAACCTCTACTCAGGGCAGCAACAGTCCTTGAGTCCCTTTCCTTTTGATTTTGAAGAAACAAGTACAATGTGGTCTTCGCTATTGCCAGTTACATAAAAATTAGCTTCCTTATCTCCTGTGGATTCTCCTGGTGCACAGAAACTTTGGACTGGCCAAGGAAGCTGCGCTTCAAAATATGTTAAAACCAGTAGGTTAATTTAATCTAGGAAAGTAAATGGTATTAATCTGTTTATCCCGATTACATACACCTACAAAAATCTTGTCTTCCAGTCTTTTCTGGGAGAATAAATAAACAAATGCCAGTTACCTTTATCAGAAAGAATAAGATGCTGTAACACGATTAAAAAGCATAAAAAGCCTTGAGCTCACCTGGTCTCTGTTTTGCCCATTCTGCAAACCACTGTAGATTGCAATCACAGGACCATGGGTTTCCATGAAGGTAAATGCTCTCTAGCTCAGACATGTAGGAAAACATTTCTTGTGGTAATGAAGTCAACACATTGTCAGACAAATATATGTGCTTCATGGAGGATATTTTAAATATTTGGCTATAGCGCAAGGTGACAAAGGTATCTGGATGAAGCTGCTTAAGTAAATTTCCTTCCAAGTGGACCAACCTCAGTGATGTGAGTCCATAGAAAACATTGGGATTTACAAATTCAATTTCATTGTGGTCCATATGCAACCGTACCAAGCTCCTTAGACCATAAAAAACATCCTGCTGAAGTACTCTGACCTTGTTGTAACTCATTTTTAAGACCTGTTGATAGAAAAAGTAACAAGTGTATAATATTAGCCTATGTTATACTGTTATAAGACTCCTAACGAATTTTGATTGATGGTTACTCTGTGACATGAAAGTATTTCACCAGACTAGTAATGCAAGTGATTAGGGGGAAAAAAAAAACTTAGTAGAAGGGATTATTTTTAAATGCAATGTTAGTTGCAGGACTACAAGGATGCTTTCTTGTTCCAACAGTCCATCAAGGTGATACTTCAGCAGTCACGCTTACAAAATGCAGTGATTAAAAAATATAATAAAGCAATGCTTATTTCTCATTCAAAAATTCCTAATTAAACCACACTTATGAAAAGGGTAAGCAGAATATGACCATAAACGGTGGTAATGATTTTTGTTCTACCCAGGGTTATGACTATAAAAATGCTTGCACAGTCTATTTTGTTTGAGGTTTAACCAACAGAACTTCTAAGTGTGTTCCCAGTTTCATAATGTGTGTCCTGTGAGATGTGTACTGGCCAAACCTCCACTCTCAGGTGCCATTTTGTTGCTGACAGGTTAAAAGTCAAATTTGTAACTATGAGATGAACAAATCTGGTATAATGCTAAAGTATTAAATATGGTACCCAGGACAGCCTTTTTGTTGTTACTTTTCCTGTTAGAATTATACTGTTACAGTCACAAAATCTGTATTTTGAAAATCAGGGAGGGAAAAATGTACAAAATCACAATAATGTGCAAGTTTATTTGCCAAATATAATTCCATTAAAACTATCTATAACTGTGTTGTCATCTTGCTTGTTGATAGGGGAAGAAAAGCTTGTAGGCCTCCATAAAGCTTATTTCATTAAGTCAGTTGCAAGGAGTTAAGAAGCAAGCTTTCAGCCACAGAACGACCTTTATGAGGGTTAATAGAACCTGAAGATCTGTGTGTGCTTCAAACCTGATCTGGTTTCTGCCTTTCCCTCCCAACCCTAATCCTCTAAACTCAGCAACTGAGCCAATACCCTGTTTTCTGTCTGAGCAGTTCAGGTCTCTCATATTCTTAGTTCACCACAGCTGCATCATTATTACTTCTCTGTGGCAGTTAGTAACAGCTCTAGATGGAAAATTAACTGGAGAACAGAGCGTTACCTGTACATCGAATTCCTTGGGAATGGTTCTCCGAAACAATCATGTAGGTACTTCTTTATATATGAATATCTATATGGCCCAGTGAGATACTGAGATGGCTCCAGAATCCCTCTATGACACTGTACATTTACTGATTTTTATAATATATTTAAGTATAGGTAATATTTTATAAATAGGAATATTTCAGTTAAAAAACAAAACAGGCATCAAATATTACATTTTAAAAGTCTACAAATACATATTAAACTATAAAACAAATGAACCGTAGGGTTTTTTTAAAAGCATTAAGATGTTTATACGTAATATGGTCAGTTTCTGTTCAGTAGGAGCCTTTTTTTTTAGTGAAAGACAGAAAGGGACAGGATTATACTGCACTGAAGCGAAAGGGAAATCTGGATGGAAAATACTTCTCAAGAAAAAAACATAAACTGATGAACAACTAAAACCAAGTTGCAGTACTTGGGAGCTCTGCAATCTTTCTCTCTACAAAAGAGCATCTCAGTTGCCTATTCAGATACTGCTGACAGATATCTACCAATATGTTCATTACACTCTTTAAACTGTACCTGAATACCCACTTGAGAAGGGAAGACATTTCCTATTAGGATACTGGGTCTTGAAGGCTTTCACGTGGATACAGTAAGAAATAGAAAACCAAAATGCTACAGACTACTCATCCATTTATCAGTATTATTGCAGACTGTTTAAAAGACATAACAAAAAATTAAGATTAGGTTATCTCCTAACTAAGATTAGGTCATTTAGTTCTTACCTGTAGTGAATATAAATCACTGAACACCTTATCAGGGATTGTATTTATCTCGTTGCTGTGCAGCATCAGTAACTCCAGTTTTTCCAGGCCAGAAAAATCCGTTTCCTTCAGTTTAAGCAAGCTGTTGTAACTGTAACAAACGTTTCATCCCAGACCTGGGTTTAGTCAGACAGCTTAACTTCACAAGTTTTCAAACAAACAAACCAACCCAAACCAAAAGAGCAACTCTTTGGAAATGCATAAAGGTAGGTAGCACTTCCGGTTGCTATGATTAAATTGTAAGCTATTCCTTCCTGTTAACACAAGATTTGCCCTGGTAACTTTTGCAGGGCAGCTTTCTGAAGACTGTCTTCACAGTGGATTGGGAAGATAACTGCAAAAACGCGCAGACAAGAATGCTAGTTTTGGGTTTTGGTGCAGAAGAGCAAGGAGTTCCTGCAATGGTAGAGATTGGTGATACATTGACGCCTCCTTCCCAGCGCTGCAGAATTGCAGAGAGGACCAGGCAGACAAGAGAACCTCCCCTGTTGTCCGCTGAGAACTAGGTAAAACCAAGGGTATTGGGGGTGTGACCTTCCTCCTGGGACCTGGATGACGAGGGCTGTGCCTAGGGTTCTGCAGAGTGTCATGGTGTCCCTCCCTGGTCCCTGACAATGCCATCTGCCCTTTTCAGTTCTACATTTTGAGTTTCGTTTGCACTCCGAAGGTGTTCAATGTTAATGCAGACCTATCCTCAGCCTTCTCTGCTCTCCATGAGCAATGATAAAGTATAGATAGCCTAAGCTGGATTTAAATGGGGAACCAAAAATGAAACAGAGCATCCTTTGAGTGAGAACTGTACTGCGCAGCAGTGACAGGTAAATTGGATGAATTCACCAGTCAGACAGATGACCGTAATAGTGACTAATGTATTTCAAACATATGTCTCACACCTCAGATAACTCATAGTCCTCTAAAAGTACGGGTACTTAACTGTAAGACTTCATATACAGCACTTCTGTACAACACTGACAAAATCAATGGAAGGAAAGGGCAGACAGGAGTCAGGAGCTGGGATCTGGGTATGTTGCCTGGAAGCAGAAGGCAGACAAAGGGAAGACTTCAATGAAATCTTCCTTTTATATTTTCTGCATATGCATATGGGCAACTCAATGGTTATGTGTAGCAAAAGCAATGATCAGTCAAATATTGCTGATTGGTCTCACGATTTGATTGTATGAGAGGATACTTGCAGGAAATTGCATTAATGGGCCAGCTGAGCCTGGGTATAGTTCCTTTTAACCACTCTCAGAACAGAACCATTTTGAAGGCTGAAATATTCAGGCAAGTTATTTCCCAGTAACTCAATAGATAAAAACAGATATTAGCATTGAGTGACATTCTAAAGTCACATCAAAGTCTCTGAAGGTTTTAATACACATACTAATATTCCAGCCCGCTCTGAGCTCTGAACTATCTTTTCCCAGAGAGAATTCTCCCTATTTCAGAATCCTTCTGAGTGTCGTGTTACAGATGCAAAATGTTTGGATAGTATACAGGAATTCATTTGAGTTCAAAACATTTTGAAGTTCTTGCATGCCCTGTGATACATCTTCCAAATTTCCCCTTAGTGTTGGAGGTCTTAGCCTTTGCTAGCTGTGACTGCAACCATTTCTGAGTACTGCAGAACATTAAGATCTTAAGATTTATTTATTGCTCGGGTTAATTTCCAGCCCCTGAATCTGTAAACTCTTCATTATTGCTTTGCAAAGTGTTGAAAGGTAAGTGGACAGAATATTTAAAATCTCGATGCTAAACATACCCCAGATTGATGCGCTCCACATTTGGGGGGATGTGTGGTGGGACGGCTGTGAAGTACCGGAACGTGCAGTGCACCTCGGTGGGGACATAGCAGGCACAGAGCCTGGGACAGGCGCTGCTGCTGGGGAGGGCGGCCAGGCAGAGAGCGATGAGGGTCCCCAG
>JAOXNG010000042.1:9978912-9989575 GCA_028566535.1 Scolopax minor | reverse complement strand
CGAGCCCAGGTACATGCGGACTTGGCTGGAGCCCCTCGCCGGGGCCGTCTCCTTCCCGGCCTTCGCCCCCGGTGCTCGCCCCTACGGCCTGAAGCCCGACGCCTTCCCCGGGCGACGGGCGGAGTGCGGCCCCGCCGACGGCCGCGGCTACGCGGACTACATGTACGCGGCTCCCGGGGAGCTGAGAGACAGAGCAGCGCAGACAATTCCTTCCCCGGAGTCCGAAGCCATCGCTTCCAGCAAACACAAAGAAGAAAAGCACGAATTAGACCCTAGTAAGTCCAAGTCATTCTTGTTTACGACCGGGGAGGCATTACGGCTTCCAGGACCCTACTCAATAAAATGAAATTACCTTAGAGAGAGAGCCCGACCCTAAAACTCCAGATACGCAGGAAGATCTGGGGGTTTGAGCCAGCCCGCCCAGCAGAGCCGGAGAGCGAAAATCTCTACTTTGTTTTGGTTCTTTAGTCTTTTTCTATTCTTTTTTTCTTTCCCTTTTTTCTCTTTTTTTCCTCTCTTTTCTTTTTTTCCTCTTTTTTCTTTATTTTTTTTCTCTTTTTTCTCTTTTTCCCCTTTATTCTCTTTTCCCCTCTTTTTTTTTCTTTTTCCCCTCTTTTTTTTCCTCTTTTTTCCCCTCTTTTTTCTATTTTTCTTTTCTCTTTTTTCTTTCTCTTTCTTTTTTCCTCTCCTTCTTTTCCCCAAGTGGGCTGGGGGGCTGCTGGCTTCTTCCATCCAATATCCCATCATGGCACCCTGGCGGGTGGCCTTTCTGGTCACGGTGTGGGTCCCTGAGAGTTGCATGTGCACATCAACACCAAAGGTAATTTGAGGTGTCTACGTCCCTTGGAACGGTTTAGGGTAGGATTTTAGATAATGCAGGTTTAGTGTTCTTATTCCTAGTGAGAGAATATGGCTGAACACACTCAGAAAAGATGTGTGTAGCACTCAGCAGCTTCTGAGACCCCTGGTGAAACTGATATTATTCATCCCAAAATTGGAATATATGTCTTTGTTACTTCAAGAAGAAAAATGTGCATAGATGCATTGTGCTAGGCAGGGACAATATTTTAATTTCCTGTCACAATCCTGTGTTTCTAGGGTTGGATATATAACTCTGCTGAATGATTTCCTCAGGGCTAGAGCTTAACTTACAAGACACCAGAACAAACCTGACTATTATTTATGTATTTAAAAGCATCTTTCAAAAATATCCCTTTGGTTGTTCTACTGTTTCAGCACTGGAGATCAACAAATAACCTGATTGTTAACGAGCAGGCGGGGGGTTCTGTGTTACCTGTTGTAAGTGATCTTTCGATGGAGGACCTGGACATGCCTTGATATCCTTCTGCTATTCTATTTATTATTATTACTATTACTGTTATTACTACTGTTGTTGTCTTATAATTATTTGTAGCTCTATCCTGGGCTGGTATCATCCTCAGCAGAGCAGTGTGGGTCTATCTGTTTATTTTCCTGATGTCAGCTGTGATGACTCAGGGAGAAGGCTGCTTGGTGGAGAAACTGGTGATTTTCTGCCGTAATGGAGAAATGTGCCTTTAGCGTATATTGAAGAGAACATCTGGGATCATAATCATGCTGTTGACTTACTAAGAGAACACAAATTATGTTCTATTAAATAAAGTTTTTGTGGTAGGACAAGTCCCTCATTACACTGCCTCAGGAGTTGCTGTCTGGTCCCAGAGGGAGGATGTGCTTGCTTTGGCGTGTACGGATCAGGTAGCAACGTTTTATTTGAAAAGTGCTAATTTGATGACATTTGCTATAATTAATCACGTGGCATTTAAATAGCTGACATCATGACACTGCTGTGGCACAGACGGGCTCAACCAGAGGCTTCACAGCTGAAGTCCTCGAGTGGGAGCCTGGCCCAGGGGTGGCATTTCCACGTTGGCTCCCACGTGCCAGCATCACGGGACCTGGGCTGTCTCCTGACCTCCCCTGGCTGACCGGGGGCTTCCCTCCCAGCTCACACCCCAATCACCACAGGGTAGAGGAGTTTACCCCTGCCGTAATTTGAATTCAAACCATCCCAGGAGCTTGGGTCACTTGTAAATAGGGTTGTCAGAGCGTTGCACTCTCTGTTTCAAATTCTGGAGCTGTATTTACAAGAGTGAAGATGTGTTTCTTCCTGTCTTCTCAGTCTTTGGATCTTTATGGCTGCGTTGCTGGCTCTGAGGAACATCTGACACTGCTTTTGAACTCGGGTATCAGATGGTTGCTTCTCAGATGTCACCTGTCAAGCTTGGCTTTCCACTTCAGCTGCACTTGTACTTGGCACAGCAGTGATCTGGGAAATGAAATTATGTCAGAAAAGAGAGGTGAGAGCGGGAGGAGCCGTTGGGCTCATAGTCCCTGTTGGAGATCTGTGGGGTGCTGCAAAACAAGCCCAGTCCTGCAGGCTGGTCCTGCAAGGGGTCGTGGCAGAAGTGGTGGCTCTTTTGGCCATCCAGCCTCTCAGCCCAGGAGCCCAACCTGCAGGACATATCTTGGACAAGTCCCCTGGGAGGCTGTTTTGCTCTCACGACTCATGTCCATGTTACAGTGGATCTGCAGAAAGTGCATCCTACACAGTGGTGGGGTGGTGATGGTGGAGGGAAAGAGCCTTATCATTCATTTCAGCTTTGCTCCTGATGAAAGTATCTGATTCTTGCCATTGTTTTGTTTTCTTTATTAGTCTTGACCATGTTTCTTTCTTAAACACGTGGTTCATCCCTGTGGGAGACAGGAACCAGGAGCAGCCCAAGGGTGGAGGCTGCTGGTGAAATCCAAAGATGCAGAGCTAGGAGGCCCTTCTCTTAGAATTAACGCTATTTAAATCTCCTTTTTTAAAATACATTTTTGATTCTTCTGAATGGGAAGCAGCTTAAACAGGTCTTGTTCATGGAGAAGGCTCCAGAATTATTTGTAGTAGGACTATCTGGTGTAAAAATGTCTTTCTTCTAATTTCAAAGCCATTAGCACTGCCTGTGTGCTAATGTGTGATGCTAATAGGAGCGATAGTCAGAAAATAAAGAGCAAAGGAGCTGATTTAGTCTTTTGCTGCTCAGGAGGATGTGAGGCCGCTGACTAACCTCGTCGAGCAGGCGGTTGTGTTGATCAGCGATGCCCTTGAGCTGTCCTCCCCATCTCACTTCCCAGCTTCCTGAAGAGTTGCTCTTCCCAAGGTGCAGTTTTGTCTTGAAGAAATACCGACGTGTAGCGCCGTATGAAAACACACCAGCACACGCAGCAGAAACTGATTCCCTCAGCAGCAAACAAGGAAAGGATTTTTATCATTCATACTGGATATACTCCAAGAATCCTCTCTTCAGTTCAGTTAATATCTTTCCCTACAGTGTGGAATATTCAATTAAACCTTCTCTCAAATTGGCCATAACTTTCATTGAAAATTAAAGCAGTTCTGTTTAGGTAACAGTATCCGTCACTGGGCTTAATGTTCAGAGAAATAGGAAATGTTTCACCTGTTGATGTGAATTAACCTCAGCTGATGTTCTTTGTGTTTCGATTCCTCAAAAGCACAGAAAGATGAGGAGCATTTAGCATCCTCCTGGATGTTCTGGCTCTCAAGTTTAGGGTACTGGAGGGACACAGAAAATAGGATCTTCATTTGGAATTTATTTAAATTAAGCTGGCATTTTCAAATAGATTTTGTGATTCGCTAGGAAAAAAAAAACCCATATATATATATATATGTCTCAGCAGAAGCTAGGATAGCAGAATGTTCTTCTAAATTATCTATCACCTTCTGTCCAACAGCATATGGGCATACACCTCGTGCTGTGTATAAAAATGTTTCTTTTACCAGGAAATCTACTGAAATTTCCTGCATCCTGCAGAAAGAAATACCCGCATGGATTTGTGGCGATACATTCTTAAGCTGTGACTCGGTGAGAGGAGATGTTTCCAGAGCAGCTGGACTACTTTTTAAAGTTGCATTTAGTCTAAGTTAAATAAGGTAAATTACATATTTAAAGTATCATGTTTTAATTCTAAATATGTTTTATTTCAAATGCATTTAAATCCTATGCAGCCTCTCCAATCTGTGCAATATAGTCTGGCATTTTCGGCTTGCCTTCCATGCCTGCTTAGCACAAACCATTTTGGCACCAATTCGAAGTGCATCTCTTTATGCTGCAGCCAGTGGGGTCCCTTGGGAAGGACTGTCACCAGGCAGGATGACGCTGAGCTGAGAGGAGCAAAAGGAACCTCTTGGTGCAGCAAGAAGCTCCTGCTGCCATGGTTCTTCTCTGAGACCTGCTGTGGACAGGAGGAATGAGCTTTGATCCAGCCTAGGTGAATGTTTATAAGCAAACTTTACATTTGTCAAGTATTTCTTGACAAAACACTTTCACAAAATACATGTTAAGCCTTTCATCACCTAAAGCTTACACTTTATCTCCTGAGGTGAAAGAGGAGGGCTTCAGAATATATTTAGGAGGCATGATGATTTGAAATTCATATAGGACAGTACAAAATGTCAGCAAATGATAACATCATGACTAACATTTTCAAGCCTGGCAGTAGAATGAATCTTACTTTTGGGTATGTGTCTAACTTAAAAGAATGCTTTATAGGTTTTGCTTTTGTAGCATTGCTGTATGTAGACGTGGTTGCAGTGCTGGGGAGGGACAGGACACAGGTAGGCATGCTCCTACATCTGCTCCTACAGAAGTTTCTTTTTGTGACATCTCTTTGGTGACATTAATGAACCATACTGTGCTGCTACAGGTCAACTGCTTTGAGTTTCCTCTAAAATAACCTTAAACAATTGGAAGAACAAAAGAGGAACAAATGAGATAGAAAGCAGCAATCATCAAGCACAGGCTGCCCCATTGTTTCTGTAGTTTTAATTATTGCACAAAGCAAAAGTCGTGGTGTTGAAAATTAAGATCTCAGCAGTCTCGTAGCTGAATGGAGCAAGAGATATTTTATTTTAAGAAATTTAATTGTTTAATTGTTTCTAAAATGTTTTAAAGGTTATAAAAGTCTCTAGATAATAATACTATTTCAAAATGCACTATGAATGCCAATAAAAAGCTCAGTGAGGTTGATATTTTATGCTTAAAGCTTTATGGAAAAATCTCTTGCTTTAAAATTAATAAAACCCAAATATATCTCAATAAAAACCAGGCATATAAGGCAGAAGGATGTACTACTTTGCTAATATTCTAGCTCACTGTATAACAAAGCACATATTCCTTTATTCACAACCCTGCTTCAGTGTAAGGGATCTGACGAAGAGCAACACAAGAGAATAAGACATGTACACAGAAGGTTATTTTTATTAAAAATAACAGTTTAAGAAAACTTACTATCCCTTTTTTATGATATTAAAAATGAAAATATTTGTGACACTTCTCATTTTCAAATTAAAACCTCTTTTTTGTTAAAGTGTATTTTAATAGAGATATTGTCTGTTTGGTATCATAAAAAAAAATTAAGCTCCAGTATTCCTAGTGGGGTGTTTCCAACATTTGAAATTAAACAAGATCTTTTTCTTTATTGAAACAGAGATGTTTAAACAGCATTAGATTTATCTAAAACACCTTACTCTTCCTGTGAAGTCTTAAAACTGCAGTCACAGTTTTAAAAAATTCATAGGTTATTAAAAACATTCCAAAGAAGAAAGTCCTATTACTAATTCTTGTAAAGCTAAACTGGCTATTCCTGTCATAAGATTTTCAAATTATAGTTAGGACAAAAGTGTGATGAAATATGTTTTTTTGTGCTATCATTTAATTTAAATGGTGTTGACTTAAGATCCTGCTGAGAAAGATTCTGATTTGTTGTGGCTCTTTAACTCTGTAATATAAACAATCCTTAAGTATGTGTGTAAGAGAGGTTTTACTTAACTTGTGGTTGCTTCTGGCGTGCATGTTCATCTACATATAAAGTAATATTCTATCAAGTTTATTATAAATATTATTGTAAATAATTTTAATATTATTGGAAATAATCCTTGTGGGACAAAACTCTGGTTTATGACTATGCTTTCTTCAGACATAAAGAAAATCAGTATGAACAAAAAGTCTTAAATTTCTTTTACGATGACTTGTATGGTTGATTTATGTGTAATTCACCATGAAATACTGGCTCATGGTTCAAATTAAGTTTAAAATGATTAAGACTAAGAATAGTTTAAGAAATACAGAAATTTCTTGAAATAAAAAACCTAGTAGTCACCAACAAAACAACAGACAAAGCAATACACAAAGCAGAGAAAAATGCATTTGGATTCAACTGCAAATCACGTTTTTTCAAAAACAAAAATCATTCTTGTCAGCTCAAAATTGTTGGCTTAGAAGAATATTGAATCCATACTTTCTCCAAGACTGGACTTTTGCCAGAATCAGTTCAAACACAGGTCTGCTTGCCAGAATGTTGGGCCACATGATACGGAGCGGTTCCTCCCAACCTTGACTTTTCTATGATTCAGCGGTACGGCTGTCAAGTGAGTTTGTGCAAAAACTACAGCAGATGGGTCCGGGCTGGGAAAATGTGGGCTCACAATCTCAGCACTGGTACCAGGACAGGGAGCACCAGTCTTCTACTGGTCCTCATTTGTTATAAGTGATAAAAATTAAAATTCTTATCATACATCCTCAGCCTGAAAAATTGCTCTTGTATGAAACAACATTCAAGGACTACTACACCATTTTCAAGTGTAGTAGTAAATGCCTATGTGTCTAAAGATGCATCAGTACTGATTAAGTATATCAGCAAAATATTTTTCATTGTCTCTTTGAGATTTTCATGGAAAAATCAGTAAGATAATCTTACCTTGCAAAGCTAACACTAAGCTTCAGAGGGTCAAATATTTTATTTTTCTATTTGAGACTGGTGTAATTAAGAGGTGAAAGCACTTGTAACTCCAGTATTCATAAGATGTGATTTACTAGTAGCTGGAAGTATAAATTCAAAAGTTAATGTTACACAGGCCTAGTTTTAGCAGAAGTAACACAGAGATGTAATAAAATATTGTTGGGAATCTTTTGTGTTGCTAGAGATAATAGTGAGAGCTGCACAGGGTTTTAGAAAGGGACAGCTTAACATAAATCTTCTCTGGCCTGAAGAAATGTCTCAGACTTGTAGAAAGGAAATAGCATTTCAGTCAACACAGAACACCTCGGTGACAGTAATTTGTTAGAAAACATTGCTGCCCTTGAAGAAATGCCTGAAAAGCATGAAATGCTATTCACACCTATGGTTATGGCAAAAATAAAGGAGGCTTACTGTGTAGAATGTGCAGCAGACTAAAATCACATTTAAGTCAAGAACACACAAAAGAAAGGCATTTGTTTTACGCATAGGGTTTATTTGGCATTATATTAAACTTAGGCAGACTGTCATGCTACATTGAACAGATCAGAGAGAACTTGAGAACTGATGAAGAATATTTGGGAGGCAGAATCTAGTTGAAATAATTTTTAGGAATTTTGTCCTTTATTTCAAGGCAGAAAAGCCTGTTCCAGACAGCTTCATTCTACTAAAATTGCTGGGGAAGACAGCTGATAGTCAAAGATTTTAGCTATGTAAGATTTTTGCATACTGAATCAGTCTGCTGGTCTGTAAGTTTGACCCCTAATTAATTCTCAATGAATTGCTCCAGCTAATTCTTCCTTTTCTATTCTTTGTCTCCCTTCATAGCATTCCTGGGGCTAAAGGAAGGCAGCAGAGGCTACCTGTGGCAGAGGTGGGACCAGCTGGTGCTGCAGCAGCTGAGTCCCCATTCAGCTGGCTGTGTGCTCACCAGCACCTCGTCCTGCCCTCAGCACCAATGATGCTGCCACTGGATGCCAACCAGCTGGAAAAGTGGAAGAGGAACTGCCAATGAATTTAAAATCAATTACTCCTTGGGAAGTACCATAACAGGATCTGCCATCCTCCAGTCTATTTCCCATTTTTCAAATGATGTGTAAATACCTTAATATACATATTAATATATTGTACTTTACATAATATATGTAATATGCTTTCATCTGTGCCTGATTCCCATGCCTTTCAACATGAGTCTATTCAAGGCAAAAATCATCTGAAACAGCACCAAAGAATTTTACTCTGGATAGAGATTTTTCTTAACATGAATAATTTGTTCCACAAAAAAATTTGGTTTGGTTTTAGTTGAATTAATAGTTTGGGCGAGAATTATTTTTAAAAACTAACATTCAATTTCAATTATTTTCAATTGTATGTTTTGATGTTTTCTTTCAGAGATTGAGCTGAACTTAATAGAAAATATTTTGCTGATGAAAGTAAGAGTGTGTACTGTGCAGTTTTCTTTGCCTCTAAATATTTCCTCCCCGCACCTATGTTGTAACATACAGAACAGGAACATAGGTATCATATAAGGATGGTTGTCATTCCTGCCTGTGAGCAACTACACTTGCTAAGAGCAAGGATTTTGAGTGTTTATGCATGTGTTATTTAATCTCCTTTTTTATTACTTTAGTTTGTAGTACTTTGTGAGTCAGAAAATGAAAGGTAAGGCATAATCAGCAAACAGAATCTTGCTGGTTCTTTGGAGGAGAAGCCACAACAGAGAAGGGCAGAAAACCAAATTAACTTTGCAGTCACATTTGGATACGCTGAAAGAAGAGCGGTGGTACGGCCACCAGTCACATAGGAAGAGAGTTGCAAGGAATCAAGCGAAAAATTAACACACTGTGGATCATTTTGGCAATAAAGCTGAGGAGGAAAAATTTTTGAGAGATGATGTTGAAGAATAAGGGTGGGAATTAGCTAATGCCTGGTTGTAAAAAGAAATGAGGAAAGTGGAGTCATAGCTGATTAAGAGGTGACAAACTCAGGTCAGGAAAAGGACAGCGGGTGTTAACCATGAGCGGGCAAGGGTGGGAGAACAGGAGATGAGCAAAGGCAAAGTAGTGGACTGAGGAGCAATGGGATTTGGGGTCACAGCTGAATGGAGAATGAGTAATTCGAAGAAGGAAGTAGAAAGATTAAGATATAAATCTAGATCCTTCAGGGATCTGAGCAAGAAGAAAAACAAAGTAAAGTCAATTTGAGGAAGTAAGAAACGCAGGAGGCAGAGGCACACATAGCAGGGCAGTGTGCTACTGCTCCAGCAACGGAGAGGCACAAAAGCCTAGCAAAAACGCATTAAAACTTGGATTTCCTTAATTTCATTTTTAAATTTTATTTCATATTAAGTGGAGAAAGGATTCTCAACATTTTTCATTTTCATTTTACAAATATATATTTTTTCTTCTCCAGATAAATATCCTAAAAGCATAGAGAACAGGATTCTTCTGAATCTTGAACTCTGATTCTTCTTCAGAGCTTTTACTTTGTTGAAGATACCTGTTTAAGAGTGTGCTGAATGAAACCAAATTAGGAGGAAGGGGGTTTGTTCTCAGGCTTGTTCTACACAAAACTCTCATGCATACCAACCCTGCAGGACTTAATATTTAAAATATTTGGATGGCTGACATTAATGTCAGTGGTAAAGGGAAGGTCTTTGTAGAACTGAGCTGCATATACCATAGGTGGTAGATGGAGCCGTTCTGCAGTTCCTGCAATAGAGAGGAAGCAAAAATGCAAAAAAGTACCCACCAAAAGCTTAAATTTTGTACTGAGTACTTCCCATCAGTTTCACTCGAAGTAACAGGAGGTTAAAATGAAATCACAAACTCAATCATTAAATTTAATTCATCAAACATTTGTTTTATGTTTTGAAAAAGCACTATTTTAATTTTTTTTTTCAGGGAAATGTATCAATGGTAGACAGGAAGTAGCTACCAGAAAATTCCAGCTGTTAGCAAAAATAGCATGTGTGGGTTTAAGTACAAATATCTACAAATTTCATCAGAGATAACTCTAAATTGGTGGTGTTTTTTAATCCATAAGAGACATTAAGTTATTAGACTACTAACAGTATTTACAGAAAACGAAGCTAGAAGCAAACAATTATGCTAGGTAACAGAACAAGAAGATTCCCTAATATGTTGATTAATTACTACCAAAAAAATGTCAGGCATTAAAAAGTGTCTGTGATCTTTTTGGGTTTCTTTTCAATATCAAGGTTGTAATAAGATGAGCTGTCCTGCCACCTGCCTCCCGGTGAACCTAGGAATGATTCCTTCAAAGTTAATGGAATTTGACTCTTGAAATCCGCATACAATGAACAAATAACTGAACACTCTTTCTGCATCTTGAAGTTGTAAATTCCTAACACTGTTAACATTTATTTATGTTTAATGTCCAAAAGCACAAACAATTATGGTCTCAGCTTCAAAGAGCATGGTGTTTAAGGGCCTGGTTCTGTAGACATGCACGCATCTGTCTTCTTATTGGTTCCACCAGCTGGAATTTCACTGAATTCAGTTAATCCAACTTTTGCCACGCTTTTGTCATTATACTTACCTTTGGGTCAAGCAATTACTGTTAGAAGTAATGCAGATGACAGCTAAGTTAGTCACAATGACACAGAGCGCTGGTTGATTTTACAGCTCTGCCTCCATTACAGCTCTGCCTCCATTGCTCCATGCAATCCCTAAATATGTTTTCTTCAGATGTCTTTCCGGCCCGAGTGACCAAAGCTTGAAGCATGTCCGTGTTTTGAGGTCTCACCTCACAGACAGTGTGCTCCGGTTGACAAGGCAGGTGGCTGGGACAGCCTTTGGGC
>JAOXNG010000042.1:9945880-9957343 GCA_028566535.1 Scolopax minor | reverse complement strand
AAGTAGGACAAACACATTGAAAAGAAGCGAAATAAAATGTAAGACTGGAAAAAATGTCTGAAAATGGCACTATTCATGTTAGTTTGCATGTCTGGATGACTGACTGTTTAGTGTGACAGCAGTGTAGATAATAGAAGAGCACCTTCTCAAAGCTCTGGGTTTCTTATGTTGCTTCAGTTCATGCTAGTTCTCTCTTCCGAAAATATTTGGATATTATGCTCTCTGAAGAATGAATTTGGTGTAGTGAGGAATTTATCCTGCCTAAGGTACCACCAGAAGATGTCTGTCTTGATTGCAGAAAAATTTTATAGAAGATGATGATGTACAAATATGAAGAATAAAAGTAAAATAGGAGACATTGAGCAAAAGTGCACGTTGAGCTTTCAGCTCACATGTTATCACTTTTGCAGTACAACTTTTTTGCCTCTAATGCCATTGGATGCTCCAAATGATATATGGATGTCTTGATTCAATACAAAACTATTTTTGGGGGTTAAAACAAGAAACTGAAATCACTGTGAAGCATAAAAAGTAGAAATATTGATTGTTGTCATAGTTGTAAGGGATTCTAAACACATCATTCTGGCAGATTTTCTGAAGGCCATTCAACTCCAAAGCTCACAGATAATAAACAGGAATAGAAAGTGATGCAAGCTCATTTAACACTACCTTTCTGTGAATGCAGTGAGCAGCACTGCCATAGCCCTCCTGCTTTCTGAGTCCACTCAGCCTGTCCTTACAAGAGCCTTATTTATGTTTCTATAGCTGCATTCATTCTATTTTGCAGATTCACCTGCATCTCAGAAGACCCCTTGTATCCAGCTGTCCTCCGGGGTTGGAGGTAAGAATGTGATTTCTAACTGTGTGGTGGAAATCTAACTTACATGGAGTTTTATTTAGTAAACACAGAGTACTTTTCCTGTTGAGTAACTTTATGTTAATATGTTAACTCTAGTGGCTTAACCGCTTTTCTGAGCACTGTGTTTCCAAACACCTCTGTGATTCAGGGAAGAAAGATTTTGTTGAATTTTCCTCTTTGTTGATTAAATTTCTGGACTTCACGTAGTTAATATCATAGCTATGTGAAGGAAAGCTAAAAAAATCCAAACCACTCTCCAGTATTAACTGTATACTACATTAAAATTGGAGAAGCCAAAGGAATATGATAGTCTTATAAAATAGAAAAAGATTAAAGAATATATGGGAGTCTTGGAGAGAAATGAAACCACTGAAGAGGTCATGTTATTTTTAGCAGTGTATGGATGAACAGTAAGGGAAAACGTGGGATGCTTCCTTTGCTAATACAATATTTTGGAAAAGCCTAAGCGGAAATGAAGAGGAAATCCTTAAAACTGAAGTGGAGTTGGCTGGTGGAAAGCTCAATTGCAATTTAGTTTGTCTTCTAAGGAGGTGGTAGGTGAGATAAGAAAGAAGTTTTCAAATACATTTATGAATGAAAAAACTTAAAATGTGAACAAAAGGAACATAAAACTTGTCTTTCCCAATTATGAAACTTATATCTTGTGGGCTGGATGTGTAAGGTGAATGTTTAAGGTAAGAGTACATCTTAACTGGTCAAGATGACTGCTCTCTCATTTATGGCTGTGTTTTTTAAGGCATTCATCACTCAATGAAGTTGAATAGACTTATTCTAGTTTTTAGTAAACACATTTAAAAATACTGTTTTGTATCTTACTTAGACCCGTCCAAATGCATTCCTTACCAGAAACAATAGTATCGTGATATGGCTGATTGCAACCACTGTCAACATCTTATTAATTAGATCTTTTTTTGAGGGTTCACTTTCAGTGCTTAATTCAGTTCTAATTTGATTTTGCTGAAATTTTATGGTTTAAGAGCCCTATCCTGAAGGATGAGGGTTATGTTACTCATAACCTACTCATGTCCTAAGATCCTGTCCATTCCCATTATTATATACTTCTCACCATTGTATGCTTCTAGAAGATAGTTGTCAACTTTAGTTTGTAATTCCTAGATTTTGATGTCTCTTTGTTCATGAAGACATGAAAACTAACTCGTACATCTCCTAACCTTTATGATTCAATAGAATAGCTAGACTCTGTAGATGCTTTTGATTTGGGCCAAAGTATTTCTATTCCTGTTGGCCTCTTCTTCACACAAATAGAGACAGTGATGATCCTGATTCCAATCTCTGTTTATTTTATGTTATCAAAGTTCTCTTGAGAGTTTTCTCCATTATGAAATGTCAACTAATTTCTGCTGTATATGAAAGAAGACATGAACATCAGAAAGAGAAGCATGTGAAGAGAAACAAAGAACACCCTGCATTTCTTACACTAAGCCAATTTTATTTATAGCAAAACTTAATATGATCTTGTATTTTAAGGTCACCCAAAATTAGGTAGAGTAACAGATGCCACTGTCAAAGAGAGACAAAAGCATTTATTGCAAAACTTCTATGTTTCTATCTGTGAACATGGTTTTGCTGTTGGATTCTTCACTGGGTTACGGTCAGTTGTCAAAAGTGGAAGAATGTTCCAATGACAGGCAATGAGTGGCTCAGCTGTGAACCCAGATGCTCAACAGGCTTGTAAGGTATAGAAGACTTTAAACCAAAACTTGGCCTAAATTAGGCAAATGCCACAAACTTCACTGGAAAAAAAAAAAGGTGTGAAGTGGGAGAATTAATGAATAAGGAGATTAAACATATGGTTTGAAGATAAGTTTTTTTGTTTCTCTTTATATTATACTTTATTTTTATCAAATCAATTTTCTATATGGGTTTGTAATTTATATGAAAGGGAGTGTCCATGTAAATCTTTATAATTATCACCATATACTCTGAAGTTAGTAGGAACTGCTCAGAGAAAAAACAAAGCTAGCTTGTCATCCCCTTTATATGTGCTGTTTGCTCAGTTCCAAGCACTTTCTGTAGTTTTTAATTAATTAATTTTTTTACTAGAAGCTAGTCTTAACTGCAATTCCAAATCTGTCACACTATGAGAGAATTTAAGCTTTTGCCATCAGTGTTATCAACTGCAGAAAAATTATTCCTCTGATCTTTTCAACATACGCCAACAAAACAGTAATTCTGCAAAATGCTGAGGACAGGGGGAACAGAGTTCTTCTGAAGTAAAGAAGAGCAAAAAGGGAGAGGCTGGATGTGCTAAGAACCACAGCCCCAATTCCCTCTAAAAATGAGGATTCATTTTGCTCTGTATTGTAGTATTGGACCCTGAATCTGACCATTCTTTTGCCATCTAAAAATAGATGTGGAATACTGTTTTGTGTTTCCTGATCTTAAAAATGGATTCCTGCTCTTGCTTAACAAACAGTTCTAGGGGTCCAAAAGTCTGAGTTATGTGCTTGATGCAAGTTGAGGTGCAAGATCCTTGTGCTTCCACAATCAAGTTCTTGTTGCTGTTTATTTCATCCCTCACAAAAGAACTGTGTGATTAGTGTCAGTAGAGGGTAAAAAAATAAGCAGAAAGTGAGCATCACAGATTTAGTACTTAAACATCTTTCGTTCATTGACTGACTTTACATTTTGAGGGCTTTATTTTGCAATTTCGCTATTGTAAATAAGCTGGTTTATATACAAGTTTTGCCTTTTTCACCATTGTGCTTTGGATGAACAGAATAGATACGTGAAGTATAAATGTCTAGAATAAAAATGACTACATAGATGCGCTGTGCTCAAGAGTGCTGTATATAGAGGCTATCCTTCTAAAAGGAAACCTTCACCAGCTGCATAAAAAAAAATAAATCAACTGGTAATCTCTAGTTGATTTCAAAACTCAAAATTTGTGACAAAGGAGAATGGACAATGTCCACTGATAAAAATTTGAAGTAGGTATTGATGATATATAATTAAGTCATGATCTCTTATTAAACTAAAAACTTTATAAAAGCTTGACCTTAAGAATTCAAAACTTAAACTAAAAGGAATTTACAGAAGTATTTTTTATGTAACCATTATATAAAGCTTCCACTCTGTAATTAAATTTTGTCTCCTTGACAAGGGAGAATGAACTGTTCCTGAAAAAGCTTCTCATATGGTTAGCAATATAATTAGAGAACTAGTTATGCAAATGTCACACAAAAATGACCTTTAATTAAGCAATATCGAATGAAAAAGCTATTACAGTTATGCAGCATGAAAAATAGCTAAAATTTGCATTATTGAAGTGGATCCTGGGGCTGCTACTATTAGGATCCCCCTATGTGGGGCTCCTTCTCAAATGCAAGCAAGAAAGGATGAGATTAAATAGTCGTGTGGTATAGTTGGTATATGAAATATTGTAAAAGCTTGTGAAGGAATAATGTTACTTTGTGAAACAACTGACTGCAGAAAGATGACAGGATCTGTAATGTACAGGGTCTGTGAAGAAGTTACTTCCTTTCAAGGATGCCTGCAGTTTTGCAGAGCGCAACTTGATGTCAGAACTATTGCCAACAGCCCTGGTAACAAAAGCTGGACATAATTATTTCAAACCATTAGCTGGCTGGGGCTTCCGAGCTAGAAGCAGGGGACAAAAAACCAGCTGCCATTGGGTTCTAGCTGTACTAGAAGGAGACCAAATGAGAAATGAGGGGAAGTCAAGGGAGTCAGGGGATCCAGTGTATTGCACTCATGTAAGGCATACTTTCCTACAGTCCTTCGCAAGCTCTGAGCCTCAAGCAGTGTTGTGTTTTGGGTAGGTTTCTTTACTCCTTCCCAGCTTCCTCTTTTTATCCTGGTCCTTTATTTTTTTTTTAAATTTAAAAAGGCCTGGTTGCTGTGCTAGCTTAGAGTAATGATGAAACATCTCCCTATCACATGTATCTCACAGCACTGTCTTTGACAGGTTCTAGTGTAGATACATGTTGACCAACATACCTATTAATGTATCTTCTGTACTTTGGGGTAGCTGCTTATTAATAAAATCAGGAAGACAATACCAGTTGGAATATTTTACTCTTATGGTCTTAGAAGTACTTTTCATAAATCAAAGCACAAGATTATTATTATTATTTTTAATAGTATTCACAGATGGCATCAAAAATCTTGTTTGGAAAGATATGCAGTATAGTGACTCTTTTTTTATTCCTCGTCTCAGTTTTTTTCCTTTTTCACACTTAGCACATATCTAAATAATCACTTCAGAACAGGTTGATTTTGCTTTAATGTTTGAGTCTGTGTAGATATATAAAAAAAAATCCAAATGACTAAACACACAATTTTTTGGGTTCTCTGCTATCTCTTTTTAGTATTTATTTCTAGACTGTGGTTACTAGGAAAAGGATGGATTGCTTTCTAAGACTGTAGAGTATTTGCTGTGATTGGTGTTTAAGAACAGGTTAAACAGATACCTGCCAGGAAAGATCAATACAATCAATACTGCCCTGAGGCTATGGTAGTGAATTTCTAACAATGTCTTTGTTTTTCATAACTGATTTCCAGCACTTAATTTTTAACATAGATGAATCTCTTTCTTCTCGTTGTGCATATGCTAGGATATTTCTGGTGCTGCTGGTTATTTTTATTTTATTTATATTTATTTTTAATTTTTGATTTCACTGACCCAAGATGGCACTGTGGTCAGGGCTGTTTTCTTATATAGCAAGGTACCAAAACTGAAACAACTATTGCAAACAGAAAATTGTAGTCTTAGACAGATTTCCTTTTGTCCTCCCTGTGAGCTTGCCAAATTGCAGCCTAGATACCATCTTAAAACTGAAGACATTTATGCTTTTTGCTTAAGCACCCTTGCCCATCACAAGATTGTTTAATCTCATGGCATTCCCTTAGTCTGCAATTTGAGGCACCAGTGCTGAACAGTTCTTGAGGTGTGATACAGATTGAGGGTTGATAGTCACAGTCTGAATTAGTAAAAAGAGTGGCTGCCTACTTCAGGAGTATTTTTCTCAGTTTTAAGTTTAAATTTTAAATCACTGGCAAATAAAAGATTGGTTAGGTGGGGAGAATTCAGTGTCCTAGGTGATTTTGCCACAGAAACTGAGCACTTGGCAGTTTGCAGGAGTGTTACCATCTTTTCATACGTATGAAGAGAGCATCAGGACTAGTGTGACCATCGTAATAATGAATGATGATAATCTCCTGCTTCATATATAGGATAAGAAACAGGTTATTCTGACTGAAACTGGCAATACATTCCAACTGTTCTCTTATACTTGAAGATTGAAGCATTGAGTGGTAACGAAGATGCTTAATACATTTATTTTTTAAATATTCCATTGAGAATTCAGAGCACATGTCTGTGCTTGCACAGGAGATGATGTGTGGATTGTGTTGACTAACTCTGTTAAACAGATTGAATAAGTGTGGCCGTTTTAGCTACTCACAGGCTAATCAGCCTCTGCCATGAGGAAGTAACTTAGCTACAGTGAACCTTACCTTCAGTGTGACAGCTGTTAATAGCTCTTCTAAAATAGTAATCATCAACAAAATCTCAGTGTGCGTCTAATGATAGACACCAACTGCACACGTTAAGGCCATGTATTGTAAATACATTATTGGATCCGTTATTGGATCAGCCATTAAGGTTTCTGCTCTCATTTAAATGAGGAGAAAAAAATATATTCAGCACCTAAACCCAAACCAATTCAAATGTATTACTGTTGGCTTCAGTGAATTTGGACAATGCTTAGAAAAATATATCTTATCTATGCATACTGTATTAAATATCTTTGCAAGGTAACCTTTACAACTTTCATTAGCAGTTTCAGTCACATTCAGTTCACAGCATTTTCTTGCAGTATATTTTCTCAAAAGTGGGTGTGTAGTGGTGGGGAAAATCCAGTTTGGGGAACATATATATGTACCTTAGTATTCCTAATACTGTAATTTCCTGACTTACATATTGTTTTACTAGACAAAGCAAGCTAAGAATTTTTTTGTTCTGTGAAGAGTGATTTAAAAACAAGTCCATGTCTATTGATTTCCTTAAATTATTTTATACTGTGTTTCCAAGGGTTTACATTTTTCTTTTGGTCAATATTGCTATGCCCCAGGTTTTAATTTAGAGATACAATCAATCAGGATCAAAACCATTTAAAATATGTAGAATTTCGAGCATTCAAATTTGAAATGGAATTTGCCTGTGAAACTTGCACTGTAAACAGAAAGAGCAGGTACTTCCAAGCAGCATAACTGGATTGCCATAAACAGATTCTCAACAAGTAACTGTCTGATGGTTTAAAACAGTGCATTCCTGTTACTGCTAATATGACTTCAAACCATTCAGTTTAAGTTCAACATAATCCAAGATTTTATCATCTTTATTTTTATGGGATTGACTTTAAATGTAATGCCAATAATTGATTTTAATAGATATGAGAAATAGATACACTAGGTGATTTTAAATAATAATTAAAAATTCAAACTAAACAGCATTGTCAACTATGCTATTTATATTTTAAATCTGCCAGTATTGTCCAGCTTTCTTAAAGGTCATGATGTGAACATGTGAGAATGTTCTGTTTTCAGAAATGGTAGGCAAGTATTCCAAACTCCCTATCTAAAGAGCAGTGTAAATAGCATAACCCTACTCTAGATGTTGTTATTGCTTTCATGGGAAAAAGAAGTCTGTGTGAATGTGATGTGGAAAGTCTTCTTATGATTTAGTCCAAATATCTGCTTATTCATCAACTCTTTGATATACCACCACCCAAAGAATGCAGTAGTTATTTTTTAAATCTTGTGATGTGGAATCAGACCAATCAATTTGACTGGGTTTTTTTTGCCTGACTTCTGATTTTTATATGCTTGGCTTTGACAATACTGTAAACATAAAATTTAACCTTTAGAAGAGATTTTTTTTTTGCTTTTAAGAGAAAACAGTGGTTTGCTTCCCTAGTTTTCTTCTCATTCTTGCGTAGACTTGCATGTCTTACTTCAGGTTAGGGAAGCTGAAATGCTTTATTTTACGATTTTGATCTGAATAACTAAGACTAATAACTAATTCACAGGAGTCTTTGTCATGTGATGGTCAGTTTCATGTCTAATACTGGTATTATACTTGGACTTCAATAAGCATGAAACTAGGAAAGAAATTAATTCTGTTGGCCCCATGAAAAGAAACACTACAGTAGGTCTATTGAGCCATTTTAGTGCTTTGGAGCAGGAACTTTGCATTAGTCCAGGGAATTACTGTAGTCAAGGATGTCCTGTGATCTTTCTGCATAGAAAATCATCCATGTTTGATGCAGAATTCTCCAGAACCTCTTAAATTCATCTACAGCATGGTGCTATGCAGTGCTAGCAAAGTGACACTGAGCGAGCAGGAATGGGTGCCTGGCTGCTGCATGCAGTGTAGTTGGAAGAACAGGTCTGAGTTTCCTGTGCACATTTTCAGTAGTTCGTGTTGATTTATACTGGAGAAGTAAATGTATTTTTCCTTCTAGCTTTCTGCCAAATTGCACTTACGTACTAGGGGTCCTCAAATCTCTAGCATCACAGCAGAGTTTCAGTTGTCTGTCTTACCCAGAGGTAGCGCTGATGTAATTTTCTGTCCTTACAGAGAGGAGTGGTCTGTGGGCAGAGCATGCCACAAGTGAGAGTTAAATCTTGAGAATTTGGAAGTTGATCTAATGCCCCATTCTGGCACAGATTTTCTGGGAAACGTAAATTAATTATTTCTGTGCTTTACTGGTCTTTATGTGTCTAAGTATCTATAAAGTGAGATGGTTTATCACACAAGTGTCTTGCAAGATTGTAGGACAGCACATGTTGAAATTTCCCCAGGGAGCCCTCAGATGTTTCGTCTTCTATCCTTGCAGCAACTGATGCTTTTGAGAACTTTAAGCTACAGCTGCTTGGCTACCTGTAAGTTGTATAAACACTGCAGTTTCAATCTGCTGGTTTCTTGAAGGCTAAAATTACATTTTCTTATATAAAAATATGGTAGTTGTACTTGATCTGCCAAGAAATGGAAGGAAATGATTTCTTTTACTCCCCACCTTCCAAGGTAAGGAGTCAATGTTACTGACATTGGCAGTCAGTAACAAATACACTTTTGCTTATGTGTTTGGGACAAAGAGCTATTTACGGATCCAGGACCTAGATTACTCTATACCTTGACCTATTTCATCAGTATCAGGAGGCAGTCAAAACTTCTGTGATAATAAAAGGTTTGAGATGATGATCAGTTTTCATGCAAACAGTGTTTTTATAGTTGCTTAAGCATTAAGCACTTTTCTTCTTAGTTGTACATTTGAGTTGTACATTTAGTTTGTACATTTCTATTTTATTGATCCAGTAGTATAAAAGCAAAACACTTCGATGACAAAATAGATAACATTTTTTTTTCTTAAATTTAAATTTCTTAAATTGATAGTGTTTCTGCCTCTTCAGTTTTGTTTACTTTGATTCAGTGCATTAATCAAAAACCACCCTGCCTATAAGTGCATTCAAATTCTTGTTTTTAAAGTCAGTTTCTCCCTTGCTTTTCCAAATCAAGGCTATAAGCTTATAATCACGTGTTTCACAGGAGACTCTGCCCACAGAACGTCTGAGCAATTCAGTCTCTCCTTAAGCACAGAGCAGACTTAGCAAATGGCATCAGACTGGTGTAGCCAGCATTCAGTGGTTCGCCATCACTTCTGATGACAAATCTGAGTTGGTTTTCTGTGTGTTTTGGTGAATTTTGGACCCAACAATATATTGAACAAAATATCATGCTAGCTTTGGATGTTAAGAACAGACACAAGGACATGGAACAGATCCCCGAGTCTGATGGTGGTAATTTTCTCCTGTTACTTGCCTAAGCTTTTGTTTGCCAACTCTTTGAGGGTGGGCTTTTACTTTGATGTTTTATTGTCTTTCAAATCACTGGTTTTACTTCTACCACCAGTAATTTTTGGAGGGAGGGGGGAAGGGAGAAAAAAGAGATGTAGTAATTATGAATGTGTTTGGTTAGATTATAAAGTCTCAAAGCTCATTAAAAATGAGAAACCATGGGAACCTCAACAATACATCCCACACATATTATACCTACCTAACACTGTGCAAAGTACATTTAGAAAAGAGAAATTAAGCATACAGAAAAGGGGAGAAAAAGCATTCAGTTTTTATATTGCTATTTTTAATTCTCAGATCCTGAATATTGACATACTTGTGCTGGCAGCACTTCTAGCTTTTACATGTCAAAAATCAGCAACTGATTATCAGGCTGAGTATGGGATCTCTTCTCAGTATTGTTCTTCATTCTCCTGAGATTTCCTATGTTGTATTTTTAGTAAAGCGCGGGTTTAATACAAGGTTGGTAGCCAAGGAATGAAAATGTGAACATTGCAGTTTCATTGGACCCATTCTCTCCTAAGAGATGTTTGTCGTTTTGGGCAGTTCTGCCTTTTCTTGACCAAAAAATGTAGAAATTTCTCTCTTTCTATGCTAGTATATACCCTATATGTAGTATAAATCTAACATTGGTACTGGTCAGCTCGTTGAAAGATTCTTGATCCTTGGAGCAGGACCTTGCAGGAACCCCACAGAATTGCTGAATCCATTTGCACATGAATGGTTGAAGAATGAAGAGGGTTTTGAGTTTTAGTTTGTGACTAGGCTTCTGAAGTTCAAAAGCAGGGTGTCTGAGGAAAGGCATTTCCCTGTTCTAAAGCCATCTTTCCTCCTGCCCCATCTGTGGTGTTCTAAGAAAAGTCATCTGGTGGAAATGAGGACAGCAGCTCTGGAGTTCCTTCCAGTTAGGGAAGGAACCAAAAAGAGATGGTGGTCAGTTAGCAAATTTGTGATTTCCAGAGGGATCTAAAATTTCTAATGATAGATGTTTCTGTGTTCCGCACTGAATTTAAATCTACAGAAAATAGGTTTGCTTTTTATTGACTACTGGTCACAACCTTGTAGAAGCAATTCAGAGCTGTCCACAATACAGGGCTGTAAACTGAAAACTGTAAAACTGTAAACTGAAAAGCACCACTAGAATCTCAACATTGCCTTGACTTAAAGGTGAAATTGCAGCTCTGTTAAGATTGATTGAAGGATCTGGCTTACACACTGGGTCTTAAGTTTAGCTATGCCTATGTTCTGTTTTAAAATACAGAACAATCACAATTGAAGCTTAATTAAAACTGCTATACCAGAGGATAAATACAAGGCGGATGTAGCTTTCTCTTAAAATACCTTGATATCACAAGGATTAATCATGCTGCTCTTGTTCAACGTGAGGCTTTGCATTGTAAGAAAATAAAAATCTGTTCTAGAGGCTAAAGCAGTAATTGATAAAAGCGTGAATGTGCAAAAGTGGGTTCCAGAGGCAGCAGAAGGTGGTGCGATCTAACTGCTATGCCCAGACCTTCCAGACCAAAGCTTGTATAAAGAGAATGAACTATCTGGCCATTCCCTTTCTAATTTTGGTGGAGTTACTGTGATTAGTTAGACCTGAGAATGGGGCTTTAAATACCTGCAATATCTGTATAGAATGGTTTCTTAATTATGTCTGAATAGCTGTGCCGCCAAACAGA
>JAOXNG010000042.1:9932729-9945780 GCA_028566535.1 Scolopax minor | reverse complement strand
GAGAACTGCCTTTTGAAGGAGATCTCATTGCTTCCTTCAGGTACCAAGCTCTTCCTGCAGGGGGGTAAGGGTTTCCTGCTTATTTTACAGAAGGTGAGAAGTGATGTTTTGCTTCTATCTTTTTTTTTAATATATTCAGTACTCAGATAATAACACCTTTCTAATTTTCTTCTCTATAAGTAAAAATAGGAAGGACTAAACACAAAGGATGGACCAAGTATAGTTTATTTACAAAACTTTTTTTAGGAGAAAAAGATATTCATTTTGTTGTGTCAGATTCAGAGTTTAAACAGGGCATATGCAAAATTTTTTCTAGCCTACCCAGTTATTTCACTACTTGCATCTGTTGCAGTTCTCCATTTGTCTATTCATTTTCTCCTGTAATGCAACAAGCATAATTTTTTTAATCATGTATGAAGCTCTTTCACACAACGTAGATCAAATATCAGATCAGATTGTGTCTGGCTACATTCACAATAAGCACAATACTGTAAGAATAAATTGTGCCTGCCTGACAAGCTCTCATGTAAGAGTTTTTCTTGTTCTCTGTTTTTAAGGGTTAACTAGCTGGGCCTAGTTTTATCAGGAGTAATCTAAATGGTTATATTTTCTTCTAAGGATATAGGTATAAAGGAATATTTTTCTTTTCTGATTTCTGTTTTCAAATTGCTATATTTTTAATAACAATAGGTATTAACTGGCTGTTGAGCAGAGACAATGCTTATATGCATCTTCTTTAAGATGCATATAAGTGCCTCTAAGTGACTGGAAAAATTTATTTTCTTGAAAGATTCTTGAAAAATCTCTTAGCCTGTCAATATCCAAATGTCGGACATTACATGCAAGTGATATTCAAAACAAGGAACGGTAACAATTCTCACACAGACTGATGTAGGATATACTCATTTTGTGGTAGAATTTATTCTGCCATCTAAAGTTTCTATGATCTTATTCCTTGAGAATGAGGTTTCTAAATATCAAAGTAGCTCTTACAATAGTTTGCCACTCAGACTAATGACTCAAGGTCTAACACAGAATATATTCAGAAGGGATGATGTTGCCTGCAAGAACATTTCAAAGCTCCTTTCAACTCTGATTCTGTGATGCTGTGGCACTCCATCCAGAGCAGACATGAGAATGATTTGTTTTATTTCTCTTTGCAGCTTGTCTGACAACTCGAAGATTCAAACAAGGCCATCACTGTGATCTTTGATCCTTTTCTTTGCTCTCCTTTAGATTTCCCACTGCTAGTCAAAATCTTTTTGAACTGTTATGCCCAAGATAGGACAAATACTCGCCTGGCCAGCACTCCATAGTTTGAAAGGGACACTTAATTTGTATTGCGGTTACATTATTTAGCTTTCCTTAGCAGTACTGCTTCCACAATTGACATTCAGCCTTTGATCTGATAAATATTATATGTCCTCTTCTGTGTAACTGTAGTTTAGACCCTTCCACTCCTATGAGAGACAGCTGATTATTCCTACCTGTCAAACTCTGCATTTGTGCTTGCTGAGCAGTATCCATCTTTTAAAGGAATATTTCTCTAGTGTTATGATCACGCTGAATACCAGCACCATACTCAAATGTGCCTGCAGTCACTTCTGCTGGCAAAGCCTGGATAAGCAGGGTTTGTATTCTGTGAAACAACTATGAATGACATTCTTGAATAACTTCCATCCAGATCTTTGTGAAATCCTGCTTAAAATGTTCAAGTTCACAATGAGCTTGCCTTTATCTGCCTGCATGCTCATCTTATGGCAGCTTCAACTTGCCATAAGAGATATTGGTAGAAATCGTAGTGAAGTCAATATATAAGACACTATACAGAAGCCATTTAAGTGTCTCAAAAGAAAAATAGATGACGATTATAACAAATGCTTGGTGGATCTTAATTGCTTCATGGTTATCTTCTAAGTAGTGAGAGATAATTTCTTTGATTAAATATTTTTTTCCAAGAATTAAGGTTAAGCTAGTCTTTAATTCATTAGTTTCTCCTTTTAAAAAGATATGTCCCCCCTGAGTACCTTCTTAAAGATAATTGTTAATGGACACAAGGTAACCTGAGAAAATCATCCAAGTATACTATGGTGATTATGTTTCTAAGAGTAATGCTAAACTGTATATCCTGTTGTCCTTGTGAGTTGTGTCTAGAGAGTTGCTACAGTCTACTAGGCAATAAGCATGGGAATTGATGATAGTCCAATTGTGGAATGGTAGAGTTTGGCAAAACCTAATTTAGTGTCCTCGTACAAAACCACGCTACTGTGGCTGTAGTACTGACCTGACAGCAGTCTCACTCCTGGCTTACATAGACACTGAGGTGAAATAATCCTTATTCAGTAGAAGTCTTCCATTGGCTGTCACAGGGACCTTTCATCTAAAACTTGAAACCCACACTGTGAAAATAAGAAGCTGATGGTTTTCATCTAATTCTCCTTAGCTTCAAAGTTAATATCATGCCAGTGAGCTTTTCCTCTGTTGAACAGGAAAGAATAATATGTCTCATCTTTTCACACAAGTTAGCTGAAAGCCTTACTTGTTGTCAGACAGTTTTTCTCACTGAAAGTGACTGAGGGTTAGATATTGAAGTATGATCCTTGCTGCTACTCAGTGCTGCTAATATTAGTTGTTTCACTGCCTTAAAGATATCTGAAGTGCTAATACAACAAGAAGAATTGTTTTAACTGAATCTTTTAGAAAAACTACATTTACGAATTTGCAGCACTGCAAAACCACAGGTTGGCTTGAATGGCTGGCTCTGACCATCGACTTTACTTTTGTTTCTATCCAAGGATGTTTAGTTCAGATCACAATTATTTTTTATTGGCATTTGCAAATGATTCTGCTATCTACAAGTAGGTAGAATGATAATTTGTTAAGCTGTAGTTTCATTACAGCTGTTTACATCTGCACTACCCAAAAATGCAGATGTCCACCTGCCCCTTTGCCATGTTCCTCAGAGCACCTGGGAGCCTGGGAAGCCTTGGGAACAGGTACAGCCTGTTTTCTCAATCATGTATGATAAAGATATTTCGAGAATGATTGTCATTGGTAAAGTAAAAAGAAAAATCTTCTGTATTTCACAGTAAGTTAGGCAATAAGTCTACTCCATAAAGCATGACTCAGTTTTGGATTATATTTTGTAATGTGATCTTCCACTTCTGTATGTCACACTCTTTACTTCTTTGACTGAGTGTCCCTCTCACCTGTTATTATGTGACAATATCTTAGAATCCTGAATCACTAATAGGAAAGGTGACTAATTTAAGTAAGTTTTAATTCCTTTGTGACACCATGTTGAAAGCTACAACATGAAAATAATTGAATTGACAATGATTAATACTATGAGAATGGGGCTTTAAATACCTGCACTATCTGTATAGAATGGTTTCTTAATTATGTCTGAATAGCTGTGCCGCCAAACAGATCCTGAGTGGGAAGTTTATGTTCAGTGGGATTGAGGATGGATAGGGTTGTGTGACTGCTCGTGTCTGACTTCAGGAAGAAGACTTTGAGTAGTATGTACTGGAAGGCAATCCCTCTGCTGTAATTCTGATTTTTCTTACCCTCATAAAGGTAGAATAGTTTTAAAAGGCTGTAACAAAGGAAGGGAAATATGAGTTGTTTCCTTTTGCTGCCTGAGATTTTGTATTTTGTCAGTTGTAGGATAGCAGTGCCCCTTTGTCATCTTTGGAGCAAGGATTTTGCAACTAACAGGAAAATGGGTTTTGTGTCACTGATTTTACTGTTACCAGTGTTCCACTGTTCTAAAAACAAGTAAAATTTCCTCTGGCTTTTCTGTAAAGCTATTTTTTAAAAGTTAAATCTTTTTTCTTGTGGCCATGACATTACGCATACAACCACTGTAATTGGTGATGTAAAATTATGTTTCTTTTCCTGTGCCTCCTATATGTGCCAATCAAGAGACTGGGATTCCTTAGTTCTGCATTAAATTTCTGTATAGATTTTATTACTAACTTGTTGTTTGTTTTTAATATGCTTGTGGTTAATTGTATGAAGTGTTACCTGTGAATCAGGTAACAGGTACAGCTTGCTTGTCTGTACTATGAAGAAATAAGGTCATAAAGACTGCAGTGACTTTTTAGGAAAGTAAATGAAGCTAATGTTGTTGATGAAATTTTATTTATTTTTTTAAGGAGTGCTTTAAAGATCCAGCCAAAACCAAGCTGATAAATGTATGATTTCATGTAATAGGCACTTCAGTGGTACCTGCTGATACAATTGAAACATGTTAAAATTTGCTTGGAACAGAATATAAATTTCAAGATAACAGTGGTAGATAAGTATTGGTAATAGATGTTAACACAAAAGCCAAGGGCCTGTGACCTCCATCAGTCCTTCCTGATAGAGGTTTTAAATTTTCTGTGTTTGTGTTGATCCAGGATGTTTTGGTAAAAAGTTGCAATAATGACCCTGACATCACACTTGAACTGTATTGGCCTGCTCAGGAAATGCTTCCTGTATTACAACTCTTCAAAAGGCACTTTCCGTAGGGGTATTTCATTCCAAGTTTATCTGTTTTTCTATAAAAGCATCTGAATCCATATTTTTTTCGTTTAGTAAGACAGAAGATGAAATCCTGTTGAATAAAGCCTAGAAACTGAATAATCAAAAACTGAGTGATTGACTGACTTTTCTGACATCCCATACTATTCTGTCTAAAAACCATAAGTGGAAGGGCAAAGGAATAATTTTAATTTGTCATATACTTTCATTAAAAGATAATAGATTAATGTGATTCTGCAGCATCAACAGCAGCTTTGCTTTAGCATGAACTTCATTGCTATCTAGCTTTTTGTTTGTCATGTCACAGTTTTACCAAGTTCTTGCAGTCCTAATCCCATTGACTATTGTTTATGGATATGATGCAAAGAGATAATAATAGATTCCACTGCTGTGACACAGAACCAGACTTGACTTGCGTGTCATTTTCTGAACCAGCCTGCAGCTGGTATTGTTAGACTCTCACCGGAAGAACAAAAATAGAAGCTATGCAAGGGGGGATTTTTTTTTTTTAATGAGGAGACTAACACATGCCTTCAGTTATCCAACTGTAAAGACTGGAATATACTCTCTAGTCCTTGATTAGTGATCCCTGCACAATCTTAAAACAGTGTAAGTCCTTTGGTTTGAATGCCCAATATAGAAAGTTTGCTATTGGTACTGACCAATCAATTTTAATTTGTTGTTGAGATATGTAGGAGATGAACAGAAGCTCCAAAGATTGCCATTTGATTGATGATGTAGCTGTTTCTTACTTAAATCAGCAATTTTGCAGATTTGTTTGTTATATTCTCTCCAAAATACAATAATTTTCTCTTGTAGTCTCATTCTTTGACAGAGTAAATTTTTAATGACTAATTAATATGGAAATTTCAGGTAGAAACAGGCCAGGCAAGAGTACAACCCTTCTTAAGAAAGGTGTGGGTGATCTCTGTGTTAATCTGGAAGGATGCTGTAGTATGTAACAAAAGCTCTAAGAGAAGAACCTTGTCAACTAGAATGCAAATGAACCAGTTGACAGAAAGGCATTTTCTCTGGCGAGGAGCTGAGTTCTAATGGGAGTGTGTGAATGCATGGTTGGCAGAGCTTTCTGAATGGCAATCTTTTTAAGGTGTCTTACATTGCTTGTCTATTAAAGGGGAGAACAGTTATGGTAGAAAACCTATATGAACATAAGAAGGATAACATGTTGTCCACTAAAGCTTTTCTTATTTTTTGTCTTTTTGAGAAAATATTTGGAGATTAAAAAAAAAAAAAAAAACCAACAACAGGATGAAAATTAGGATGGATCATAGCAGAGAGGGACAAGATTTTCATCACATTTCACAGAATTCTGTACAGATCTTCAGCTTTACTTACAAGACCAGAATCTGGCTCTCGTTTGATGATAATGGCAGTCATTCTTTGGCTCTGAAATCTTGCACCATATTGTGATTTTATGGTTTTGATGTAGAGCAAAGGAAAATCTAGTGATTTTTAAATGGGTTTTTGCAATTTAGCTGTTTTCACCAAAGTCTGATCCAAGGTCACACACCGAATCAGAGCAGATCTTGAAAACAGCTAAGCCCCTGCTTAAAGAGGGAAAGGGGATTCGGGAGACGATACAGAGAAAGATGGTACAGGCTGATGAGGAGAACTAGATCTTATTGGCGCTCAGTCTCACAGTTTTACCTCCTATGGATCAGAAAAGCAAGACCTTTTTAATATCATATCCATGTGAGCTTCACAACCCAACAGGATTAGAGTGAAAGGCTCTGATGTAGAATTTCAGATGAATACACCATATCTTTCTTCAACTCAGTAAGTGTTTGAGGTTCCAATGTCATCTTCTGTGTAATCTATGTAATTGAGGGTTTTTTCCTAAACATTAAATGATCCTGAGCTTATTAAACTACAAATACCATTTTTTTTTGTTGTTTTTTTTTTTTAGTAGAGCTTGTATTACTGCTTCCTAGATCTCCAAGGTTAAAAGCAAGGCCTGTAATAGTTTGTGGCCTCTATGAGCAAAGACCACTGGAAGAATGTGATGCACCTTCACCACTATACTGTACTGGTAGCCTGTTGGTCAGTGGAAGAGAAACTTCTGCTGATTAAGAGAAGCTTAGTCAGTGGAAGATCATTCTTAGCCAGTATACATTCCCAGTACCTGTATTGCAAATGGAAAATAGCATTCAAGTGTCCTTTTGTACTCCTAGAAACAGACCTTTCAAGATTTAGAACTGTTATGTTTTTCTGTCAGTTGCCTTACATGTCTGTTTTATTTCTGCCAGAATTCTGATACTGTTAGGAAGAAGGGGAAAAAAGAGCCATGAGTGAGAGAGATAATAGGGTTTAACAAAAGAGGAACCTGTTTCATTTTGAACTGTATCTCTGATGGTGTCCCTTCATCTAGTGTGTTCCAAACCAAGCAACTGTTGTACAGTGTGAATTCCATAGTGTCTGCCAAATGTAAACAAACACTATGTATTTCAGTAGAAAAGCATTGGATTTGGTGTTGGATTTTCTTACTAGTTATTTAATAAATGAAAGATTCTTTTTTTTTTTTTTTTTTGAAATGATGATTTAGTTGTGAACCACTTATTCTCTCACACTGATTGATCCATCAAAATTCCATCATACACATGTTAGCTTAATACTGGATTTTCTTCAATTGGATGGGAGCTTTTTAAAGAATTTTTAGGAATACTTTAGAAAATAACCAGGAGCTTTCTATGCTCAGTCAATCTTTGTATGACTGCTCCAGTGTGTTTTCTGTTTTTCTTTTCTGTTTTAGCTTTTGTTACCTCTTCAGCATTCTCAGTCTTTCAGATACCACATAAAGAGGAAGGAAAACATCGCAGGCCTTTTGCCTTTTTTGAAGGAAATTAAACTAATTAAACTCAAGTAAACTACTAAGTATGTCATTTCAGCACTGAATGTTCAATTCTGAACAAAAAAAGTGGTTTGCTAAACCAGAGCTTGCTAAAACTTTTGTCCATTTTTGCTCCCTCCCTTGTGGTATGATCAATGCCTATTGTTTTGCTGGCTATTGCTGCAGTGACCCAGCCATAGCAATGACAGCAGCAGTCACAGCAACAGCTGTAGAAATCCAAATTTACCCCCCTGCAGTGGTGTTTCATTTGTGACCGAATCCTGCAGTACTGCGAAGTACACTGGTAGCAGCAGTATTATGTCTCTTGAGTAAAATGCATGGTTGGGCATGTTTGGGTATTAGATATTAGATGTAGTGAGAAAGAGTAGTGAAACAAGCACACAAACTCTTATTTGTTGAGGAGATACCTCTTGGCTTTGATAATAAAAGCATATTTGCTGTTGTCAGGCTGCTTAAACCACAATTATGGGCATGTGATGAAAATCCCCCCTTTCTGAAAATTTCTGATATAAAGGGCATCTTATATTATGAAAACTCACAAGATTTTTCCCAAGCAGAGCAACAGTACTACTAGTTTTTATTATTTTTTAAAAAGAAAGAACAGTATTTGTTCTTTCAACAAATACTCTTTTTTTCAGCAGTATTTGCTTGGGTCAGGACAGCATCAGGACACTGGCAGACAGTGCTTCAGGGCCTGGGTCTGGTGCAGCAGCCACACCAGGCTTCCTCCAGAGATCTGCTTGTGGCAGGAAGATTTGGGCTGGGTTTCTGGCCTCACTGTCACTGACATTTTTCTATCCATTCTCAGGATTGTCTTGGATGGGTGTAAACTTGGATAGCCTAGAATTTAAGTAAGTATAGTGAATTCTTGAGCAAAAAAAAGGAAAGTGCTTGATGCATGCTGGCTTTGGCATCACATGAGGTTTTTTGTTGCTTGGCTTCTTTCCAATCTTCTCCCTCTGCTGCACATCAGTGTAGCTCTCTTCGCATGGCACTGCATCATGTTCCTCCCCCGTTCCACTCCCACTCCAAGATGTGCGAGTAGATTTAGTGACAGCAAGGAAGTCTTGGAAGAATAACCTATTTCTGTTTTGACTCAAGGAATAATGCTTGTATGCAGGAAGAATGCATATTATAATGTATGTTCAAGTTAAATAGTGATGTGTGTAGCAGCTAATCATGTTAAGGCACATATATCTGTTGTTGTAAGGTTTCTGCAGACTAAAGCAGATTTTCCAGGAGAGGAGAAGGGAGGATGCAGAATAGCCAGAGGCCTGCTTACATCTGGATTGTCATCTCCTTGTGTAGGAAAATGCAATACTTTGGGAAGTTCCATATTAACAGCTACAAAGTGAAACAATGTGGTGATGTTGCGGGAGTAAAGACATCTGGCAGGGTCTTCTCAACCAGCCCTGGAATAACTAGTGATATAGGAGTAGCAAAACTGAGTATGTGGGACAGAGCAGAAAGCTGTGACTGTGCCTAGTGCAGTAACAGGTGGTTATGGTTCTTTATCCAGGCCCTGCACTGCAGGGAGATCCTGGCTCCACAGCACGCTCTACTCTCCAGAATGGATATAACCAGCTGAAAGGTTCTAGTTTCCTCCTTTTGCTCACTCATCCTCCGTGTCCAGACAGGACACAATAGCTTAGAAGTGGAGGAGGTCCTGAAGAAGGAAAGATGGTGGGTCCCTCTCAAGCACGTGAGATCATTTGCACTGCAGGAATGGAAAACAGGTGGGATTTTACAGCTTCCAGATAATCTATGTAGATGTGCATGCTTTTTTGTGGATAAGTATAGGTATGTTCATATATATATGTACAGCAAGTGCAAAACCTATATTTAACCAGTAACAGTTAGATGACTCCTGAAATTTCATAGTAAGAAAGAAAAGAGTTTCCAGTGACTAGAGAAATCTTTTAGACATCAGTGCATTAGACAGAAATCTGTGTGGGAGTACTGAGCTTGTCGTTTGTACAGTACATGCTGTACAATACTGAAATAGCACGTTTATCACCCTAGAGACTGCCTGTGGACACTGAGGGTTTCTATACTTTTTTTGCAGTAAAAAATAATTATTTTTTTTTCCAGCAGAAGTCTATTTTTATATTGAGGTGGTATCGAAATTTTGAGCTTAAGGCACCTTTACGTTAGCATAGCTACAGGCTCTGAAAGGATGTAAAAAGGGTTTAGAGAGAGCTTATGGGTAACTGTTTTTCCAAATAGTGAGTCAAGAATCCCAAGGCCAAGGTTAATTAATTTTATTTATCTAATGCATGCATGCTGTGCTCACAGCAACAGTTAGTTTCATGTGAAATTTAGGGGTACTTTAAAGAGGCTGTTTAGCTGCAGGGAACTAAGTATTAATGATCTTTTTCCTTCTCTCCCCTTCTCCCTCCCATTTAACTCCTTTACAGTACATGGCTTTTGAATGGAAAGGCACTATATAAAAAAGCCATAAAGGGTTTTGTAATGGATAGAAACTGAAGAGATTTTATCTCTGCGTGAATTTGTAAAATCTGATGATTATTACTTACTTAATGTCTTCTTTTCAGCAAAAGTCACTATCACACTGTGGCTTTTCAAGAAGGATAAATTCTGCTTGTTTTACTGCCAGCTTCTTATGAAATGGCATGTTCTACTCATTTTCTGAGTGAATAATACTTTAATTATAAGGGTGGGTTGTAACTGCATAACAACAAGGAAAAGGGGATTGTGTATTTGGGACAGTAATACTAGAGAATTAGGGAGCTGCTGTTCTGGTGTGTCTGTAATCCATTTTGACCAGTACTTGGACTGGTTTAAAAGACAATGGCTTAGAATAGTGACCAATGCTTCTGCAGAAAAGATAAGAAAAATCAAGTTGGCTGCCAGTAGATAACCTGTTTAGTACAAAAGTTGTATTCCTAAAGGTAAGAGGCTGGATTGCTCTGAAGTATGATGTTCGCTGACTGTTCTAACGTCTTGCTTGTGTAAGTCATTATAATTCTGGTTAGTTTATTATTTAACTATATAACCAATCTTGCTTTTTACATTTGAAGAATTCTTCAGCTCAGTGGCATTGTATAATGAGAAATACCACAGGCTGATTGTACCTGAAAAAGGGAAGTCTTTCCATTCATTGTCTTTCAGTGTGTGACCTTTCAATGTTGTCTACAACCTGCTTGCTTCCCTTTTTCAAGAGTTGTCAGTGGTTTTTTAGCTGCAATTCTTTTTTCCTTAGGCCTTAACTATATATACTCTATTCTGAACCTTGATTTACACTGAAGCAATTATTTTACTTAGTATTTCAGATGGTTAGTTGTTGATTTATATAAAAGAACTGTAGTCTTTCCTTTCTTACTTTCCATCCTATTACTCTTGCATTTTTCTTGGTTTTATAATCACTGTTTTTACTTCTTGTACCAACATCGAGCTCCTTGGTGGAGGAGGAGTAAACTCTCGCAGAGTCCTAGATAGATTGCCTGGCTGTTGAAGCCCACCAGTAGGCTTGAAAGATTGAATTTATCATCACAACTTTGCCTCAGAATTTTTGAGGGAACTTGGAGAGCATTTGGCTCAAATATGTAAACTTAAAATTAGACGGTTTTAATTATCTAGCCTGGTAAGTGGCTTCTGTTCAGTTCTAATTTGGGGATCAACCAGATCAGTGCAGTGGGAAAGGTTGATTATTAATTTCTCTGCAGTTACATGCTACTAGGTGTCACATCTAGGCTAGCAGAAGAGAAACAGATAAATAATTACATAATGGTGTGTGGATAATTGCAGGAGTTCATGTTTTATTAGTAACCTGCATTCAGGATTTTCTTATGTGCATAATTACAGCAAAACACAATAGTATCTTAGTTCTCTGTTTACTGACCTGTATGATGTCTGGCCTAATAAGCTGTAACAGGCCTTTCTCACCTTTCAGCGTACAGTTAATATATAGAAACCTGTAGCATGTTTTAGTCTCTTAAGTCTTCTTATTCACTAAATATGCTGCAGCATATTTACACACATATTTACATGTACACAGTGTACATATGTACACTGTAGCTGTTGGAATAAATAATTTAGGTGTGCTTGTCAAAATTAGTTAATACATTAATTTGGACATGTTATTCTTACTACTTTAAATTACACTTATTCATTTTATGATTATTTAAAAAATGTAAGCCATTCCTAATTGCGTTGTGTGTGTGAATTGTTGTTTCAAAATAAAATTTCTGTATATTCTGTGCAGTTTTTCTTCCAATACCACAGAATAGATGAGACTCCTTGGTATTGGTGGAACATTTGGTTGATGGGGTGTATAGATATTGCATAAAGCAAGTGATGGTTTCAATCAGTATTACATGCTTAGAAAGCATCTGAAATCAAAATAATATAAACTTTAGGTAAAAACACCTTTCACAGTGGTGCAATCTTGAAATAACCCCGATTCTTCCTCTAAGAATCTCTGTGAGAAGCTGTGCAGGATGTTAAAGGTGTGTACCAGTTAGGATGTCAGGTATTTCAGTTAAAATGGTTGACTTTTTTGGTGTTGGACTTAGGGACAGGGGACTTAGATTGGAACCAACTTCTGAGTATTGTTAGTATCTTCCTATTATTTATTTAAAGAAATACTAACATATAGCTAGGAGGACCTTTTCTCATTCCTAACAATGACACTTATGATGGGGCTTTTATGGTTTTATTATTAGTTTATGTGAATTAGTGGGCCTTTCTGAGAGTGACACGTATGTAATCATCTCTAAGTTGAAATGGAATTCCTTTGAATTCCAGATCAATTTATTATTATTTGACTTCACAAATTTAATGCATTGTTTTGAATGAATCACTTTTGACTGTGCTAATCAAACAAAACTATATCTATTTACATAAGTAATTTAGGAATACAGTATTTCTTTGATAAGTAAAAGTCTGCTTCCGTTCTGTATTAATTACCTCAGTGCTTGCTTTTATTAGATTAAGAGAAATAACAGATTTGCCTTGCAAGTGAGATTGTAGTGGGTTTATTGATCATGACTTACCATATTAGGAAACATATGGTCTTGATTTTTTGTATCTGATATACCCATCTTCATATTTTATGAAAATAGTTTGAGATACGCATTTCTGGATGGACTCTGCTTTACAGCCATGCAGTTGTCCCAGTGCAGCAGAGGTAAGGCTGTATCTAAAATTCTGTATGACCATCTCAGCAGATGATACAGCAGGGCTCTGTATTCTCTCCACATCCAGGTATTTTTCAGACTGGGGGTCTGTTCAATACTTAGCAAAGATCCATATTTCTTTCGTGTTTGTTCATTTCCCTTGTGCTTCCTCTAGCAGGCTCGGTTCCTCTGAGTTCAGATCCATGTAGAGATTCTTGCTATTGTAAGACGTTGGTTACACTGGGGAAGTGGACCCAGACATTTAGTGTTGTGAATGAAGAAATCCCCATTGGGAAAGCTGAAGTTGTGGCCGGAAGAGACTGAAACAGAAAATAATCAGTTTTTCTCTACATGAGAGTGACTGTGTCCAGCCTACCTACAGAAGATGAGCAAAAAGACAGAATATTAGTTACTTGTCCTCTCTCTTCTTCCTTACCAAGAGCTGGATTCAAGGAAGTGCAGGTAGTACAAGAGTCTAGGAATCCAGAGCAGGCCAGGAGGGTAAAAGGCCATG
>JAOXNG010000042.1:9888045-9898173 GCA_028566535.1 Scolopax minor | reverse complement strand
ATCAGCAAACTTGCTGAGGGTGCACTCTAGCCCACTGTGCATGTCTCTAACAAAGATGTCAAATAGTACTGGTCTCAGTACTGATCTGTGAGGAACATCACTCTTTACTGCATGCCACTTGGACATTGAGCTGCTGACTGCAACCCTTTGACTGCAGCCATCCAGCCAATTCCTTATCCACTGAGTGGTCCATCCATCGAATCCATGGCTTTCCAATTTTGAGACCAGGATGTCATATCGGACAGTGTCAAACGCTTTGCACAAGTCCAGCTAGACAACATCTGTTGCTCTGCCCTTGTCCACCAAGTTTGTGGCAGTATCATAAAAGGCCACCAAATTTGTCAGGCATGATTTGCCTTGGTGAAGCCATGTTGTCTGTTTCCATGTGCCTTAGCAGAGATTCCAGGAGGATCTGCCCCACAATCTTGCCAGGCACAGAGGTGAGATTGACTGGCCTATAGTTCCCTGGGTCTTCTTTTTTTACTTTTTTGAATATTGGGATTATGTTCCCCTTTTTCCAGTCAGCAGGAACTTTGCCAGACTGCCACAATTTCTTAAATATGATGAAAAGCGGCTTAGCAACTTCATCCACTCCCTCATAGGACCTATGGATGGATTTCATCAGGTCCCGTGGACTTACGCACCTTCAGGTTACTCAAGAGGTCTTGAACCTGATCTTCTTGTACTGTGGGCAGTTCTTCATTTGCAGAGCCCCTGTTTTTGCCTTCTGTGACTTGGGTAGTGTGGTTTGAGCTCTTTCCAGTGAAGACTGAGGCAAAGAAGTTGTTCAGTAGCTCAGCCTTATCCATATCCTGGGTGGCCAGATCTCCTGTTTCCTTCAGGAGAGGGCCCACAACTTCCCTAGTCTTGCCTTTGTCCGTGATATATCTGTAGAAGTTTTTCTTACTGTCTTTGATGGTTTTGGCTAGATTTAGTTCTGCCTGGGCTTTTGCTTGCCTGATCTCATTCCTGACCACTCGGACTGTTTCTCTGTATTCTGCCCATTCTACCCATGTCTGCTTCCACCCTCTAAAGGCCTCCTTTTTGGTCCTGAGCTTGTCTAGCAGTTCCTTATTCATCCACGCAGGCCTGCTAGCTATTTTGCCCAACTTCTTCTTTTTAGGGATGCACCTCTCCTGAGCTTGGAGGAGGTGATCCTTGAATACCAACCAGCCCTCTTAGGAAGTAAGTACAACTGGGCAACATTTAAGAAGTTTAGGCTGGGTGGAGGTAAAAATGATAATCCACACATTTCTCTGTTTCTTTTGCCAGCATAAAAGTCTGCCTCATCCGTGCTTTGTTTTCCTTCTTTCCCTTTTCAGCTGATAGCTGTGTCTATTAACTCAATACAAGCAATGTTTACTGAAATGTCATGCCTAATTGTAAGTGATAATGCTGTGTGCATAAGAAATGAAGAGTACAAAGGAGTTTTCTTTAACCTATTTCAGCTGCACAGAGAAGTTTAAGATGCAACCTACATTTTACAGGTTTGAGCTAAGATTTAAGGGCATTTTTTTCATGTAGATAAATATGCTTATCCATTTTTACTCTGTTGACAACGGCTATCAGAGACTGGGACATATTTGGTTATATCTGAATGTAGTTTAGAACATCCCAATATTTAGTCTGGGAACAAGCTTCTAGGTACCAAAATGACAAAGGGTATTTTTCATGGGAAGATGGGAATCTGGAGTCCCTGCTTAAAAATTCCAGGCATGTCCTTACTGTTAAACTCACTTGTTTAAAGTAGGATTTGCAAAAAGAAATCCAACAATTCAAACCCAAGAATTTTACTGTAGTCTATTTTTCAAAGGCTTACCTTGGAAATGGCTGAGCAGCTGTTGCTCTTAGCAGCCATCATCCTGTCTCTGCCAGCCTTGTCTGATGAGAGTAGGTCCTGAAAGGCTGGAATGATCCCAGAATGTTTGCCTGCCCAGACAAAATAGCTGAGAATTGTACCGTTTTCTGTTCCAGTTACTAGTAGTTACTGCTCATTTTATTACTGGAGAGCAGGACATTCCTTTGGAGTGGGAGCATAGACTTAAGTCTCTGAGGCTTAATTCATAAACTTAAGCAGAGATTTAAGTAACTCATCTAGCAGACACTGGATGGAGCCCTACTCTCTGAGGATACCCATTTCAGCTAGATCCGATGTGGAAGCACTGATCAGAGATGAAAATCCATCCTAATGAATCCTTCAGGCATTTTCTCAAGATATGCTGAATCTAAAAATAGCATGTCAAACAGCAGATGTGTCTGCATGTCCAAGGCAGATACTTCATGCCCACCACAGGAAGGACAGGACCTTCCTATGGGGCCCATCTTGTAGAGACATAGAGTCTGTGACTGGGGGAAATGCCTGAAATGAAAGGGAACGATAAAAATAAGTTAATTCCAAAAACCAGTCAATCTGGGTTTGATTGCTGGGTTCCTGCACTGGAGAGGGGAGTTCCTCTGAAGCTGAATGCATAGGGAAGAGGACTGTGAGCCAGCAGCTGAAGCCTCTAGGCAGAATGACAACATATTTTGGAAAGTTCTGGATGAAGTCTTTTGTTTCTTTATTATTCTGTGGTTGTGTATGTGACTATGCTGGAAATACAGTTTTGCTTCATCAACCACACTTAACTATTTATAGTTTTATTTTTTTTTAATCAGAATTATAGAGTAGCTTTGCCAGTACTTATTACACAGAAATAAAGTCAGGACAAAGCCCTTTAAAACTACAAACATTTCCAGGCCTTTCATTAGTGCATTGAGGGTTTAATTCTTAGGAAGAAAAAAAATAGCATTGGAAGTATAAGGGTAATGTTTCCTGGACTTTTTAAAATGTAAGTAAAGGCACTTTTAAGCATTGCAAATTTCCATTTTCTCTTCTCCCATTTCCCTCGGGCAGGCAGTGGTAGCATCTGGCTTTGGTAAGAATGGATTATAGGTCAGTCAGCATGCCAGGGCTTTAGCTAGCGCTCTCCTTCCTTAGCTAAAGGAGATTAAGCTGCTTCAACTGGCTGGTTCATTTTCATTGGCTTGAGAATCAGTAGATTGTTTTTATTAGGCTCTGATAATTTTAAAAGTAGCTAATGGGGTTAGTACTTGTTTTGCTAATAGATTGGCTGAACAGCTTACTGCTTGTTGTGTTCCCATTGATTACTAGCATTTTAATTTGTTTAGAGGCTTAATGTGTAGCCTCTTAGTTATATTAATCTCTGCTTATATTATAGCTGAAACACTGCCAACCAATTTTTGTTGAATAGTCTCCTCTTATTACCTGGAAATGCATTTTGTTCCCACTGATTTACATTCAGATTTTCTTTTAGATTATGTAGCAGATTCAAGGGATTGCACACGCATAACAGAGTATCATGGGCTGGGTCCTATTCTACATCTAGAGAGGAATGTTTGTGAGTTATTTTCCAAAGTGTTTGAAGAAGGGAGTCTCAGCTTCTCTAGTACCATTCTCTTGAAGCAGTTATGGGCAGGATTATGTCCACATCACGGCCAAAGAATTAGGGAGCAAGTATAGATCTGCAGAAGAGCCCACCATCCCTCATCATTCTCAGTTTCATCAGAATCCAGCTGATGAAGAGGGAACACAAACACTCCAGCATTCCCAACTGCTGTAATTTCAGTGTCTCCTTTACAGAGGGGTTCTGTAATGATTATCTACCAGAAGACCCATAAAGATGATTTTAGTAAAAATATGCTGCAAAGGTAAAGCGGAAGCTACAGGGAACCAGTAGAAAGCACAGAAGTAAGAAGGCAAGACCTCAGTGCAGATGGTCCTCACCTTGACTGGATTACAGTTCATGTCCAGTTTGCCTTCACAAAGGCATCTTTGCCCTTTGCCTGATTCTTTGGACCCCAACCTCATGCTTTGCACATCTCGATGACCTAACAGCATTGTGAAAAACAGTTACATGCCTATGTCTATCAGTCCTGGAGCTTTGTGCTATTCTTGTATTATCTGTGTATGCTTGAGGTTATGTTCCTTGTATCTTACTGACTATAAAAATGACTGACAAATATTTGCTTAAACTTCAAAGTCAGGAAAATTGAAAAAAATGTATCTTTGATATGCACTAGACCTAGACTTTTACAGTCAAACTGTTACAATTCAGGAGGAGTTTTAAAAGCCTTTGAGTGAAAACACCTTATCCGGATATAGATCCACTTCTGTGGTAATTACAGTTGTCCTATCTTTTAAACTAATTACTTCAATTCTATCTGGGCAACTTGCTTTTCTTGCAGTCTAACGTTGCCCACTTGGATGGGTTTACACCCATCATCAGCACTGACTGAAAAGCATCATCTCTTAGAATTGCTTGTACTCATATCTATCTCCTTTAGCTTGAGATTTTCTGGATAATCAGGTTGACTTGAATGACAGCTGACACCTTCAAACTCCTACAGGCTTTAAACACTGCCTTTATTTCTGTTTAGGTTGGATTTATTGCCAAGATGTAATTTATGGGAATGAGATCCTGGCTGCATTGAAAGCTATGGAAATTTTACTTTCAGTATCTTTTCTATCTTGATAGCAAAAATCTCGCGGTCTTAAAAGGGGTGAGAATTTTTTTCTGACTCTCTAGATAAACTTTCCAAGGTAAGCTGAAGTTTACAGTGATCTTTTGTCTTTCTTCTGTAATCATTACAAAACCAAAAATATTTGTGGTTAGATTTTTATGTCTAATATTACTGTTAGTGAAAGATTTAGGAGATGTGTCTTCAATTTCTAAAAGTAAATGAAACCAGGATGCTGGTAAGTCTGCTCACTGCAACCACTATTCTTGTTAAATCTTGCCCACCTAGTGAATCATGTCTGACATTCCTGTTACTAGAAAACTGGAACACCTCTTTATATAGACGTGATCTTTTCTGAATTGAAAGTTCTTGTTACAGAGTTTTCTAACAGCAGGAGAGTTTGTTGTCACCTCACTGACCTGCCTGCCCGTTACCCCTTGTCCCCAGAGCACGGTGTGGGAACTGGTGTCAGAGCTGGGAGCTGAGGCCTGAGCCTCAGCTTTCAGAACTGTTCCTCTGCCTGCTTGTCACAGGGAGAAATGGGAGGGGGATATCCCTGAAATTACATCCCTGTTCATATTGAGCTCTGGAAGCATTCCCTCACATGTAGCATTTAAAAGAAAGCCCACATATTTACTTTGTCCTCTGCAAGTGCTGCAAAGGAAAGAGGCACAGAAGTGCACAAAAGCTGTTACAAATTGTTGAGTGCTGAAAACCATTACTTATCTCTTCACAGTATCTCCCTCCTCCTCATTTTCTGTGCCTTGCAGAATTTATTTTTGTCTTCTTTGTGGTAAGCACAGTTTGTTAGCAGTGTCCCTGTAAAACCCAAATATGAAAGTAGTTTAAAAAACATTTATAACTTACTTTAAAAAAAAACATAGTTGTTTATTTAGGATGTAAGTAAAACAAATGAAAGAAATTGAAAGAAACAGACATGTTTACAGTCTTATTCATATGATGCATAGAGCTGTAGAAATTAATTGTATTTGTGAAGCTAGTAATAACCATAAAAATTAACAAGTGATAAAGAAACCTTTTTCCCTCACTAAAAAGGATTAATGTGGACCAACAAATGCTCTGGTAGTAGCTGTGCCAGAGTAAATATTTGTGAATTAGTTCTTACTTCTCAAGGGCAATATTATTTCCATTAGAACCATATTGAATAATAATTAAAAAGCTGTCCAAGGTTTCTCACTGTCCCTATGGCTTTGCACTTGATTAGCAGCTAAGTTTAGTTTAGTTTAGCTTAGTTTTGTTTTGTTTTGTTTATTGACCTAGACTATTTCAAACACTGTTGGACAAGACAGTATTTTCTCTTTCAACATATATTCCTCTCATGAGACAAACATTTAACATTCACATGAGTATATACTATTCTGACAGTCACTGTCATGTATCTGGCAGTCTCTTCAAACTAATTTTTTTATTAGCCTAAGCACCTTCAAATTATTAGATATAAAAGCTATTACCAGCAATTCCATATGCAATGATCCAGCCTGAGTTTAGAAAACATATGGGCATCACAAACTCTAATGAACAGACATTGTCTTTAGAAGAGAAAGAAAAGATGTTTTCTTTTATTCTGTAATCATGAAGTGAATGTTAATCAGAAGAGTTACCATTTCAGCTAGTCTCCATCAGAATTCAGAGGAACTAAAGATAATAGCATTTTAGTCCATTCCCTGCAAGAGATCTAGGAAAATACAAATTATTAGTTGTCAGATTTCCTTTCATTCCTTTAAGTGTGTTTTCTGTAGGTCAGTGTAGCTACGGTCTTTGTTAGGACATTGCTCTCTCTAATAAGCTTTTCACAGTGATCTTTTATAATAGTACAAAGCTAAAAAGTGAGGATATTGTGCTGACATACAGGTGTGCTGTCTGACATACAGGGAGTTGTGACCTGAAATAAGTGACCTGCCTGTAGTGCATATTTCCTTTCTTTTTTTTTATTTTATTTTGAATTGATAAATCACTACAACAAAAACTACCTACCCATGGACAGCAAGGTAGGAGAGTCCTGCTTTAGTCAGCTGCAGTGTAACTGGGTGGAAATAATCTTTGACTAACTCGGAAGCAGGAAGAGAGGAAGACTGAATCTGCCCTCTGATAACCCCCAAACTCAGTTCAACTCTTTGATCAGCACCTGGCTGAAGTCCTGGCTTGTTCTCTCTTTCTGTTGTTCTACTTCTATTTATAACCAACAGGCTTTCCAACCTTCCTCCTGCAGGAAGCATGGGAACCATTGCTCCCTTTTTTGATTCTGCTGGCCTGTTTGTTGTTCTTTTTTTTTAATATGAGAAAAAGTAAAGTTGCTAGGGAAAGACATAATGAGATTTCTTGATTACTGACATGCAGTGCATTTGTCTATACATTACAATTCTCTCAAGACCTTCTCATCCACTATTTGAATTATTCTGAGACTTTTATCCTAAAACTCTGTCCATCTCAGTGTTAAGTTTAGATCACCTTGGAGGTGTTAACAGAATCCCAAGTTTGATTATTGCCACAGACCAATAATTATAGTGCTAATTCTGCTCTTATTTAAAGTGGAGCACTATCATTTTGTCTTTCATGGCAAAAATAACCCTTAACTGCTCTAAAGCCTATGAACTTCATAGAATTATTCCATCATCATCAACATTTTGCTGCAAAGTAAGTACAAATGTGTGGAAACTCTGAAGTCCTCAGGTTAAGCCTGGATAAACTGAGTATAAATCAGTGCATCATTCCAGTCCCTGCCATGAGCTGGGCCATCTGTGAGTGTTGCCTCTCAGCCAGAGACACAGGAAGACACTGACAAGAACCACATAGAAGCATTCCTTGGTGACTTATATAGTTAATTTGGGGTTTTGCAATATATCAACAAAAATGTATTAAACTTTAAAGTGTACTTCCTCTGTCATTGACGATGAGAAAGTACTGATTATAGGAACATCTTTGTATTCATTGTCTAAAGCTCCAGGTTTACAGGAAAAGCCTTGCTTTTTTCTCAAAGCCATGAAGTATTTGTATCTTTCTAAATGGCTATAATTACTGTTTTGGAGGGTTTGTTTCTTGTGGAAAACCTAAATTTCTTTAATTATAGTATCTCTAAAGCAGATGCCAAACCTCCTGTGTCTGAATTCTGTCTGTGTTGAATGTCTGTAGTGCTGCTGCATTGTGCAAGAACTTCCATTTGATTTGTTAGAAAAACACACATGTACAGCTGGTTAAATTTTGTCTTGTTGCATTTGAAGCCAAATTACAGAAGAAGGATAACTTCTCATACGGCACTATCTGCACATCATGTGCATGCCTAGACTGGAATATGCAGTACACACTGCATATCCACTGTGTGACTGACAAGGACAATGTAAGCAGATCAAGGGGCTTAGAGTCATCCTTTCCAGTAGCTATGACTAGTGGTGGCTGGCACCAAACATGTAAAAGGAAGAAACGCTCAGGATGCAGTTTGAAGACAGTGTGCCATCTCATCTCATCTCATCTCATCTCATCTCATCTCATCTCATCTCATCTCATCTCATCTCATCTCATCTCATCTCATCTCCTGATTACATGCAGGTGCAGCACTGCTCTTCCAAGGCCTGCAATCCTGCCCTCCCACCCAGCGATCGCATTCCCCAGCTGTAACTGCCTCTGTGCCAAGGCTGAGCTGCAGCAGGTGTCCCACAGCTTTATCACCTACAGCTGTGGCTTGGGCAGCAAAGTGATCAAGGGGTGTTGCTGTTCTTCTGAGGGCATCTAGCAGCTGCTGAAAAGCCATCTCGCTGCATCTTGTGCCTATGTTCAAAATAGCAATTGTGTGAGTGTCAGTCATCCACTGCATGAAGGATGTGGTTCGGAGCAGAGTACAAAGCTTCCCAAAAACGTGCAGTGGAAAAGCACAAGAACAATGCACTGTCAAGTTAGTCAAGGTTTTTTGAGAGACTAATTAAATTTTCTATCTATCCTCTGTCCTTGTGAGACCCATAAACACTGACTACAATTTCTTAAAATCATGTGTCTGTCTTTTTACAGTCTTTTGAAACTTCACAAGCCTCTGTCAGCCGCCCCGTGAGTCTCAGAGAATCGTGACTCACCATTTAAGAAGCATTCACTGCTGGGAAAATTGATTATGTGCCTGAAGAACACAGAGGAGTAGTTCCCCCAGAGACACTGCAAGGCTGGCCATAAGCAGCTGGGAGCAGGGCAGGTACCCCACACACCGGTGGCAGCACTGTGCACTGTCTGAAAAACAGTCAGAGTTTCCCCCCTGCAGGAGGAACTCTTCTAATTCAGCCTAGTCCAAGGGCCTTTGGGATTAATATTCAGTTTCTCTCCTAGGAAACCTAGGGCTAAGACCACAGAAGAAATAAGGTAACACTTAATGCAGACAGCTGTGTCTTTGTTTTAGTTTGTTTTTCAAAACTTAAATGTTCAGGAGTCATTCTTTACCATTAGACCTGCAACCATTTCAGTTACAGAGGAGAAACTACCTAGATATCTTGAGTGTTCGAGCTGTTAATTTTACAGAACAATCCCTTAACTTGCAGGAACTCAAGTATAAACACATAATAGCGGATCTACAGAAGCTACTTCAAAATCTATGCTAAAATCAGTGCCAATTATTCCTGGAAAAGACATCTGGTTTGATTCAGTGTTTAAAACACTGTCTCATAGTAATGCATAGACATTTAAAGCAGGCTGTTCAATCTCTTCATTTGGACACTATGCACAGGAGTCCTGGGGACTGTTTTCCTCTCTCTCTTACAGGCTTGTTGGTTAACTTGGGCAAATCACCTCATTGCTAGTCCTACATCTCCCACAAAAATGCCTGCTATATTATGTCAGATACTGCCAGAAAAGGGAGCTATGAGTGAGAGCCTCTCACCCCCTTCAGTGTGTGATGTGTTGTATGATTTTTTTGAGAAATATAATGCACGCCCTTCAGTACTGGGTAGTAATTGGGCAAGAGATAATTGGCATAATTTGCAGAGTGTTACCGATCAAATCAGTGCCTTACACAAAGGTGCCAGACTTCAGTGGTCCATCCATCAAATTTCCAGTTTCGAGACCAGGATGTCATGTGGGACAATGTCAAATGCTTTGCATAAGTCCGGGTGGATGACATCTTGTTGCTCTCCCCTTATCTATCAATGCTGTGGCAACATCATAGAAGGCCACCAGATTTGTCATATGCGTTAAAGTAACAGAAGATTGGCAAGAAGGACTGTAAATACGCTCAAGTGACTCGCATGTGGGGTGCTGGAAAACACATATCTTACAGTAATTGTTGCTTAGTTTTCTGTGCTCAACAAGTAGAACATCTGCACTTAGATAACATAGGCCTGAGATTCCTGCCCTGCTGTTGAAGAGATCAAAGCCCAGCGGAAAACTCCGCCTGACAGAATCCAAACAGCAAATGGGAGCTCTCTTGCTCTCTCGCTCCCTTACTAACAAGGACTCTCATGCTATTAAGGACAGGCGTGCGGTGACTGCATCCCCTGCTTGCCTGCCTCTGCCCAGGTGCTGCTTCAGAGGTTCCCTGATCCATGCGGTATTGAGATGAAATTTGTTCTTTGCCTTTAATCCATGATTTTGTGGTTGTTCCTACGTCCTGCCTGCATT
>JAOXNG010000042.1:9853187-9864639 GCA_028566535.1 Scolopax minor | reverse complement strand
TCCCTGCTATGGGCAGGGACACTTCCCACTAGACCAGGTTGCTCAAAGTTCCATCCAGCCTGGCCTTGAATGCTTCCAGGGATGGGGCATCCACCACTTCTGTGGGCAGCTTCTCTTTGCCCTGTGAGCAGCAATAGCTCACTGAGCATTCCAGCTGCATGGAGCCCAGTTTTCTGGAAGCGAAGGGAGGACCGTGATGTGGGAAGAGTGGAAGCTTGGCAGCTCCAAGCCACCAGCCATGTCCGCAGGGCAGTGGCTTCTGGGAAGTCCACCTGAAGGCTGTTCGGTGGCCTGGGACCAAGAAAATGGCCTTGAAATGGTTGGCTTTTTTAGAGATATTGAAAGACTTGTCTTTTCCAAATCAGAAAAAGTAAAACCCTTGATTTTCCAAAAACCCATCTCTCATGTTTAACTGAGGTCTAGTTTTACTTCTTTTTTTTTTTTTTTTTTCCTTTTCTGTCCTTTCTTCTCGAAATACAGATCAGCCCTGCTGGGCAAAGTGCTACGGATTGATGTGAACAACAACGACCGTGGGCCTCTGTACCGCATCCCTCCTGACAACCCATTTGTCAACGACCCCCAGGCTCGCCCCGAAGTCTACGCCTACGGAGTGAGAAATATGTGGCGCTGCTCTTTCGATAGGGGCGATCCTCAAACCAAGGAAGGGAAAGGGCGGCTCTTCTGCGGGGACGTGGGGCAGAATAAATATGAAGAAATCGACATCGTTGAGAAAGGGAAGAACTACGGCTGGAGGGCACGGGAAGGCTTCAGCTGCTATGATAAAAAGCTTTGTGCCAATTCCTCAATGGGTAAATAGATGTTCTCTCTAAATTGCCTGTCTTGCACCGTGCAGTTTTCTGCACCTTCATTTTTAATCCCTGCCTTCAAAGCCTGGCTGCTTGGTGGAAAACACACATTTCCGAGGTATAAGTCTGTGGAGTCTCAGCCTAGAAGGGAGCTGACTTGGGCATAAATATTGAAGGTCCTAATTTACCACTTTTGAGTTAGGTAAATGACCTAAACACCATGCTAGCTGGTGTTTTTCTGGGCGATCTATGGTGTTACTCAAATTAGTTGTTGATTCTGGTATTTAGGGGAACAATTTCATCTTTTCCACATAAAATAAGATCTCCTGCAGTAGCAAGAAATATTTGGAGCAATTGTATTTTCCTCCATAACTCACAAGTAGTGTCCTTATTTAGAAAGAGAAAAACATTGGGTAAGCTGGGCGACCAGTGTGCAGACTGCTTGCTTTGCAAGCTAACGGAAAGGACAGTGTATTTGTGTTTCTTTCAGCTATGTCAAAAAGGAAAACCTTAATTTTATGGATTTTTTTAAGTCTTTAAACCTGGCTTCACAGTATTTGCTGGCTGGTTAAATTCCAGTACACGTATGAAGTCAGAGTGCGTTGTGTTGCAAGGTCTGAGGCAGACCTCAGCTTGTGCTGGAGCATCTCCCCAGAGATCCAGGGGGGCAATGGGCTGGCAATGATTTGCAGTAGCTGAGATTCTGATTGTTTTTTTCTCTTCTGTACTACGTGTTGTTGGTTAACTTCCCTCCTTTTATTAACTTAGTTTAACTTCCTTCCCTTTATTAACTTAGCTACAAGTGCAATGGCAGTGATTAAGTATTTTTATAAAAATTTTGAGAGCAGGCAGCAGGTTTTTGCGCTTCCTTTGCTGAAGCAGTTGTCAGAGAGCCCATTTAGTGCTCTCCCATGTGACAGCACCTGCGTGAGCGCTCATGGCAAGCACTTCACTGAGGTCTCTGGGGATTCAGAACAAGTTTTCATGCCTTTAGAGATCCTTTTGTTAGAACAGTGAAATGTCACAGCCCCTTTAAAACAGTAAGTGCAACTGAAGTGCAGAAAACACATGCTTCAGATAAAATGCCCTTGGTGCATTCCTCCTGGCGGAGCTGATGGCTTGAGGCATCTGCTACATGGGCGAGGAGAAAGGCTGTGAGGAAGAGGAGGAGTGGGTACCATGACCTGTATGCCAAGAGCTGCAAAATGAAAGGGAGGACGTATCCTATGGAGACCATCAAAATAAGGGCATTTTCCTCTATTTTCCTTCTGTCTTGTGTTTTAACTTGCATTTTACAATGAATGTACCAGAAATACATCTTGCTCATGCCATGCTATAAATATTTGATGGCCCTTTCAGGTTAAGCTCCCCTGTCTCAGAGAAACAGAAGCTATTCACGTTGACACCTGACATATCTTTTCATCAGTGCCCACAGTCTGGAGTTATCCATCTCTTCTTTCCCTTTCACCACCAAAACAAAGCTGCATTGGGCCAACATCTCCTGCGTGGGTGCAGTGACTCTAAAGAGTAACGCACAAATTGGTAGCAAAACCTTGCAGGCTGTGTAGGAACGGGCCAGAAGCAGCACTAACAGTGCTGGGTTGTAGCAGGAAGTGAGGGGTTCGGGAGAACGATGAGGTGTTCAGATGACAGAGAGCTCTTGGGTTTATCAGGGATCCAGCTTATACTGTAAGTGAAATGCCAGCCAGGCTCTCTGAGCTCCTCGTCCCTGGTTAGCACAGCCAGCTAGACACTCTGTCAAACATGAGTCTGAAATGGTGAAAATCAAACTAAATATGACTCTGTTAGCACCTTATTTAATTAGAAGATGCTCAAGGGAATCTGATGGTGTGGTTCCAGTAGGTTCTGCCTATGTTCTAGGTGGAACTCTCTAGAGAAACAGCTCTTCTGCATCATTCTCCTTCTCTACTCTGTACTGGTGAGGCCACAACTGGAATACTGTATATAGTTCTGGGCCCCCCACTTCAAGAGGGACAGGGAACTACTGGAAAGAGTCCAGCGTAGGACAACGAAGATGATTAAGGGATTGAAGCACCTCCCTTAAAAGGAAAGGCTCAAGGACCTAGGACTCTTTAGCCTGGGCAAGGGAAGGCTGAGGGGAGACCTTATTTATGTTTATAAGTATCTAAAGGGTGGGTTGAAGGATGTTGGAGCCGGACTCTTCTCAGTGATTTCCAGTGATAGGACAATGGGCAATGGGCTCAAGCTGGAACATAGGAAGTTCCATTCAAACATGAGGAGAAACTTCTTTATGGTGAGGGTGACAGAGCCCTGGAACAGGCTGCCCAGGGAAGTCATGGAGTCGCCTTCTCTGTAGATCTTCAAGACTCGCCTGGATACAGTCCTGAGTGATGTGCTCTAGGTGTTCCTGCTTTAGCAGGGGCATTGGACTAGATGATCTCTAGAGAACCCTTACAACTCTGACAATTCTGTGGTTCTGTGACATAGATGTTGCTGTTATATTATTACTATGTGAATAATTCCTCTCTGCCAGAAAAACAAAATTGTTTGGGCAGCTAGGGATTTCACACATCCAATACATTACAGATCTCAGAACTCTGCTTATTGTTCCAAAATTCATTAAAGAGAACTTTCCCAAAGGGAAGTGTATAGAAATCAGGCTATCAGGTGAAGTTCTTCTCTGTCATCCTGGGCAGCATTTGCTTTTGCTTTCGCTTCCCATGTTTGGTTTTCCTACCGTGTTGATGGGTGATTTTCCTCCACCTGCTCCATCAGCTGGAGGTGCATCCCAGTTCTCTGTGTAGCACAGGACGTGCTGTGGCTCAACAGCTGCTTTGGGATCCTCAGGCAAAATCACCCTCTAGTCAACAGCCTCCAAAGGGGGTGTCAAACTCTTACAGTGACTTTCAGAAAGTAATTAGATGTCACAACAGCAACAATGCTGTTTGGGAAGCATTTCAAGCCCAGCAGCTGTCCAGACATCTCATGCAATTGAACAACCCAGCATATTTCTGGGTTCTTCTTTATATAAACTCTTCCTTTCATTGGGAATTTTTCCTGGGAGCATTTGGCTTCTCCTTTCTGGTCCTTTCCCCCATTCTCTTTCTATTTCCTTCAGTTGTAACTCCACTGCTTTCCTCCCTGTAGTTGGGGGCTATTTTCTAGTGACTACAGTGAGATTAGGACTGGGATTGGGACTTCTGCGGTGCTGGGGTCCCCTAGCCAAGCCTTGACTGCATTGCGTTGCTTCAGCTGACAGACAGGGCAGGCAGTTGCTGAGAGCAACAGCATTTCAGTCACAACAAATCATCCAAAACCAGTTCTTGGATGAGAGGGAGAAGATAACTGCAGGCTGGTAGGGGAGGATATTTGCCAGCTGGCCTGGGGGAGCAGGACTGCTAGAGCCAGCTCTATCTCCAGCTATCAGTAGTAAGTTAGGCAACAGAGGAGTAGGTGGGCCAAGCCAAAAAGATAATCCTTGTTACAGCAATGTAGCATGTCTGGATGCAGGTCTGGGGAGTTGGCCTGTATGAGGATAGCTGGAAGAGGGTAAATTCTCAGTGGACATAACAGAGAGCTCTGAACTGCCAATAAATCTGGGATTGCTGGCAAGCTCTTCTAGGAAGACTGCTTGATCATAGCCTTGAAACTGGAGATGAATAAGGACAAAGGTATGATGAGTTTGAAATAGGAGGGGTTTTCCTCATTTTTGGGGCGATTCTAGCTGACAGCCTTTGGCACTTGGACTAGCACAGCTGCTGACAAGCGTACCAGCACAGGGTTTCTTCTGGTAGAAGGGAATCTAATGCAGCACAGCCCCTCGTACCAGTGTTTCATAACAAAATTCTGTGCTCCTTGGGTTTTATGTAGGGGGTCCAGCATGAGGGTAGAAGGAAGAACTTCAGCCTGCCAGCCAACATAAAGCATGTCAGTAGTGCAGTTAAAATAGAAATAGCTTTAAACTTGTTTCTTTGGGTACCTGTAGGACAGAGCCCTTCTTGAACTCTGCAATTCCACAGCTATACTGTTATTAGTGCTAGTTCAGATATCCCTGTGTGGCCATACATCGTAGTCTCGCATTCACACGTCCTCACGAGCAGTGGGCCAGCAGACCATGAGACAGCAGACCTCCATCACCACAGCACTGCCCACGGTGCCACCTCTCAGCATTGCCATGCAGCTTTCAGGCCTGAGCAGCTGTACCCATATGTTGGCTTGTGTCTGGTGTGGATATAAGCTTAGGCACTTTCTACCTCCTTTCCTTACGAAGTGAAGAGGGGATCTTCTTGCTTTTCCCTTTTCTGTGGTATGCTCCCACCGTCAGTCCTTGGCCAGCACGTGGCAGTAACCCTGCTTCAACACAGCACTGGGCAGAACAGTGTTCCTTACTGCCAGCAAGCAAATGTCAAAGCTGATGGTGCCTTCAGGTATAACAGTTAGAGAGCTAAGCCATTAGGTAAGTATGTGCCTTTATGTAGTTCTATATGTGTGTGTGTGTATGTGCATAGACTGGGAGAGAGAGTTAAAAAGCAGATGATATTTTACCTGACCTTGATACTGTTTTTCCATGGGTAAAACCTCTGATGGTTACACTAAAGAAAAATGTGTGTTGCTCTGTCCTTAGTATACTGTACAAATACTAAGTACTAACCATTTGAAAACAGCAAGCCTAATTATATCTGATGCTATCAGTGGAGATCTTTGCAATAGTTTCAATGGGCCCAAACCATTAAGTCTTCAGAGGAGGAAAGTACACCAGATTTTGAGGGACTCTTTCTGTTTTTATTTTTCTCTTGGAGTTGTGTTTCCGCTTTATATTTCTGCTAAAGCAAATGTATCATTTTACTTTTTATTAATTCAGATTAGCCAAAAGTTGGAAGATGGACTAAGTAGAAAGTACTGCAAGAAAATGTTTTCACCATGCAAATGAGGCAGGAAAATCCCATCTAAATGGTTCATGCACATTTAACGAAGTGAACCCTCTATAGAGTTATTCTGGCATAAGCAGAGGGTAATTAGTGGTGACTCAGTGCAGGGAAAAAAAATCAAAAAAGATGTCTGTCAGTTCATCATTCTATGACTGAAATGAATGGCAATTGCTGTAGTGCCACTTTGTGGTGAAACCGAGAAACAGATGCACATCAAACTACACATAAACAGTTACTGAAACTGAAGAGCTGGGATTCTGACCTGTGGTTTAACTTTGCACCCTTGTGCACCCTCTGAGCCCAGCAACCTCCCTGGTGCTGGCACTGCATCGAGAAGGGTCACAGCCTTTGACCTGAAGGTGAATGATCTCCAAGCACTTTGGCCAGAGAGGCTGGATGTTCTTAAAGCACTGCTGACCTCACCAGAGTACCACCCTTCAACCTCTTGAGAGCGGGGACATTTCCAGCCTTTTGAGCTTGAGCACTTAATTGGCTTCATCCTAATCTAAACTTGACTTTGATCCAAAGACCTTTTTTGCTATACCAGGTATTTTTTAGACTGTATTGTGTTCTAAATTGCAAATTGGCTGAAACTTATAAAATCTCAAAACAGGCACTTGCTTCTTGATTAGGACACTGGGGCCTGAGCTGAATGGAGCCATCACAGAAGCTCCTCTGGATACATCTGTGTCAGTGGGGCCTTGCTCAGGACCCTGTGCTCTAGGGAGAGGAGCTGCAGATGCTGTGACAATGCTCAGTTGTGTCTCTTTTGGGGTCACAGCTATCAGGAGTGATAACGGCACACATCAAAGTCATGGCCTTTACTTTCATTTTTATTTTTAAGTTATTGTATTCATTAAGGGCACTTGAAACCAAAAGGATGAGCCAGGCTTTATTCTCTCTTTCCTGACACAGGCAAAAATAAACTCTAAAAAATCATTATATATCCAGAAGACAAGATCAACTCAAAATTTTATGAACTTCTGTTTTTTAAAGTCAGAGGTGTCATTTTGCTAAAACTGAAAGCGTTTTCTAAGATCAATTTCTCAGACGAGCTGGATGTTCAAGTGTGAGGGACCAATATCACACAACTGTCATTCATCAAAATTAAATCAATTTATATTCCCTATGCACTGCATGCCTACAGTGGCTGTTGCTACCCTATCTAGCAGTACTCATGTAATTTTCTTGATTGCAATGGAGTATTACTTCTGAAATATGCCACTATGCACGGGGAGAGAAAAAGGAACAACATACTACTTTTATTAGGATAAATGTATCAGACTTGTAAGTGCAGGCCAGTATCTGCTCAGCAGCTTAGCTGCTATGACACTGTCAGCCAATATTTATACCATTTCTTGCCCAAGCAATGTTGTGTTTGCTTAAGAAACACATTTGCATAGCAAAAAACTAAGGTTCATTTTACAAAAACTCCTTCAGTTCATGGACTACTAAATGTTTCCAGGAATAACATGCTAAAGATTGTAGCTACCCAAGGCCAAAAAGTCCTGAGATAACATTATTTGTGTTTGCTGAATTTTTTGATTGTTAGGCAATTTTTGAGAAAGGAGAAGGGGGCCACACAGGGGTGGATGCCTCTATGAAAAGCAAAAGAAATAGTATCATCAACTTTCAACTTGAGCACAGAAACCAAAGTTGTAGGTTGCAAGTTGGAAGAAATGGCTGCCATTCAGTCAGAAGCATCCTCCTTGCTGTGTTATATTTGTGTCACCATTTCTCATGTCACCTATGGGGTATACTGCCCTCCCAGAGCATGCACAGTGTCATGGTCAGGTCCACCATCAACTGTGTCCTCATCACACCCTCTTTCTTCACTACTTGATAATGTTCAGAAAGCAAAAAAAAGCTAAGCCTTCCCTTCATGTGTCATCACATCTGTACCATGCAGACCCACAGGCTGGCTTCAGTGAAATCAAAGCTGCAAGGGAATGTTTGTTTATACCCTGTGCTTTGATCAGATTTTTGAAAAATGGATCAGTAACTTAATTCCAAATAAAAAAATAAGAAATGGTCTAGGTAAGGCTAATTCTTACTCCTGAGCTGTTTTGCATTATGATAATAAGCAATCCTATGTTTTGACATTTTTGCAACGTCACAGAGCCAAATAATCCAAAATCCATATTTTCCTTGAATTTTATGAACATCTGATACTTTGGATATGTATGAAGAAAATAAACTCATTGTGTCCATACTGCAAGATTTAACTTTCATTCCAAGGTCATTTTTCAAAGTGTTTTTCAAAAGATTATATGTACTTTGGCACCTGGATTAGTGGTTTTAAAATTTGTTTTCACAAACCTCCACAAAAATATGGCAATAGAGAGAAAAACTCTGGACAGAATGCAGAATGAATGGAAACGACTCCCCTGACTGAATAAGGCTGAACCTTAGTTTTCTTAGACTCCTTCAGTCTGTTCAGCCTCTCACAGTCATGTTCACATCCCCACGAGATCCTTGCAATCTGTAAGGCTGCAATCCTCATAGGCAACTGAGATGCACGGTTATACATTTACAGAGGGAAAGTTCAAAGCCAGCCAGGAAACACCTGAATGGGGACCCACGATTCCTTATGGAGAAATGCTAAATTCCAGAGTTAAACTGCAGGAAGCCTAACAATTCCTGGGCAGAGCAGTGAGAAAAGATCTTAACAGTGTCAGACCTTCAGGGTAGATGTTGGTGGGGCTTGGGTTTTTCTGGGTGGTGTTTGTTTTTTAAAAAATGGGGGGTTTTAGGAGAGACAGTGTGCAGCAGGACTCTGTCCACTGTACCCTTCTAATTGTCATTACTAAGTATTAGGTCAGAACGATCCACATTCAGAAAAGGTCTCCCATTAATCTAAAAGAACTGTATCTGGGTTGGCCTCTAATTTCATTACAAGTGATGAAGCTGTTTTAAAATGTGTTTGAAGGCTTTAAAAAAAATCAAATTTTGAACTGCAAAAGGAGCAAAATCATTTGGATCACTTGTATTCAAAGACGATCCTAAGACTTCTTTGCATACCACCATGGCTGTGCCATCTTTAGCAATATAAGAATCAGAACCAAATCCAGCTGAAATGAAAACACAGTTTCTGAATCACGTTATCATTTATTTGTACCTCATCCTGTCTCATTCAGTCTGTCCCCCCAGAACGTCCTAGGCTCCTGTATTTAGCCACATTGACAGTTTTGCCTTCTGATCCCATGGGCTTTGTACCCATGTCTGTATCTTTCTAATGGTGTTTCTCTTCTGCCTTACACATCTTCAAAATCTGACTAATCTTTTGCCAATGTCCAAAAGTCATCATCAGAACTGACAAAAAGATCATTATTTGCTTTTTTTTTTCTTAATCTCTGCCTGGATATGACTGGTCCCTTACTGCATTCAGCTAAAATTCTACAAGAGGTGAGGAGGTAATAGGTGCAAGAAATGCCACTGAGTTCAGAAGCTTTCCAGAACAAATTACTTCTAGAAATTACAGATACTAAATTACCTTCGTTTAATGTGCTAATAGTGAGGCTGTGGCCCTGTACTTTGCCCGGGGCAAAAGGTGGAGTTCAGCAATTCTGTCCTGAGTAGGCAGAGAGCAGGAACCTGCCAGCTGCCTCCTAACCTGCTCCTCCTGCCGTCTCAGGGCGTCTATGGCTTGGCCTGGGGTTTCAGAGGTGTTTGAGGGGAGAAATACTGATGACAGAGCAAAACCAAACTCTGTGTATTCAGTGCCTGTCGCATTGTTTAAGGTGAGGATCCCCAAGTCAGACTGGGTACTTTTCTTCTATCTCTCTTCTAGTTATCATTGAGCTTGACCTCAGTGTAATAGGAGGATGAACAGGGAAGAAGCCTAGAGCTGACTGGCATTTGAAATACAAGTGCAACTGTAAACTTGTAAAAAGTATCTTTAGAAAAATATACACAACTGAAGTTTCGTAGAAAAATTACTTGATATTATTCAGTTGTGGCGGAAAAATAAATAAATACCATTGAGTCCTAGAAGTCAAAAAACTATCTCTAATTGCTGTGCTTCATCAAAGTAAGTTAGTGTCAAAATGGCATTGATTAATGCTGACAGGAGCCCACTAAGTTACATGGACAAAGGTAGAGGCAGGGGCTGCCGCGGTACGAGCAGCTCAGTGTATCTGACAGACCTACAGGCAGCCCCCCAAGAAGGGACAGAGTTACACCGTGCACTGGTGAAGCTCTGCTACCACGGGCTTGTTTTCACACAACAGAACTTTCTGTTTTCCAAGCAGTTTGTCTTACGTCATTCTTTTTACATCATCAGGCTGGCAGTAATGGCAAGTGGTGTTTTGGGGAAAAATGAAAGGTTAATCATGTATCCATGTGGGCTGCTGAATGGCTGCCCTGCACAGCCATGCTAGAGGGAACGCTGGTCTGGGAGCAAGGCAAGGACAGAAAATCAGTGTGGAAGTAAGATTTAGCTGAATAAGTGAGAAGAAAGAGCCGAAGGATTTACAGGTATGTTCTTAATAAACAAATGCATTACCTAAGGTCCTGAAGTGAGATGTGTAGACAGTTTAAGTCCTGTTGTAGCCTTTACATGTCCTTAGAGAGAGTCACTGGCCTAGGAGAGGCAGTTACCTGCCTCAGCACTCAGTGTGCCTGACACCGAAATGGAACCTAAAAACCCACGCCCGATACCAGCAGGGAAATGAATTAAAAGTTTTGATAATGCTTACACCAACCTTCCTCTACATGTGGGTTGTACAGGAACGCTGGCCTGCAAGAGCTGGCTGTGGTTTCACAGCTGTTTAAGTCGCAATCACAAGATGAAATCAGTGCTGTAGCTACAGCTGCAGAAATTCCAGAAATTCCTGCTCCAGGTTGTCTGCAATGCAAATCAGTGTGTGAGCCCAGGAGAGACAGCACTAATGCTGATATCTCTATTTCCTCCTAAAATAATACTTGCTTTTCTTCAAAGAAAATGCATTTTACCATAAATTTATCACAAAAGAACAGAAAAAGAGATAGTATAAATTGGCATAGCTTCATGGATGCCAACAAGCTTTTAATTTCTGGGGTAATTTTTGCATTGCTTGGTGGGAGAAAATGCTGCTTTGTGATGGGCAGTAGGGCATGTGGATATTAAGGCATGTGCAGAAAGATATATCATCACCTAGCAATTAAACTACAATATTGTATTTTAACCAATTGCATTGGCTTAATTGTTGAATCCAGTCTGCTGGAACTCACACCTAATGCCTTTCTGATTGTATGTTACCTACGTGGAAGTAAAAATTTTCTGTTATTCAAAGGTACCATTGTTTGTGCCTTTCCAAAATTATGGCAAGATGTATTTGGCAGTAAATTGTCACAGTGCTTTTAGATCTCCAGATATTTTGCTTATTTTCAAGTCCAGCACTTACACTGTAGTTTAACTGAGGAAAAAACAGATTTAAAAATTTTTTTTAATCTGTCATCTCTTTAGCTCTTGGTGAATGACTAGAGAATTTATGAGACACAGATGCAGCCCTCAGCTCTGGTGATGAGATTATATATAGTGTGGTGCAAAAACTACACCCTGGCTGCAAATGCCATGCAGTTGTCACTGTCACGTGCTATTTTTCTGAAGGAATCTATGATACAAACTCCTCTTGGATTTCTAGTATATCACTTGGCTTATCATTTTTTCTGAGGTTAAAAATAAGATGAACAGCTCTGTCTAGTGGCAATTTCAATAACTACATCAGAAGGTCATTATTTCTAACAGAATTCAGC
>JAOXNG010000042.1:9835401-9852497 GCA_028566535.1 Scolopax minor | reverse complement strand
TGTTTATGTAATGGTTTGTGCATTGGAAAAAGCATAGGCTGATAAACAGCAGAGATAAGTAATTGGAATACGCTTACGACATGTTTTGTGGTGCTGTGTTGGAGGCATCTGAACTGGCTCTGACGGGCGAAAAAGCCCCAATTACAAACAAGACATTAATATGGCCCTCTCTGTGGAGAGATCTTAGCTAAGAGTATGTATGTTCCAAGGTTGTGACCAAAGAGTAAATTATCTCTGGGCTGTTTATTTTATACAGTGAGTAATACTAGTATCTAACAATATTGTGTATTCTTCATGATAGCCCTTTGTATAGCTTGCTACAATCTGAAGGAAATTCTAAACCACTAAAAATTTTAAATCACTTCACATCTTCTCCAAAATGTCATAAAAGAAGATTTTTTTTTCCCCTGAAAAATCAAAATTATTTATAAAAGTGTTCTTCAAAGAGTTTCATTTAACCACATGATTTTGATACTGTAAAATGCATTGTAAGATGTATGCAATAGGAACAAAACCATACAAATCAACTGGTGGCTATTTTGCTAACAATTTTGGTTTTTCTCTGTCAAATGATGCTTCCATAAATTTGTAACAGGCTAATGAGATGCATTCCTAGATACTACGGCTTGCATCTGTGCTAAATCACTTCTGTTTAAGAACATGGGTCTTGTGAGGAAAAAAAAAGCTAAGTGCAAGGTGAACCTTTGCAGAGACATTTGAAGCTGCCAGAGAACTAAGATCATGCCTGTGGCAACTTCAAATGGCAAGAAAAGCAAAAATTCTTTTTCTGTAGCATGCTCACAGAATATTCTCAGGTTTTCTGTACCATGCAAAGCCACCTTTTCTACAGTGCTGATTTGGATTGTGCCTGTGTCTCAATCTTCAATAGATTCAGACTGTCTCATTTTTTGCATTGGTATGTTATAATAAAAGACCTTCAAAGCCCTGAAAGCTTTATAGAAAAGATATTTTCATGAATAAATTCTTACATACAAGTTAGGAAAGCAATGATCTTGTGTAAGATCAGTCTGAACAAACCACCTCTGTTCCACCATAATTAAATGTGATAGGTGATTTTTTTTCTTCTTTTTCTAGTGATCCTTTCCTTCACGTTGATAAAATTATACTGGTTTAAATGGGCTTAGACAAACTTATTCCTCAGTTGAAAGTAATTCTACTGATATAAACACTTTCATGCCATTGGGTCGGAGAAATCTCCTTAAGCTTTATACTGCATAAAACATTCCAACACAATCAGAGCAGAGAAACCTTTGAGTGCAGACAAAGTGAAGAACTGCATCTGAAAGGCAGCCTTTTCTGCTTCGTGCCTCTGGCTTTCTGTGTTGGGGGTTTTACCTGAGCTGTTACAATGTGTGGTCATCATGTCTGGTGACCTGTTAATAACCAGACTAATTCCAGCACAGTGTGATAATACTGAGGTGACAGTCAGCTGCACGGCAGGGGATGGAGAGAACCCGCTCCTTTGGTTCCGTTTGCACCTCGGGTTTTGTGCAGGTGGGCACAAAGGCAAGTGGCTGGTGCTCCATTTGCTAGAAGATGAAAGGGGACAGCAAATGCTTACTTTATTTGCAGATTGCCTGGCTATCCTAAGTTTTTGGATGCAAACACTATTAGCTTGAGTATCTTGAGGTTCAGTTAAAGAAATGTGCTGGACCCAACAGCCAGTTAAAATCCATCTGTGCTCTGATAGAGATGATGTGGACTGTGGCATTTGGCAGCCAGTTTTAAGTACTACCTCTGGAGTATTGTGCTCTTTGGTCCTTAGCAGTTCTCAGGTGCTATGGTGTTATCTCTGGTCTGTAAAGTTTTAGCAGCCTGACACCCACCTACTTGGTCTTGCTTTTCTTGCTCAGTCATACTGAGTTGTGTGCTCATCAAGATGAGAAGTATTGGAAACCCAGAGCCAGCCCACCTGCCCTCCTCCACAACCATCCACTCCTTCTTATCTACTTTAATTGGTTCTTACAGAATGATTCAAAGCATACTTGTGCTGAAGATGTTGATGGTAAAAAAATACCTTTCTATCAAAAGGGAAAATGGATGTGAAGAGAGAAGTTAGTGAAGTTGTTAGAATTATAATTGAGTTGTATATTTGTGTTGTATATATGCATATACTGCTGCCTAGAGCTGACAACAGCTGCCTGTATTAATTGTAGTAAATCAAAATAATAAAGAGATGGCACAAAGCATTTCAGGGTAAAGATTCAGCATGCTATCCTTGTCTAATGACATCAGTTTACAGGAGGATCAAAGGTCAGAGCCTAAAAGATGGAAGATGAGCTCAGGAGAAGTTGCTCAAGGTTTTTCATATGAATTGCAAACCCAACAGCAGAGCAGACAGCACGTCTGCAGTAAGAGGTTAAAGCTAAAAAGCAGATGCTGCATAGATTGCAAAACAAATGGCACAATCCTTTTATATTTAAAACTTTCTTGAAGCAAGAATTATCTTTTTCTAGGCAAGCACGGCTGTATTTCGTTATCATGGCAAGCAGGTAGAGACAGAAATAAGTTGTGACTATCTGAGAGAGCCATGTGCAGCAGAACTTTAATGTGATGTCTAAACTTGCACATTTGTCTGAAATCTCCAATGAAGCCAACAGAATTTTATAAAAGGAATGCATTCTTGTTAAATCTGTCTCCTCCCTTGCAACACCTCCACTCTCCACATAGCCTGCAGCCTTGACTCGCTTTTTGCATAAGCAAAGACTGAAGATAAAGAGAGAGAAATGATAATAGAAACCTGCAGTTTGCAAATTGCCCTGCCTGGAAAGAATTCCGGACTTTGATTCAAGTACTTTCTCTGGACTATGACTTTATCCCAGTCCTCTGCAAGTGCTTTTCACTGTGTGCCCCATCACTTTTGGTTGTTGCTTTTCTCTGTCATATACCAGATTGAATCTGGCGAATTAGGTTTTTCAATTATTTTTCTGCAACATTTTAAAGCTGCAAGTCCTGGATCATGTCTCCTTTTTTTCATTCTCCCCTTGTGCTTGGTTTTCTTTCTTATATCTCCTTTTATAAGTTCTGACTCATTTCACTCTTTGTGTGCTCTCATTTGGCATCTCCCATGATGTCTGCCTGCCAATTTCTTGCAATCCCATGTTGTCTTCTGCTCTCAGTATGTTTCTTGGTTGCCTGCCAACTCTCAGACTTTAAACTGCAGTATTTCTAGGATCTGCTCTCTTGAGATTTTTTTTCCTTTTTTATTTCCTCTCCCTTTTTAATATTTCTAATAATTTCTCCTTTGGCCCTGTGTTGAACTCTCTCTAGGCAAAAGGAAAATAAGAATGTTCTTTTGCATCCTGACTTAGAGCATATTGAGTTCAGAAGGTTGGTATAGAGATTTGTTTAAATATGTTCCTGGAAGCTTTATTCAAAGTATAAGGGTCTCTCAGCAGCCTCTTTAAAGAGTTATGTCTGTAGATAACCCAAAATTCAAAGTTCTGATATCTTCAATGATCTATATAAGCTAACCACTTCCATTTGTTGACAAACTCGAGGGAGGCAAGAGATTACAGGCAGCATTATTCTGGCAGTTTTATTTTCTTCTTCCTATTTGCTATAAAGGATATTTCTTGCAATCATGTACATCTAAACAAGAGAAGCTCATATAGAGGGGAGAAGAAAATCTGGGATTTTTTTCCATGACAGCACTTTGATATGCACTGCAAATTTGAAACAAGTATGTCAATTAAAATGTTCACATCTGTACCTTTTTACTAATGGCTCTTTTATTCTCTTTACAAATACATTTCTAAGCCTTCCTTTAAGCTCACTGCTTTTTTGAAATGCTGTTGCTGTTTTTGTGTTTCCAGTTCATATCGAATGGCAATTTTGCCTGCTTTTTTATATAACAAAAAAGGTGTTTGTTGGTAACATATAAACCAAACTTGCATATTTTAATATTAAATGGTCAATCACACTCTCGTACTCTTCTTTTCTCTTTATTTTATCTTTGTGGGAAACAGGGGCACTGAAAGAGATTGAGACTGTGCATCTAGAAATACATACGTGCTTGCAGAAAAACTTGCAAGTCTATACGTGAATAGAGAAGTCTATATCAGACTTGGTAGCTGGATGAATTTGGGGCTTGATTTTTAATCTGTAATATTAAAGCAGTAATTTCTCATGCCACATTTGCCAATTCTAACTAATAATCACATACTGATACATACAAATGAAGAGGGAAACTGTTGTCTCATCCTTAAAATAGAGTATTGTTTTACTCAGTAATCTGTTTATCCATTTGTATAAATAGGCCATATGGACAGTCATTAATGAATGTTCTTTGCAAAGTTAACCCCTTCTTTTGCCATGTAATAAGTCAGTTTTCACTTAGGCAAAGTATTTTCATGATTGGACTAAACGTATGTGCTGGACTAAAAAAATTTTTATGTCAATGACAAGCTATAAGGCCTTCCACTAAGTTGAACTAAGTTGTATTCATATACAATATAGATATATTTATAATCATATCTTTTTGCCTGTGGTTTTTTTTTGCATAATAATTTTGATCATATTGGTCACTCATGATATATGGCTGATCATATAAGTCAGGGACTAGTATTTTTTTTAATTGATTAAATATTTATAACCTCTTTTCTAGTAACGTTACCCTCATCAAATTGCCTGGTTAAGGATGTTTACATATATATGCACACACATACATGTCTGTATGTATATACTCAAAAATAGAATAGTTCAAGTTTGTGCTGGGCAAATGATGGCCCAGTAAGCTCTGCCCAGAGCTCAAGCCCACTGCTTCCCTGGCCATTATTACTGATGCCTGGTACACCCTGTGTCGGGGGGATGTGCCACGATTGATGCAAGGCTGATCAGCACTTACCAGCTAATACCAGCCAGGAGATTTATTTATCTTTGTCTTACGGTTCATATAAACTAGAACTACAGTGATAAACTCTGCAGATTTCTCTGTTACAGACTCTTGAATACTCTATGATTGAGTGGTTTTATAAATAACTGTTTTCTGTTTACTCTCATGAGTTGCAATTGACAGCAGTGGGACTCTTGTTAAAGTATGTTGTGTTTCTTATTAATGCCAGATGTGTTCATCACAGCAGAAATCCTGCAGTGAATACCAGAGGAATTATGCCTAAGTGGAGTCTGAAATGTAAATCTCAGGGTACTGTTCTCTAGTGATTCATGTAAACTGCCTTTCATTTGTTTGCTCCTTAAATTCTTGTATTATAGTTACCCTAATCTGTAAGTATAAATGTCACTTAACAATGCTTATATTTAAAGCGCTCTGCTAAAGATCACTGCTCTTTGCAACAGCTGTAGTGAATGGAGCAAGCAGAAGGGTCCTAGAACCAAACACTGAATTTTGCTGAAGGAGAAATCTGAAGGCGAAATAGATTTTCTATGAGGGTTTGCCTGGGTACATTTGTCAAGAAGAGTCAGTAACAGGGCACCAGAACGTGTAGTGAGGGGTTGATAATTGCTGCAAGTATGCAAAGTGAAGATCAGAAAAAAGACGGTTCCTTCATGTCTGCTCAGTGGTAGGCATTAACCCAGAAAATATCAGGCAGGAATGCAAGATGGAAGCCTGTAATAGATAAGGACAGTGTGCAGTAGAGGCATCTCAGGAGTCAAAGGCAGTGTGAGGAAAAACAGCGTCTGGAGCTCAGGGTCAGTTGATATATTTGAAAATAATACATGTTGCTCGTTGGATCTGTTTAAACTGGTATATCTCTGACAAACCCATTTTTTGAAAGTGATTTAATTGCCGGTTGGATGAATGGTTGTAGCTGCATGTCAATCACCATTTAAAACATTGTTTGCATTTTCATCCCTCAAATATCTAGCATTAATTCTGGGGTAATACAATTGGCAAACTAACATGTATGTATTATTCTGATCTGTAAATGAAAATAACTATTACATAATGTCCAATAGTGATTATCACACTAGATGTCTTAGCTGCAGCCCTGTTTCATGTGGGCAGAATTTAAACAGGATTGGGTGAGCAGTAATTTAGCCTGATTAAGAATGTGGTTTTTGGACTCTTTGATGGAGTCTTATTGCTGAGCTATATGCACATTTGAAAAGAACAGAGTCAGGGAACTTATGTGAATGTAAACTTAATCCATAACTCTTTTCTTCAAGCATCTGCATCTTCTTTTATTGTGTGTAAGGGAAAGGGACAGGTGAGGAAATACAAATGCATGATTGTGTGATCTGTGAATTAATTGCATTGATAAATGCATAACCTCACCCTATGGAGAGAGATTATGAAGAGAAATGTGTACTAGAGAAGGTGCTTTTTGGACAAATTTCATACGACTGTGCATTAGTTTTTTTAGGAGAGGATTTTCTGAAAAGCTTGGGTTGCTGGCTTAGCTTGNNNNGTCAAGCAGGGCGCAAATCTTGCCACTCACCTAATGAGAACTGAGTTAGGCCAATGGTGACAATTTAAGAAATTCTGAATGCAATACACATTTTGCATAACTGAAAAGAATAAAAGTTGATCTCCTTCTGTAAAAGCAATTGTGCATATAATTTTGCCTGTTGTAGAATGCACCATATCCTGGCACTTCACCTATGTTCCCAAATGGCAATGGCATCAGATGCAGGTTTCCCTGGGTGCTCTCTTGAGGTCTTTTCCTTATTTACTGCAAAACATGGGCCTTCCAAGCGTTCTGCCAAACCATCCTGGAGAGGTGGCACAGACACATCGGCCCCATGTGGAATACTGTCTCTGGGAAAGCATCAAAGGAGGGTCACCTTGGCTCAGGCCAAGTCTCTTCTAGGTTTACATCAGACTATAATACGTGGGAGCTGTAAGTAAGATGGGGATTATGCTTCTCTGACAAATTGGCAAAGAAAAGCAGCAGATTTCACTCCCAAGTTTTCTTGTGCCTTTAAAATTTTTCTTTATCATCTGTCTCCAGGTGAGATCAGTCAATTGTGGAAAAAAACCCTGTGAATTCAACTTAGGCAGTTTTTGGAAGCAGATGAAAAATACTATTAGGAATGACTCTTAAGTTTCAAGGGAGGCTTGGGGAGAAAGGTTCATCCATTTACAATCCAATAGTTTAACCAGGGTAACTTTTTTTGCTGAATTTTATCTCCTCAAGGACAGGGAAAATCTAACTTTCTCTTCATTTGCTTTTCACATTTCCACTGCTACTAAGCTCTTTAGTGGACTAAATAAGGTGAACAAAGGGTGAGTCTAGTTCTTCTGTTGCTACTAAGTGAGGCAATAGCTAAGGTCAAACACTTCCACACTTCTTCCACCTTCAAAGCTTCATATTACATTTTCAGCTGGAGGCTTGTAAAGGTTAGTTGGAAACAAGGTTATCAGTCTAGGAATGTAAGTCATGAACTTCTTTCGCTCTTTGTCAAACATAGGAATTTGAATGCAGAAGAAACAAAGGATTCATAGGCCTTGGACTCTTATGTCACAGATGCTATAATGTCTGTTACTGTAGTGTACAGCACAACGGATCCTTGAGCCAGCAGTTGACTATAAGCCTACAATTTCTTTGTAAATAAAAGCTAAACTGGAGTTGTGTATAGTGAAGCAGTAATGAGTTGGGTGCTGATGAGGGACAGGTGCTGCTGGGCTAGAAACTGGATGAGTGAGAGTGTCCTGGAGTAAAAGATAGAATCTTGTCCCTTTTTTCTTTCTAGCAGGGAAAGGTAAATAGTGAAACCATTCTCTGAAGCTAGTCCAGTGTGATTTCTGATGTAGCTTCATAAGCCTTTCTACACCTGCTAATTTTTCCGTGAGATGAAGGAAATACCAGATATATTAGCCTGTGCTCAGCTCTCCTGGTGCCCATCCACGTGTTTACAGAACAAACCAGTTCTCTGTGGAGCAGACATGGTGTATCCCACATCTCCCCAGAGAAAAGTACTGTTGGCTGTGTTCAGTTACATCTGTGCTTGGAGACTGGTGAGCCATCGCCCACCAGCAGAAAGCAGGTAAGAGGACATTTGTATCTTAATGATTCCTGGAAAAAATTGTAGTATTCTAGCTCAGTTACTGGATAGGACTTAGAAGATTTAATCTGAACACAACTTAGATTGACTGATGCATGGACAACATCTCTTGTGGACTGGGGGCAGCACTGTTTGGCTCTGGGACCACTAGGAGGCCCAGAGGAAGCCACATGGCATCTGGGGATTCCTTGTACGAATTCCTTGTAACTGCTGCTCTGCCCAAGTTCAGTACTGCAACTAGGCATGGCAGCCAGCAAATGAAGAAGCCTGACAAACTTTCTCTCAAACTATGTAAATCAAACAGTGGCCTTGTTTATTAAAATGATTAAGTCATGTATTCGCTTTCACTGACTGTGTTTTTGGCCTGTGAATGCAGAATTTGGAACTGCCTGTTCTTCCCTTGTTTTTCTGTGTCTCAGACATTCTCACTCCAGTCATGTTTTTTTCCATCTACATCCTTTTCCCAGTAAGAACACAGTGTCTGCTGAGCAGTGGCTTTATAAAGAAATTAATCTCTGAGGCAGGACACTTGCACTTTTTGTCTTATCTTTAATAGGAGTTTAAATGTATATAATAAGTCCTATGTTTTTTAAGAATCATAGCAACTATCCCTACTTTACATGTTATTACTTTTCTTAAAAGGACTCCTTTACTAATTTTACTCTTTAATGAACACTCTTTAATAGTGTTTATCACAAAAGTACATTTAAATCTATTCTGTTCCATTCTGTTTTTTTCAGAACAGTCTTTTCACTTCTCCTTCTTAAAAGACAATAAGAATGGACAAAATGTGAAGCATGTGTAAGTGAAATGATGGTGTACAGACTCATGGAGAAAGTGGATCTTTTTTTGAATTAAAAAAAAAAAAGTCTTGAAATCTTTTCTCTTAATGGATTCAGAGGTTGCCTGCTTCCTTGCTTGTTAATGTGGGTCTATTATAACTGCCAGCTCAGCTGTCTCTGTTTAGCTTTGTGAAGAGCTTTTCATACTGTATTTTTGAAATACAGGACTAAAACCATGCTGAGCTTTTCTTTTACCCTGACAAGAGCTTTTATGTGTGTGTAGTGGCTGCCTTCCATTTGCTATCTTATTCTTTAGTCCTGGACAAAGCTCTGTATGTTTTAGAAATAGCCCTACCATCCTGGCATCACCTCTGGTTACTAGGAGCTTCTGGAAGGAGCAACCCATTTTTGGATTCATTATTTGCCTGTTCTCCCTTTGCATAAATGATAGAAATATCTGTTCCTGTGGAAGGGATAGGGGACAATGGAAAATAGTACCCTTCTTGATAAAGAGACCTCAGAGTCTTTGTCAGTGACAAGTCAGCTGTGAATATTTATATTTCCCCAAACAAACATGTACTGTACATGTATGCTGATAGTCTATTAAATATCCTTATCCTCAGCTGCCCTAGCCAGCAGGTTTGGAAGTATGCAAGGCATGCAGGTACTAGTGAAGAGGAGGTAAGAAAAATAATCTATGACACAGTGATTTCTAAGCTAAACAATTTTTTAACAAAAGTATATCTGAATATATGAATACATACAGGTACTAGTGAAAATAAACATGCTAAAAGAAGAAAATAACTAAATAACTTGTTTTAACTTTAACTTGCTAAGCAACATGTTTGTCATTGTTTTGTACCTTAACTGTCTGAGTAAAGAAATCAAGAGCTGAATGGGCAAAAAGCCAGAGCTCCCCTTTCAGCCCTACTTCCCCTTGGGACTGCTGTCATCCGACAGGGGACTTTTCAGGTGCTTTTATGGCCCTGCCAAGGGCCTCTCGAATCCTTCCTGTACGGCTTGTTCTCAGCTTCTCCAGCAGTCCCATCCTTGGTACACACAGTGTTGCCATTTGGTCCACCCTTTCAGCTTTGGTGCATTTCTGTAAGTGTCAGGAGCGGTGTAGTGACACTTCTCCTTGTCCCTCTTCCTGTCTGTGCACCTTTCCCTGAGCTTGACCCTCTGTTATTTTTGAGCAGAGCTTCACATGAAAGCAAGTTTGGGAAAGCCAGGCAGCTGTGAATGCACTTAGTGATTCTGGACAGAAAGAAAATAGATCACTAGGGATAAAAATATGTGCATATGAACATATATATTTATGTGTCTAAAATGCCCAAATAATTCATTAATGGAAGTACATAGAATAAAAGCAGTGTCTAAATGTTCATCCCAGAATAATGCCTCCCTCTTTCCTGTGTCTGGGTTGAATAGCAGTGTGCAGTGCCCTCGGGATGGACTGCGGCCATGTTTCCGCTGCACGCTGATGGAATAAGGACAGGGGATTTTCCATGTCGCTTGGCTCCTGCTGGCCTCCTTTAAGTATGGTGAGGGCTGCCAACGAGATCTCGGAGGCATGTATTATCACATGAATGAGATTCCCATTACAAGGATGGAGCCAAAGGCTCGCAATTTTAAAATCCATTTTAATATTTTTAATGGATTAAGGCCATACTTTTATTGTGCTTTCCTCCAAGGAAAAAATGAACTAGAATTGTATTATTAAAAAAATAAGATTTGAGATACTTCAGGCTGATCTTTTTAAACAGACATCGTCTAGTGTAAGGAGCAGAGTAGCTACAATCCGCTGCTTTAATTTTTGAAGACAGTGCAATTAATTGAAACATGGTGGAAAAAATTATTTGTACGGGATTTATAAAAGCAAGGTCTTGCAGGATTAAGATACATGAAACTAGAAAGAAATATTTTCCTTATCATTACCTTTGCCCTTTCCATGTTAACTTCCTAATTGTATAGAAATTCTCCTAAGAAACGCAGATTTTTAAACTGAAGATTTGATTTCCCTGCTGTGTTTGAACTGTGTCTGGTGTGACATAAAATAGAGGAGAAGTGAGAAATCCTTTTTAATTTTTTTTCCCACTAAACTATTTGGATCAAAATATAAACAGTGTATATAATGCCAAATATGTACTTAAAATCCCTCCAGATGCAATAATGCAAGGAGTTTATTAGAACAGGTATGGAATGTTACTAAAATACTGTTTTCTTTCTGAAATCATAACCATTAATTGACTCAGTTGGGTAACTAAGAATCATAATTTGACTGTGCTAAGGGCAAAGAAAGGTTTCTAATTATATTGTAATTGAAATAAATCTTTCACTCAAAATAGGACTGTGAGAAACAGTATTTTTAGACTTAAATTTTTAGAGCAGACCCCTTTGTTATAATACAATGTACTTCTAATTAATCTCCTGTGTTTCAAAAATGTTGTGTCATAAAAGCCTGATCTTTATATGTTTTTCCTCTGTTGGAAGCGTCTCAGTTTTTGTAGCTTTAGTTTTGGATGGCTAGTTACAGTTAAGTAGTTTAGTCCAAGAATATTAGTGTGGTTTTTATCATTGTGATTGGACCGTTCTGTTAATGGTTTACTTAAAACAAAGATAGATATTTGCTGTGGCGTTTGCTGGCCAGTCATAACTATCTGGAGTATTTCAAGTATTTCTAGGTTTTCACTCACAAGGATAAGAACATCTGCAGCTGGCTGTCCTTTCTAATGTCTCTTACTTCTTCCTTAAATATTTCTCTTGGAATTCTCATGAGAATTGGGAATGGGTTTTTAAACTTTAAATTGCTGATTAGTTATAGCTTGACACCTAGCAGGCCCTTCTGACTGACAGAGGACAAAAAGACTCCATTAAAATGAATGAAGAGGCTTCTGATGCCTTGACTAAAGCACCCTCTTTTTTTTTTTTGCTTATCATTACCAATGTGACCAAGTTAGAAAGGGCCATCTAAGCTTGTTCACTGTACATATAGCATTGATGCAGCTATCATGAATACAGCTGACAACAGCCAAAGGTCTCTCACAGAGCACACCTGGATTCTGCCCTCAGTGGGAGCCAGGTGGCTGTTGCTGGTGATTGGAGCATTTATGATACAGGGCAGTGGTTAATAACCTCCACAGCAGTGATTAGTATTCTGTAACTGGTCAAATGTGTCTGCATGTCTTCAGATAGGACCTGAGTATTTCCACTTCTTGTGACTTTTTGGTGCTGAGGGCTTACAGTAATGCAAAAGATGGTTATTTCAGAATCAATTTCATCATAGTCTGAGGTGCTACAATGAATGTTATCATGACAAGGAATAAAGTTAAACATCAACAGCAAAGAAAAGAGAATCAGGGTATAGCAAGAAGGATCATGTGTCTCTTTTGTTAAGGCATATGCACGTCTTTATGTTCTACAGTGACCTGTCATACATTTATTTAGTGTTTTAAGTTGTTCTACGCATTGCTAGTTCCTTTAAGAAGTTATTTATTGCACTAAAAAAAAATGAAGTAAAAAAAAAAAAAGCTGTCTTACTGTTTATAATGGATGGTAGTTGATTTGTACTTTACTGTTGCTCTAGATGGCCTAAATGCAGTATTGAAGCTACTGAAGGACTCCCCTCCACATCCCAATTGTACATAGTGAACTGTGATTTTTATTGTGTCCCCATTGGATGCACTGAAATACACTGGCATGTATAAAATAAGCTTAAAAATTAATTATAAATTAGTAAATTCATTTAGGAGTATTTACAAAGGAGTTTGGACAGACTTAACTGAATGGATCATAAAGAATTATTATAAAATTTGAGAGGTACGGATTGTGGCATCACTCGTAGTGTAATGTAAGATCAAATTTCTTTCCTGTGAGCTTTATTGTACGGTTGTTGTCAAGTCACAAAAGTACATAAAGGCACATGCAAACTAGTGTATAGTGAAATCCATAGAAAGTATCTGGATGGAGAAACTTCTTGCTTGACAAAAACTAACATTTTCTGCCATTCAGGACATGAGAGTTCACCACTTGCAAGCATTTGTATCTGATATATAACATCCTCGAGCTAGGTCTTTAAAAATAATTGCTTTTAGCAAGGAGCCTATATCATCTCACTATGAAAGTGAGATGACCAAGATCATTTATTTGGTTATTTTGCTACTTGAAGAATTGATTTAAGTATGATACAAAGCAAGCTAGGTATCAAGCTATGTAAACTGGCTTGTAACACATATTCTTCTCTTTTCTGTCAGTGAGAGAAACATGTTCTCTGTTGCCTTCTAGCTTCTGCCTTTTATCACTGAGAAAAACAAGAACATAAACCACATCATAACATTGCCTAGGAATGTTATCCATCACTTCAGTAACCTCCTGCTCAGCCAGTGAACACACTGATACTGCAGTGGGGTAGTTTGAAATGTTGGCCTGACAAGTGCCAGCTTAATTCAGTACTGTAGGACAGAGAATGCCAGCAATTTAGTATCACTTTTTTAATTTGTCCAATTTTTTAGAAAGAACATGCAGAAACAAGAACAGGAAGCTCTTTACAGTATCATAGACAAACTGCTGCTTGCAGTTCTCTTTTTAGGGTTTTTAAGTAAAAACACAAAGGTTAAACTTATTTTCTTTTGCTTTCAGATTGCGTTTTAAAGTATTTTCAGCCACTTTGTCTTTTATCTCCTATGTGGAGAAAATTTGAATAAAACTGTAAAGGAAACATATGCACTTCAACACCACATGTGAATCCAGACATGTATTCAACATCACAGAGCTTGCTAGGAAGGAGCAATGCAAAACTTTCTGAGAGCTGTGAAGAAATGTTCTTGCTATATATGTGCGTACCTTAATTCACTCTTATCTTTTTGTCTTCTATACTCCAGAAGAGCATAATTCAAGATTAAAAAAACTCTGTAAAAAATATAAGCCTGTAAAACTAAAAATCCAAAGCCCAGTGAGTAAGACCATGTACAAATATGAACAGTGTTGTCACTGGAACTGCAATCCACAGAGCTCCTTCTAAGCATTCAGAAGACCACAGAGCATTGTCACCTATGCTGTAAAACCACTGAGAAGTCTTAGTCCGTGTACAAGCTCAAATTCCTTTTTCCAGCTCCCTGAAGCTTCTGAAAACCAGCACTGCTCATACTTGCTACTCAGCTTAATGGATCATGAAGATGTCTGAGGTGGTGTCCCAGCACATCCAGGGCAGCTCCTGTTCTGTTTCCACAGCCATCAAGTCAGTGCCGTGTTCACTTCCAGTTTCAGGTACTTTTAAGGCCTTTGCAAAGTCAGTGGAACTCGGCTGAGTAAGTCCTCATCCTTAGAGAAAGGCTTTGCCTATTAAAGCTCTTCCCAACTTGGTAAAGTATGTGGGTTGACACTGCTGAGTAGCCTGCTCTCTGTTAGGCCCACGCTTCTGCACATCGGCCAGCTGACTGCTGGGATAAATAAGTTTGCATGACTCTCATGCTAAGTCTTTTCAGAGTGACTTGAAAAGTATTTAGACTCTTTATTAACATTTATAAAAGAGCTTATGCGCCACGGCAGCTACACTCGGCAAGGTTTCTGCTTATTTTGGGTCCAGTATTTGCCTCTCTGGAAGAATGCCTTTTTCAAGGTCTTGATCACCTTCAGTTTGATTTAAGGGATAAAACTTGTCTGTGACTAATTTTTAAACCAACTGAAAAGCAATCAAAATGTTTTGTCTATGGAGACTTGTTTCACAGATAAAATTAATAACCTTGGCCAAATTTACTGCTTAGGCAGAGGGGACTAGCTGTTCTACTTCAGAGGCCTTTGGCAAAATGGTACTTTGTCTATCCATTTCTTTTTTAGCTTCCTTTTAAATCCAGAGTTCTACCCTAAGGATTCTGTTCTGTTCTTGGCTTACTACGTGTCTCTGCCCCCATCTTCTCTCTCTCTTTTTAGTATTGTTAGAAGTGTTGTATAAATTTTCAAACTTCTCACTCTCCTTTCTAACTTGCTGTTATTTCACCAGAAGGTCTTTCTTTTCTTTCCTGCAATATTGTTTTCCATATCCCCTCTCTCCTCTTTGACTTCCTCATGACTGCACCCATCAGTTTTAGAATTGCAGTTGTCAGAACTACCATTTACAAACCATGCAATAAAAGTGCTTAATAAACTTTGCTTCTGTAACACTTGGTGGTACTGAGACCTGTGGAAGCACATTACCATCTCCATCTGTCAAGATATTCCCCCATGATTTGCTGCTGCAAGAGGAGGTACTTCTGGTATCTGTTACAGTGGGAGATGTAGTGCTTGTGAAGTTGTGTTAGAGAATCAGCTCTATTCAGACTCTCAGCTATTGCTTTTACCAATCTGTACTGGCCTCAGAAGGGAGATCTGAAAGGACAGCTGGAGATCTCCTTTGCATAGGAGAGATACTAAGCTATAGAAAGCTCGAGTATTGCCAGCTTTATATTTCTTGTTGCAGCAGTGATGTAGCAGAAGTGGGGCTGAATTATATGACTCCCTGACCAGCACTTCTTTATATAATGACTCCTGGCTGGTCATGGACATGTCACCATGATTTCACATTAAGCTGGGGAGAATGGTCTTTACTAGCAAAGCAAAATGAAGTGACAGCACTCAAGCCAACCAGGTAGTAAGACAACTACTTTTAAGAAAGAAATGCTTGAGTTGCTTTCACCATGGAATTGCTACATCTAAGTCCTGAGATGTGCTTTGGGGTTTTGTTTACTTGTTTTATATATAAATACATAGACAGATATGTACATATCTGTAAAAGCATGTATAATTTAAGTACAAGAATTCTTTTGGTAGAGCTATACACATTCTCATGCATTGCATATATAACTGTGTTCACTATTCATAGTCTCCTATCTTAATAAGCACAAAGTTATTCAAGAGATGTGAATGATCAAAATTATTTCAGAAGGGCTTATTGTCTGAAGAAGAAAGATAATTAGTTTTGAAAGTGGTGGTGTAAGGAATGAGAAAATGAAAGGTTCCATCTGGGATGTGTCTTTTTATTCTTAAGGGCCTTTTGAGAAGCAGAGACATAAATGGACTTTGAAGTTCTCTTTGGTAGGTTAGAAAATAAGTCACAGTCAAGGTGAGGGATTAAAAAAAGACTTAGATAATACAATAGAAGGTATTCCCAAGTAAGAAGAACACTGAAGTGACTGCTAGAAAATTAGGGTGTGAATCTGACTGGAAATGCAACAACTTTAGAAAACTTGAGCTTTGGGAAAGCATATAGCTGAATTTTGGCACACACAATAACAGACTAAATCCCACTAATTAAAACGTATTTGAGCTCATTTGTGGGTTCAGAGTTGAATTAGGAACACTTCTAATAGCTTGAAGAGGAAAGATAATAGTAAGTGCCAATTTTACAAAATATTTAGGAAAGGAACAATCTTACATATACTGCCATTCACCAAAAAAAAAAAATAATTACAGTAAGGCTCCTTCTGCACTATATGGAGAATATATTGTGCATAGTGCACTGCCACGTAGAAGGACTGGTGAAATGTGAGAATGGTCCCTCACTGAGTAGATCAGGGAATTCTATCAAACTCACAGTTATTCAGATCCAATTAGTCCTATTGCAGCCGAAATCATGGTCTTGTTGAAGGCAATAATAAAACTCCCACAGCCTTTCACAGAACCAGGATCTCACCCGTTATGCATGTGTTGATGCATAGTTTCCACTGAAGGAACTTCAGCCAAGAAGCTAAGTGAAGTGTGGAATCTGAATGTAGAGACTGCAAATGGGAAACTTGAATTTAAGGAGGAAAGACACTCTTCAGAGTTTCAGCTCATTAGAGAACAACAGATACGAGCTTCCATGCCTCACTCTCCAGATTTTCTCATTTTCTGATTCTGTTGCTATGGCATTCATAAAATTCCAGCACTTTAATGCAGCAAAGGGGAAGTCTGTTGCATAACTATGGGTTAATCAGTGGTCAAGTTGTTTGAAACTAAATCAGGTTCAGCATTTCTGAAAATCAGCCCAATTTAAGCAAGCCATTAAATAGGGCTTAGGTGTCTACCCTGAGAGATTCTGGTTTGAAAATCTCAGCTTCCATTTACAACAGTAGCCCCACGTGTAGAGATGGTAGCACTGAGTTCAGAGGCATCCTGTGGAGTTGCCTGGTATACAGGTTCAGCAATCAGCAGTGGGCAAGTAGAACCACATCTCACTTGAAGCTTTGAAGCTGCAGGGTAGATGGGCCAAGTCCAGTGACACAGAGAAGGCTGGATAGTCACAGCCTGAAAGGTGCTGCAGAGTAGGTGACTCTCCAGCTCCCATGGCAAAGCATGCTAGTGGTGAATCAAACC
>JAOXNG010000042.1:9729666-9739820 GCA_028566535.1 Scolopax minor | reverse complement strand
GAGGTGATACTTATAAAAAAACCAGCCAAAAACATTTTTAAAGGAAGCCTTTATTATAGAAAAACAAACACAGTGTATTGTGCTGCAGCTCCCTCTCCAGCTAAGGTGCTTCTCTACCTCCTGCTGCTGCTGCCTGGCAGGGCAAACCTCATCCTCTCCTGTCCTGTCTCTATAAACAAATGTACACACGCAGAGAGACCCTCCTTAGTAGCATGTGACTTTCTGGATCATCTGGGAATAAGAAACAGTATTACAGCAATCAATGCACATGGTGAAAAAATGACAAAGTACAGTATAGGTAGAGTAACCAGGGGAAGACAGACAGTTGATTTATCAGGATGTGTAAGCCTGGGGCATTTAAGCAGTTTGGATATCACTCACATTTCTTCCTGTCCATGTAAAGAAGGGCTAAAATGAGAGAGGGATACAGCTGCCTAGGAGAGTAGGATATGTCTCTTTGTGAGTGCTGTGATTAATTTACCTGCACCCAAGAGCAAAACAGCAGAATAATTGAGCTCAGAAATGACAGGTCTTTCTTGGACAAGTTACAGGGGGATGCCCTGAGCTTACCCTCAGAAGCAGAAGTGCCAGTATTGTCCTCTGGGTGCTGATTTGCCTTGTACAAACTTTGTGAATAGAGAAGAAGAAGGAGGAATGACAGAAAGATGAGGTCTTATTAGACCTCAGCAGCACGGAAAAGTGTTAGCATTATTTCAGCACAGAAAGGACCCCTTCCACTAGGACCAGTTGAATACTTCCTTTCTAATAAAACTGAGAAAGTGAGAAAAAACAGAGAGGTTTAGGACACCAATTGGAAAGGTAAAATTGTTCATAGGGAGCTGGGAAGGGCAATTACTTGCTGATTATTAAAGGAAGCTGTTGTGATGAGATCTTTATTGAATTAGGCACAACTTTACAACACACAGCCAAATCAAGTGCCACATTACCTCACCTTCACTAAAGAGCATGAAAAGGAAATTAGGTTTCAGTGCGTAGAACAATCTTGCCAGACTGTGACTTAAGGTCCTCTTCTGACAAAGGAATTTGCTGGACAAAACCCTAGGAGCTGGCTTGCCCTGCTGGAAAGAAATCAAAGTTGTATTAGTCTCCTTAATAGATTTGTCAGAGAAAAATGGTTCTCAAGTGTTCTTCTGATGTGCAGTTACAGAGGCAGCTATTGTGCTGTGTCACTGAGCCAGAAAATGTCCTACATCGGTGAGTGTTAGAGGACAGCAGCTCACTGCCAGCTCCTGACCACTGCTTCTATGGAGCCATGGCAGGCACAGGAGCTCCTGCAAGTATAGCTTTCCTACAGGTAAGCACCAGCAGCTGTTGCTTCAAAGTGGTAACAAGGGAGCCATTTTTGAAAGCACAGTTAGGTGTTTGCACTTACATTTTCTGTAGTAATTAGTAATTAAGGTCCCTCCTCCAAGAAAGGAGGTATGTGAGAATATCTGTTTTCTCAGCTTCAGGAAGCTCTTGTCCACTTGTCTTCCATCCCAGGTGATTAAGGCCACCAGAGGACAGTGCAACAAATCCATCTCTGGGGAAGATCTAGTAGGCAAAGTCTACTGGTTCTAAGCAATGTAGATGGAGGCACAAGGTTAGTGTCTTGGATATTGCAATAGATAGAGCCTGGATACCTAACAATTTTGGACACACACTCTTAGAACAGTGTTTCTGTTGGATACAAGCCCTACAGCTCTGTTTCCAGCCCCCTGTCTAGTTTCTGCAATCAACATTGAAAGTCCTGTTCAGGGCCAGTTAAGAGTGTCTGCATTTCTGGCTGTTAATCAAGCTCAGAGTCTGAAGAAATCTAAAACAGTACTTAGATTATACGGAAAGACATCTAAAGAGTATGAAAAAAGAAGTTAAATAAGAACTGATTACTTCAGTGCAAGGTTACGTTTTACTTAATAAAACATTACAGATTTGTCAGACTGAATGTCAAGAAGAAGGAGGGTATGTCTGAGGCACCTGGAGGGAGAATGAGTAATCTTCACTCAGTGCTGGAATGAATACTCCAATTTTCCAATGATCACGGATTTCACAGCTCTTTCCAAAAGTCTGTTTTCTGTTGAGAAATCAGTATTTGCTTCTAGAAGTGAAAAGGGCACACCAAGTCTCCTATGCTGCTTACCAGTAAACTATGTCATTTTCTACTAGAACAATTCTGGTAGAGAAATTGTTTAACTACAGACACTTTCACCTGTTTCTACGAGTAGAGAACCCATTTGGCTCTTTGTAAACTGTGCACCATAACGCTGTGCAGTCATGACTGTGACAGGCACCTGCCTGATAACCACTGCCCTTGCAGGGAGCAGCTTTCAAATCACGGCTTGAACACCCTCAGCGCAGCAACCGAGTAGCAAGGAAACTGCACTATTAACTGCAAGCTTTGACCACACACATGTGTATGAAACAAAACCATTCATCACCAATGCAAAATGTTCCAAGTTCAAAAAAATTCATCTAATTACCGAAAAAAAAGGTAAGCAGCAGTTGCATGATACTATAGAACTTCCAAAGCAGCATATATTGAAAATTAAATTACATTCTGGAATTACATGAGAGGGGAAGGGAGGAATAAAGCTCTGGAAATCCCCTGCTAAGTGCTTAGGGGAACTAGCACTACTTGGGCTGCCCCAAAATTGCCACAGCCCCAGGAAGACTTCTGTGCTCCACGTTGGAGGGAAACTGCTGTGACCACAGATGGCAACTGTCTCTCTGCAGCCAGAGTACCTGAAAGGACTCTGCACCAGAGCTGGGAAGGGGCTACTGGCCGAGAACTGGATTCAGCCCCTCAGCTCATCAGTGATGCACAGGGCACTGAACACAGCCAGGCTCCCTCCTGTCCTCGGAGAGTCCCCATCTTGTGCTGGCTTTGCAAGCTTCGCTCTAGAGTTCAGCAGCCCCACAGAAATATGCTATGAATAAAAATATGGTTAGTCTGAAAGAGGTAAGAATGCACTGTGGTTTTGTCTATAGCCATACTGAAATCACTTTCAATATCAATTACCATTAACGTGAACACAGTGTGACCCATATTTTGTCCTTGATAACATGATTAAATATCCATTTTTGCTTCTTATGACACATCCATGTCAATAATTATGAACCTACTAGCAAACCAGACTATACTGGTATATTCTGTAAAGAAGTATTTTATCTTCCACTCCCATCATTACCTACAGTTCAGCTTTCTGATTTTAGGCCTTACAATGCAATTTCATTCCAAAGCCAAAGGAACAATTTCATTAATGCTTAACAGTGGCCTTCAGTTCATCTATCGAGGTTCCTGTATCTCATCTCTGCATTATTTTAACATGAACAAGAACATCCACATTTGTAGAAAGGTTATGATTTATTTTTACTTCGGTGAAAACAGAAAGAGATTCACTGTGCTGTTTCTGAATGGCCTGGGCCCAAAATGCTCTTTGAAGAGGTCCCGCTCCACCAGGCTCTTTCCACACTCTGTTACCTACATGCTCTGTACTCCTGTATTTAAAAGAAAACCTAGTTTCTAAAAGAAATACACATAACTCCTCCCACACAACCTGTGCTATGTGTTCTCTTTTTAAAACACTTCTACAAAGATGCTTTTAAGAGGGTACAGAAAACTTACAGCCACTTGTTTCTTGGATCATCTTCAGAAAGACAACGTTTTGATGCTGTCTTGGCAAGGCATGCAGGAATCAAGCACTAGCATAAGGGTAAAGAGCTTTGTGGAATAAAATAAAATCCTATCTCTTCAAAGTGCCATTTGGCAGCTTTTGACTCTCAGCAGTTCTACATTGTACTAGATACACATATAAAATTATCATTATTCCTAAAGGAAATGTAGACATTTTTCTACAACTCCAGTATTGTGTTTGTTCTATCGGAATTAGTTATACCAGGATTTGCAGTACTATCACAAAGACCTCAGAGCTGAAGTGTATTCTTTCTCTCTCTCATGCATCCCATAACAGTTTGGCATCCATGGTAACTACACAGGACAAGGAAGCCTTGCTTTCAACCATTCTGATTGTGTGAAGACAAGACTTGTCTTTCTGAGACCTTACTCACTCTCAACTAGGAGAGGTGAAGGAAGTATCAGGCACTTATCTGCCTGAATGCAGCAAATTTTAAATTAAGTATCTTCTGGTTCTTATATCCACTTATAGATACTTTTTCTCTGTGTGTACACATGCATAGATATATACAAGTACTTATTTATTCATTGTACACATGCATGTACATATGCATTGTGTACATATGCATTGTACACATGCATATATGTATATAAAATATTTACCTTTTTACAATTAATTTCTGGTAGGACTCAAGGAAAGGTTTCAATTTGTAAATGCTCAAATGTTTCAATTAAAAATACAGTATTCCCCAATCAAAACATTCTGTAAGCCAAAATTGCTATGTTTGTGCTGAGGTCAGCTTTAACTGAATCCCACAAAATATCTGCTGGGTCTCATAAAAGTTGCAGATTAGCACTAAATCTGAGCTATCTCTCTGGAGGACCATTTTCTGCAGGTTTGCATCACAGAAATAGCAAATTGGTAATTTTCAAAGTTGCTTCATAATATATCCACACACATGTCATCATTTGGGAATGTTGCAGGATCTCCAATGCTGCAATGTTTGCCATGAGCTCCTGACAATGGATCTGGCCTTTCCCTTGCTTAGTTTTCCTTTTTGTGGAGAGTGTTTATTTCCATCATGTCCTACCACAGGACATACCCTCTGTGCAGCTCCTGCCCAAGGTGGCTGGAGGCGATTCTGTCTGTTAGAATCTGGGACAGGGATTTCACCGGAGGACTACGTGTACCAGCACATGCATTTTTAACAAGCGAAGACAAAAAATTACAATGAAATAAATCACAAATGTACTTGTTCCTTAAGGAGTGCTGATGCATACTGAACAGAAATCTCTGCATAATTGATAAAGCAAATCCTTTCATTATTAAATTAAATCATCCACCTTCCAGATTTCACAGAAGACAAAAAGCAGTTGTGGTTGCTAAGAGGCAAATGTTCCTTATAATCATTGTACTTTAAGATCAGGCTTCCCTGTCTTGTTCTGTCTGTCTGAGCACAGTCAGAGACAGATTCATGAGGGGAGGCTTCAGCCTCTGCAGAGGACATGACCAAGCCCCACAGCGGCTTGGCAATGGGCCCTGGCAGAAAGGTTTTGATTGGAAATGCTCAAAGTGGTGACAAACGGTCCACCAAGAGCCATCTGACTTACAGTTTTTTAAATGAGCCTAGTAAGGCCATTTATGGAACCTAGAAACTCCGCAGCCTTCCCTGAACAGGAAATAAGGTTTTCATCCCTATGGCTTTTTTGAGGGGGAAGGGAAAGAATGGTGAAGGCAACTTTTAGAGAAACTGTTACCGTATTTGTCCTTGCAAACTGGCAGAAACCAAAGCAAAACACCCTCTTCTATCTGGTTTGCCATGAAATAGTTATACTTATGTGAAATATTAATAAAGGGGTATTAAGATGCAAGTACAGTCAAAGAAAATTTTAATTTCATCACTTGCCAAAGCAGAGCCTCATTCTGCATGCTGGTAAGTGCCTCCCAGGGGCGTACGGCATTCCTCTGCTCCCCTTCAGTGTCTGCTGGAGTTGATCAGCAGTTGCAGAGCTGGGTGCTTACAGAACAGACAGGAATGTATGACTGCAATCAACTTTGAACATTTACATGCAATGTTCAAAATAATTTAAAAGTCTAGTTTACGAGGGATCAAGAATTTATTCTGCTAGAGTGAGTCTAGAAAAATCTTTAAGGATAACACATGAATAATTCAAGTACCAAATATTTCTACATGTTTTTTGCATTTTATATTAATTGTAAGTGAATTCATCCTGTTACAAGGATCTTAAACTCAGTGGTCCCAGTTTTCCAGTGCTTAGCACCTGCATCATCCAGTCTGGATAAGCACACACTTCCCAGGATTTCCTGGTAATTTTTTGTTTCAGGAAGTGGATGACTGCCCAGCAGGGAAAGGAAAGCATGAACAGCTCCATTCTCCAAACACAGTCATCAATTAACATTTCCATCTCCTGAGAACAAAGCTGACTTGTTCCAGAAGTGGATCCTTAGCTAGGTAACACTTGTTAGCAACTGAAATCAAAGATAAACTGTTCAGAGCCACATGAGCTAAATGGTGACTCATGTAGCTTACGCTTTGATTTTAAAGATTATATATTGCTGTTGCAGTATGGTAAAGGCCAGTGGAGAAAAAGAGAGTTAACTGGGGGAAGAAAGGAAATGCCTAAGAGTCTGTAATTCCTACATGATCAAGAAGAAGAAGAAAATCTGTTTGGAGGACACTCCAATGCACCTAACTTAGGGGCTATCCTCTCTAACTATACAAGAAGGCTGCACGCTCTGACATTTGAAGTTTGAACTAGTTGCCCAGACATGGTTGCCCAGAGCCATCAAAGATGTCACAGAGGATTCAAGATACCCTCAAAAAACTTCCAAGTATAACATAGGACTAATAGGAGACCTACAGCTCTTAAAGCAGCAGCTGGAGGCCAAGTGGGACACCCTAAGGTGTTTCAACTGGGTCTGCTCACCTGTGTGTGGGCAACAGACTCAAGCACAAGGTAGTTTGTAAACTTTCCCTCACAATTATGAATCACGGATCATGCAATAATCAGATAGGTGTAAATTTAGTGTTACAGCAAAGTAGAGATGGCATTATGGTGTGTATCTCATCTCTGGAAAATGCAGGATTGCTCTGAGGCGAGGTCCCAGAACAGAGAGAGACTCCCCCAAGCCTGCAGACCAGCACAGTGATAGAGCCAAGAACAGACGTCAGATTTTACTGCGTCCCAGTCCAATGCCACTCCCGTTGACCCATGCTGCCTTCCCAAACAGAAATATCAGTAACCTAAATAAAGCTCTAATGAGTTTGCATTCCTAATTGCTTTGGTGGAATACAGCTCTAGATGAAAATTTCTATTTTTAGAATGTTTCCAGTAAGGATCCTGATGTTTCTTTCCAGAGACAATGTGTTTTCTGTTTATTTTAAAATAGAGCCTTAGTCTTCCACTTCCCTAAAAATAAGAATTAGCTGCAGTAAAATTAATTACTGCAATGATTTGTCCTTTAAGAGGCTGACTGCAGTAAATTTAGAGCTAATAGGGTATGACAAGGATAGACAAGCTCACCTCAGATGACCTGAAAACCAGTGTTTGTCATGGGCCTGTCTGATAGACCCTTATTTGGACCAAATGAATATCAGAAAGTGCAAGAGAGACATTCAAGTTAAGACTATTTGGATTACATACCAGAACTTCCGTACTAACTTTTCTGGGGATAAAGTAAATGACCTCAAACAGAAAACCCTTTAATATTACACAAATAATGCATATGGCACCCTGCAGTATGGATGTAGCATGGACAGAAGCTCCTGAGGCACCCGGCTTTAAGGTTATTGGGATGAGTCCATGGTTTTCCTTACTGATGGGCTTCCTGGGAGTCATCTACCATGAGCTGCAGTTTTTCTGTCATCTCTTACCCTTGATGTCCTACAGAAGTCGAGCGGCTTTGCACCTACTTATGCTAAAACTATTACAAACAATATATATTTTCATGTAAAGATTTGCTGTTTCACATCTGTTGCATTAAATAGTCTTCTTCACCAACAGAATAGCTGATTTTACAAGAAACAACTCTCTTTAATATGGAAACAGGCTTTCCTGATGGGGTAGGCTGATATGTCTGGCTTTTACCCAAATTGTTACCTTCAGGACACCTGTCTCATATCCTACACTGATATTTTAAAAGTACCTGGGAAAATGACCATGTCTGTTTTGATTTGTCTGTATGTTTGCTATATTTACTAAGATTTGTAGAACAAATACAGACTCGGTCCTTACATGATTCTGTGCATTTCTTCTCACAACAGTGTGAGATATGACGATTTCTTATAATTTATTTGCACTTTCAGGTAAAGAAGAGTGCGTAAAATTAAAAATTCAGTTAGTTTTAATTATTTGCATCAAGACAAATATTTGGAATGTGCACAGGAAACAAGACGTTATTCAAAATCTACACTACAGGAACACTTAAATTGTGAAGTCATGCATCTAAAAATATAAAACTGCCAGCACTGTGTCTACCTGGCTCTTGTATTTCTATCTTGTATTCCTTGTTTTCCTTTTCTTGTTTTACTACCTTGGTTTCTTCCTGTAGTACAGTGAAAATGGGCAATAACTGACCATGCAATTGAAGGCTAATGTCATGGTCTATGTATGCACCTATGCTCATACCAAGAAGTAGGCAGAGAAGTTACCTGAGGTATAAAGCAGAACAATGAGGCTGGCACTGAGGCAACCACCTCGCTCCTAGCTATAGGGATAGCTCCACCTCTGTATCTCCATTGCACAGTATCAATGAGTCTCAAATAATAAGGGGTTTGTTAACTGGATCACAATTAAAGCAGTGTTAGTGTCCACAGAACTGGCATTTCATGCTTTAGAAAGGTGCAGATCTGCAACTTACATCGCACACTCTAGAGAAGATGGCTTTTGCATAGTTATATATATCTGCCAAAGCTTTCTAGCCATGAACATTTGAAAATGACTTCTTATGGTCTTGATTCACAGGGCTAATTGCATTAACTGTCTAAGGAAGGTTAGTAGCGCAGAAGAGAGAAGTCTACTGGGCAGCATGTGGTGGGTACAGAAATCAGAGCTCGGGATATTTGGCTCAGTGCTCTCCATCACTTTGCTACAAGGAAGGGTTCACTCTCTGCACAGGAGATGATGTGCTGACATTCATTTTCTTTTTTTTTGTAATAGCAGCAAAACTGGGCCTTACCCTTTTCACCAGACTTGATGAAGTCTATTTGATGAGTGTACTGCCGGTCCTGGAAAAAAGTTCATTTGTAAGCATCATTCTAACAGCCTTTCTGCTGATCTGCTCATACTGTAAAGTTAAACTGAAACAGTGTTTCTACTTACTAGGATAATATAATGAAGAAAAATATGTTGAAGAACAGCACAAACCTTTAAAAATGGAGAACCTATCAGCCTAGAATGTAATGGCTTTATTGGAAGGTGTCTAAATTGCACTGCTTTTGTAACTACTGTTCCATTAAGTGGCATTAGGGCCAATGTACAAGGACCCCTTGGTCAGTGTGATATTGATTTTGTTTATAGCATTGTCTGTTCTCTCAGAGAAAGAACATTGATATCAATGCCACCCTTTTGCAGGATTAATTTCTGTAAGAGTCTCTGACATACAGTGTCATTGGTCAGCTCCACAAGCCTCATTTATCCTCATGACTTCTCCACAACCCAGTTTTTTATATCTTTTCTCTAGTTCTGTGTGTGTCTGTATACTTGTATCTAGCATTCATAAAAACCTTTTTAAGCAACAGATCTGAACCAGATGGAATAAACAGCAGCCATAGGAAGTCAGCAGCTTCATGCTTGGGTACCAGCATGAGGGAAGCACTACAGAAGCTTGTCTATATTCAGCCTTGCCTTCCTGGGCAAATGTTTCTACTCTCAGTATTTCTCCTGTCCATACAGTTCAACAGAGTGCCAACAGCAGTTTAACTGCAAGCAGAGAGTCAGCAAGCATTACAAGGACCACACTACTTTATCCCACTTAGAGTAAAGTTAGAAGATGATGATGAAATGCAAAACTGATTTTTCCAACCAAGGGAACATCACCTGCAGGAAGAGACCAGAGGAGAAAATCACAGAAGATGAGCATGGGAATAGTTGCATAGACCAGTGGAAAGCAAATATGATCTTCAAGTCCATTCATAACTCAGGCTCTATGCTGTGCCTAGGGTCTACTGCAAAGTTTACAACTTTCCTGGAGCGAGAAAGATCCTGTGTATTTATCACTGCTAAAATAACTTCAAACTATAGACATATAGAGACACAGCGCTGGCTCCTCCAAAGTGAATTAATTTACACACCCTCCCCCTCTCTCTCTTTGCAGGACACATAAATAGGTTCTGTACAGAGAGTCACTTGGAAGAGTTTGTTTGAGGCAACCCACAGAGGAGGTATCAAGTCAAAGAAAAAACATAATCAGAAAGCCTATAAGTTATTAAAATGAAGTTTTAATTTCTTTAGAAGTTATTTGCAAAGGCAAAACTGTGTCAGAAATATCATTGATGTC